>WBMY01015892.1:0-33754 GCA_013397315.1 Donacobius atricapilla
GGACCGGCCCTCGGAGGTGAAGCCGCAAGGCGGCCATCTTGGCTTTGGGCGCGTTACTCGCAGCGCGGGGGTGCCCCCCGCGGCGGCCATCTTGAGGGGGAGAGCGAAGCAGCGGCGGCCATGTCCGAGCCGGGCGCCCGTGCCCTGCCCCGTGGGGCGGGGAGCGCCAATAGCGAGGCGCGTCCCTCCCCGCCCCCTGCGGGGAAGCCAATCAGAGCGCGGGCTGCAGGGTGGGCGGGCCCGGTGGGCGGGGCGCAGGCGGACGGACGGACGGACGGAAGGAACGGGGGTCCCGCTCAGTCCCCGCTCGCCCCGTCCCTCGCCATGGCGGCCGCCGTCGCGGGGCTCCGCGCCTCCTACCACCGCATGCTCGACCGTATCGAGCTGATGCTGCCGCCGCGGTTCCGGCCCTTCTACAACCACCCAGCGGGTAACGGGCGGGGGTCACCTTGGCCCCCGGCGGGGAGGGCGGAGCGGAGGATGTGTTCCCCGCGGGTGGCGGGCGGCAGGAACGCGGCCACGGTGGTTCTGGCACGGGAAATCGGCCCTGGAGAGGAGTCGTGCTCCGTGACGGGGAATTGATCGTGTTTGTGAAGGGAGAATAGGATAACCGGGCACGGCACGGGTGGTTGCGGGATGGATGGATGCGCTGGTGGCTGCCGCGGTACCGCGGGGTGGGTCCAGGGATGGCGTGGGCTGCCCTGGGGATGTCAGGGTGTCTGGAGGCCTCGGCAGCCGCTTCCTTCGAGAGGATGTGCTGGAAAAATCGTAGAAACGGTTTGGGTTGGAAGAGATGTTAAAGATCATCCAGTTCCACCAGACCAGGTGACTCACAGCACCGTCCAGCCTGGCCTTAGATTCTTCCAGGGACGGGGAAGATCGCCGCCAGGGTTTCTGATCTTGAAATGTGCCCTGGTCAAGTCAGGCAGCCTTTGGTTTTATTTCCTTTCTGCTGAATCCCTTTGGTTTCTAGCAAAGGCAACTCGTGCCCTTGGTGAATTCGCTGGAGGACTGCTGTGGTTAAAGAATGAGCTCCCCTCACCTGACCTACAGTTTACCGTGGGCAAACGAGAGGATTTGTGTTATTAGGGAGAAACCTCTTGTAAAATGATCTCGTCCAGTGCCACATTTACGTGGTGTTTGTCGTGTAAACAAATTGCGTCGGTTGTTAAAACGAGCGCCCCCGATAAAATCCTGGCATTCCATAGGCTCTGTCGCCACTGTTTTGTGTCAGTGTCACAGGCATCCTTGACTCTTCACCTACCAGGAATATGCACTGTGAAAATGGACTTTAGTTTGCAGTCAGTTGCTCTATCCTCTTACAATGGCCCTTTCTTGGAAGGAGAATTGTTGCTCTAAAGAAATCACAAAGAGTGAAAAGTGCAGTTCTCAAAATGCTTGATTTGTACTGAATTCACTACACCAGTATATATAACATTAACATATTGTTTTTATATATAAAATAGAGACAGTCTGTTCAACACTGAGGGACACATTCCACCGGTGTGAAGTGTGGCAGCTTCCAGATGCTTTTAGTGGACACAAGGCACAGCAAGTACAGGGAACATCCATGTTCCTTCTTCAACAGAGCCGTAGTGGTAATTGGAGATTTTGGAGGTTCTCTTGCAGTGCTTTTCCCTTCACAAAACTGCCTGTGGGTTGCTTTTGGTCATTACCATAATGGTGTAATTAATAAATCCATTTTTAGGGATTCTGTATATATATATGTGTTATATATACACACATATCTATCTGTCATAATCCATACTGATGGTGTGAGAAAAGCCACAGCACAAGCAAGTATAGAAACTGAACCCCTGCAACATCTATTTTAGCCTTGAAGGTGTGTCTGTGAGAAAATTATGCAATAGATGCCGCTCTGACTGCAGAAAAAAAAAGTGGGTTAAAAATGAGAGGCTTTATTTTATCTCCACTGACATCTAAATCTCTAGTCTAATTCAGGAATAGAAGTGTCATTGTCATGAAATTATAAATCACTTGCAAGGCATGAAGCACTTCCTGGCATAAAGAAAGCTTCCAGCAGAACAATTGATGCCTGTTAAAAACTGCTTCTTTGGCTGGCATTGCTGGAGGACACTGGAAGGCCTGGCACACCAACTCCCCAGGCTGCCGTGGGAAAGCATGGGCTGAGCTTGTGCTCCCTCCCCTTCGGCCTCTCTGGTTCACTTGGCCTGACTAAACTCAGGTTTTCAGCACAAAGACTTCTAATATTTAATAGAAGTCATGAATTCTATGGACTGGTCACACACGTGATATCCAGATGAGCCTCTGGTGCCCCCCTGCTCTCATGTGCTGCCGTCATATTCATCCTTGAAAAAATTCTGGATGTCTGGAGCTGGGAAGAACTCACCCCGGCTGGGTGCCTCCAAAGAGAGGTGTTTGACAGTCTTACCCAATTACAAACTTGGCTTGGTACCTGTCTCCAATTGTTTCTTAGTTCTGCAGTCAGCAGTTTGAAATGGTTTTCTGTTGCTAATAAAAATTAATGTCAGTCTTCTTGAAAATTTCTCCTAGCTGTTTAGTGAATGCCAGTTTAATAATTTACACTCACCCCACATCCTCTAGTATTCCAAATCTGAATTTGTGTTTTAGAAGAGGATAAATGTTAGTAATTAAAGCCACTCGGTAAGACTGATTAATTTATAACAAGCTGTATTTGCAGCCTGATACTGACATACCAGCTAAGTGCCTAAGAGAAGAGCAGCTGAAGTTTGTATCTTTAAAGAATGAACATTAAACTGCTGTTACACAATATTCAACAATATTAGACAAAAGGTAATGTGCTTGTAGTCACTGAATGCAGTTTGAAACTTGATCACAAGCAGTGGGTTAAAAAAGGCTTTTGCAAGGCTGCCAAGCCAGTTTTTATTTCCCAAGTCGTAGTTTTAAACTTGAGGGTGGTTAAAACTGGAAGTATGAGTAGTTAGTGCAAGGTCTTTTTAAGGCTGCATTGTTAGTGAAGAAATAGCTCTCATAAAAAGCAGGCAACCAAAGTTCTGGTGGTTACTCCTATGTAATATATTATAGGGAAAGCTTGGCTTCATCTTGCATGTTATCAGAGTGCTGAGCAGTGACCTAAATGTTAATGGTTTTTGATAAAATTAGAGAAGTGTCCTGTTTTGCAGGGGGTTTGGTACTTTGGATTGTGGTCTCTCATTTAAGTCTTGGAGCAGAAGTCTCAGATTAATGATTTCTGGCATAGTAGTAGGTGTGGCTTTACAGGGCTCTGTTTTAACCAACCAGTTGCTGTTTTAGCATCACTGAAAATTACATGTATCTGTAAGTGAGTTGTTTTTCCCCAGGTCCCACACCATTGGATTTTTCTCCCTTCCTTCTTGAGATTTCATCCTCTTCCCCCATAATCCTCCCGGTAGATTTTTGGAATGTTTTCCCTAGTCCTCAGCCTTTTTTTAATTCTTTCAATTATCAATGCATTTTGCCTGCTCTGGTTGCTCAAACGTGGACATACAAAATCCTATCTAGCTGTTGCAGAAATGTGTGGAGTGGTTACACAACTGAAAGTTGTTGCACTGAATTGATGAATTACGAGTATTAGGTGCTAGAGCTTGTACAGCAGTAGAAACTGCTAATATAAACTACTTTTTATTAAAAAAACCTCACCAAAATAAACAAACTTAAACTTACTGTGGGTATTAAACCAGCCACATCTTACTAAATAATTTAACTTCTTTTCTCCCATCCTCCCTTAGGTCCCAAAACAGTGTTTTTCTGGGCACCTATTATGAAATGGGTAAGTACAAGATGCCAGCTGGTGTCTGGGTGTCAAGCCCAGGGCAATCTGCAGCAACACACCGAGCAAGCAAGAGTTTCCCAGCAGATACTTGAGCCTGCAGAAAGATTAGAGGCTCTAATTCTTAACATATGGGGAGGAACAAAATTTGTCTTAATAACAGCACGACGTGAAGGGGATACAGTGTGGAGAAAATGCTTTGTGGAAGAACTGTGCTTTTCACTGAGTTTCACAAAGGCTTTCTCTTGTGAAACACCAGCTTGAGTGTTGCTCAAGGTAGGCATGGGCTGACATGATGCGAAACTCCTAAAGCATGTGTTTCCTCTGAGATTGAGGAATTTGAGAAGGGTCTTAAGGAAGCCAATTCCTAAGCCTCATAGCTTGAAGGCAGGCCAAAGTACGTCAGAGTGCAACATCGTCTTGACATAAAAGACAAAGGCAGCTGCCATTGTGGCTGCCAGTGGTGCTCTGTCTCCTGTGAGGTTCTGCTTTCACTTGGCTACAGCCCTGGGCTGTGTTTGTGCCCGGGTGATGCAAATGTCACCTCCCAATGCACTGTGCTCCTCCGGGGTGTTGCACTGATACAGATAAAACAAGAGATCCCTAAACCCACGAGGGTTTGATCTTGTTTGATAGCAAGCAAGGATGAAACCTGCTCTTACACCATTGCCAGCTGCTTTGTAACTTCGCCATTGTGAACCCCAAGTTTTTTACAGGCCACAGGCAACACACTGTGCTCTAAGCTACAGCTTGGTTTCTGTGTCAGTTGTCTGGACTGGAGCTGCAGGAACCACAGTTAACCTTCCCCTTCCTCAGAGGTTCTCCTTGGAAACACCCTCCTGAGCCTAAGGCAGCTCTTCTGTGCCCAAGGAGCCCTGGGTGGCAGTCAGGGAATTAAAAGCATTAGGACTATTTTCCTTGTGGGTTTTGGTTTGGTTTTGGTTTGTTTGGGTTTTTTTCCTTTTTTTTGTGAACTGGTGTAACAGGAACATGAAATTGTATTTCCAGTAGAGGGCAGTAACACCACAAACAAACTAAGGAGAGTGTTCGCTACTAATGTCAAGTAGATCAGCCAAGCTAGTCCTCAATTCACCTGCAAGTTTTCTACTTTTACTGAAATAATATTGAAAAAAATTAGATGAAGCTGAGTGAAGACTATATGGGGTGACGTTTACCAGCAGTATCTTAGCAGTATCTGACCTGTGGGAAGAAGGCCCTTATTTAGATAAGCCTCTACTTGTTGCATGAAAACCAGGGCGGGTTTTTTTCAGCTGCTTTCTTAAGCATCTGTGTTTAAAGTAACCTTGTTCTTGAATTAATACAAAACTGCCAGTGCCTGGGATTTTATTGCCACCCAGCTGCAGCTGCCATAACCGTATTCTTTTTCCTACCACAAGGGACTGGAAGTGAATGGTGTCCCCCAGAGTCTGATTGCTCCTAGAATGCATCCCATCTGCATAATGCAGCAGGATAATCACTGAGCTGTGAAGCAGCTTCCCCTTGTAAAGCTCTTGATCTGTTACAGGAGTCCCGGTCTGAACCACTGAATTTCTCTTTGCAGGGTTTGGTGTGTGCTGGACTGGCTGACATGGCCAGACCAGCAGAAAAGCTCAGCACAGCACAGTCTGCAGTACTAATGGCCACAGGTAAGGCCACAACTTACTCCGTGTTTTTACACAGCACCATCTCAGAACCTTCCATCAGTACTAATCCACTTCTGCAGAAGGCTTTAACATGCTAGCTGGCACTGTTGCTGCTGGATGATAATTCTAGGACAGACCTTTCCTTGTTATTAAATCAGTAAGCTTCTGTAATTACGTAACAGTTTTCTACACCTGTCTTAATCTGGATTTGTTCAGCACAAGGTGCTACGAGTTAGGACAGGACTGTCATCCCTTAAGTTACCATGATACCATTCACTGCAGTAAGTGAGCTCTTTGGCTTCAAATCAAGTAATTTTGAAATCAGTCCAGGATATAGTGACTTTTTTTAGAACAGACTTCAAGGGATTTAAGAATGGTAAGGGAATTACACTAACATAACTGAAAAGAATTTTCAAGTGTTACAAGAAATTGGAAGCAGTGGCACGTGGACTACTGCACTGCTGCCTGCCAAGATTCTCACACTGGCAGAAACAATATTCTGTAATCCTAGAATCATTTAGGTTGGAAAAGACTTTTAAGATCATAAGAGTCCAACCATTAACCCAGCACTTCCAAGTCCACCACTACATGCATCTTTAAGTGATGCAACTACATGTCTTATAAACACCTCCACAGATGGTGCTGCACCACTTCCCTGGGCAGCTTTTTCCAATGCTTCTCCTGTCTGAAAGGGTTCTCCAGACTTTATTTTGCTATCTGACATGGTGCTGTGCATTTTTGCATAAGTTTTGCACAATCTCCGTTGCAGTGCAGCAAGCTGGATATACAGCAAAATACCACTACCATGCAACTGTGCCGGAAAATTAAGGTCTAGGCTGCTGTAGACTATGGAGGATCTCTGTTTCATATTCAGACTATGACCTTACTGTAGCTATTTTAGAAAAAGGCAGTACGTACCTGTAGGTGTCCCACTGGCACTTTTCACCGAGGAAAAGATGTTGTCTATGCAAAGCATTGTCTAACGTGAAGTTAAGAAATTTGTTTACTTCAGCTGGCCCGTGAATCTGCCTCCAAACTTAGGGCAATATCTGAATATTTAATTTGAAATATCTTTAAACTTCCCATTTTATTCAACAGGCCTGATTTGGTCACGGTACTCTCTAGTGATTATCCCTAAAAACTGGAGTCTGTTTGCTGTGAACTTCTTTGTTGGCTGTGCTGGTGGCTCCCAGCTTTTCCGGATATGGAGGTATGGGTTAATAAGGGTAAAACTACAGCTGAGCATTAACCAGGAATTTATAAATGCTGCCAGCCTGTCAGTCAGTGCAGCAGGCAAGAGGAACTGAACCTTTTGTGAAACATTACAAAATGTTATTGCTACATTGTTAATTTTACAGTTAAGTCAGAGTGAAGCTGTAAATATTTTCAGTCTAGCTAGAGCAGCATTGAATCGGATCAGTTCCAGCGGGATCAGTGGGTTTTTAAGCAGAGCAGCATTTTTTAAAAAAATATTTCTTGAAGGAGACTTTGGGAGTTTTCTGGCTTCCGTACTGGCCAGGAATGTGGCAAACTTAGCTACTTTGGAACTTCCTACAAGAACGAAGGTATTCTATCCCGAGTTTCCACCCTCCAGTCCACTGTAATTTAAAACCTCCTCTGGTCAACAGAATGCTAGGAAAACACTGTTATAGTAACTGGTGTTCTAGTCTATTCTTAGCCTGTGCTCTTCTTTTTTTTATTCCTGTAGGTATAATCAGGAGTTAAAAGCACAAGAGCAGCTGCAGTAAAGAGATGCTTAACCCAACAGGTCAAATCTTGGAACGCACAAGCCCATCCCCATGGGACCTAGCTTCACTAATTTTAATTTTTTTTTTCCTCTGAGAAAATAAATGAGGAAATTAAAATGTTTAGAGAGCAAATGCTCTCTAAACGCAAATAACAAAGTATCTCCACACATTTAAATAAAGGGTAACCTTTTAAAATGAAGGCAGAATTGTTGGTCTTGTATTGTCTCTTTAAAGAAACTGGCTGGATTTTGCCTAAAAAGAGTTGCTGAGCCTCACCTTATCTGACTCCACTGACCAGTGCTGGGAGTCACACAGTACTGGTGACAGCCAGAGCCTCAGACTGAAGTCATCTTTCCTGTCACAGTCAGGAAACCACCTGGGTGGGGCATTGCCTTATTTCCATAACCAACAGCAGCATTTGCATTTCATTTCCTGATGCTCTTCCTTCCCTGGTAACATAAAGATATTTGTTCCAGCTTCAGCTGTGTGTGTCTTCATTTGTTCCCCAGCCACCGCTGTCCTGAACAAAAGGACAGCAAACAAATGGTGTTTTAGCTTCCTTCACAACTCCAGGCAGAAGATGGGGGTGTTGAAGCACTGGACTCATTCTCAGGAATTCACAAGCAGGGGAAAAGATAACTGAGGCAAGGCAGGTTCTGGTGAGTCCGCCAGCTCCCCTTTTTCCGGGCTGTCCCGCCATGAAGTCAGTTCTCTGTTCTGCCACATTTCCACTGGCATGTCTTGGTCCTTGTGGCTGAAGCAGTAAGCCGGGGTCCCAAGTGGTGACTTCTCCAGCTGTGTTGGACACAGTGACTGAAGAATACTGCCAGGGAGAGACAGAGGTGGTGTATTCCAGTCCCCCTCCCTTCCCAGTCCCCAGCCAGGTAAGACTCATCCAGCAAACCAGTAATGGGAAAAAAAAAAGTGTATTAAAATATTCACAAGATTACAATAGAAAACATTAAAGTCCATTCAAGAAAAAATATCCAAGATAACTGTTTCCAGATGAGTCTGTAAAAGCAAAAGCACTAACAGTTGGTACACTGGCTCTTCATGTAATCAGGCCATGCAATGCATATCTAGCTCCCTCACATAGATTATACACCTGTCTTACAGGTGTTTGTTGTCTTGCACACCTCCAGGACAGAGGTTTATAAAAGAAAAGTACCCAGTTTATGTTTTCAATTACATTTACCACATAAAAACAGTTGGCATTGCAGGGAGACAGAAAACATTGCACAGCACGCTGATCTCCAAAGGCATTGAACTTATATTTTAGAGTGCAAAAATACCTGTAAATAAAAAGGGCTTCTTAGCTTTAGGGCAATGAAGAGAAGGGAAAGAGAAACCTAAAGAAGAGAATAATTGCTGAGCCTTGTTAAGATGATTCTGTAGTCTCCCATATAAAAATGTTACACTGCAGAGGTGTGGCCACAGCCCAGAAGTCCCACCCACCTTCTCTTTTGGTGGTTTTATCGAGGAAATTTTTCCTTCACCTATGATAGGATGAGAACATTTTGTATTTGAGGTCCTTGGTAGATACACTAATAATGTAGAATTCCAAGACAAGATTCCAGTACAGAGTGAAGGTGTTTCGGTCACAAATCAAACACTCCATACCTGACCTCAGTGAATCCACTCCAAGGCAATGCAGCCCTTAACTTGCATACACACCTTTACTGCAGTTACAAGACAGATGGTTACCCAGACAGTTCTCACAGGTTTAAAAAGTTTAAAAACCCAATTACAGCTCTTCTAGTCACAAACTGAAATACCACTAAAGCTTTGAGAGAAAACAAAACACAGGTCTCCAGTTATAAATGAGTTACACGTCAGGCAATGAGTGACAGGGTTACACCTGCCCCCCTGTAATGGCTCTTAATGCTAATGTCTCGTGAACATGGTGAGCATCTTCCTCACAGAACAGCTGCTGAAGTCAAAAGGGGCCATGGAAACCCGATAGACTCGAGTACAGCTACCAATTTGCTTAGCTTGATACCTTATTTGTAATCTTGAAATTCATTTACGGTAATCAAAAATAAGGAAGATTTCAGACTGATCCCAGTTTTGTTTGCACGACGAATAAAAGAGAATTTATTGCAAGTCTTTTCCATCACACAAGCCCTCCCAGGTCCACTATCCAAGAGGAATGACCCCCCCCTAAATGTTTTCTCACGGGCTAGTGCCTTAAGAGAAGTGTCTACTCCTCCTCTGGGCTGCTGCAAGCCTGGCATGCAGCACTTGTTTTGAAAAGAGATGATCCTAAAAAGAGCTGGCAGAAGGGCTACAAAAGGACAAGCACAACACCCTTCGTGTTCCTCAAAGTCCAAGCTGCTCTTTTCCACCTGCAAGGAACACCATCAGAGAATTACGAGAACAGCAGCAAAGCAAACAGAATTACGCCTCTGGTCATCAGAACCTCAGGATATAATGACCTTTTCTGGCTTAAATCTTTGCTTGCTGTACCCATCAAGGAACAGAAGTCCTCTGTCTCCTGAGACTTTACTACGTATGCCAACTCAGCATCAGTCCCTTTCACCAGCACACGTTATCGTATCTTTAAACCATCTCAGATAAGCTGAGGAAAAGAAAGCCCACAGGTGTTGTCTTAATGGCTGAAGTTCTTTTGACTTCAGCATGAATATATTACTTAATAGTTACATTGCTCATTTTTCCATGATTAAAAAAAAAAAAAAAATCAACAGCCTTGGCACTGGAGAGGGATGCAGACAGATTTCTGCCATTCCTGGGGGAAGACTTTTGTTTCTTTCTAAAAAGACCTTTCATGTTTTTTAAAAATTCTTCCAAGTTCATTCTGCCTTCATAAAGAGGACCCAAGAAGCCTTGCAGGGTGCCTCCTCAGTGTAGGCAACATGAACATACCTGTAGCTGGACAAAAGCCATGCAAGGAGATGTCTCCTAAAGTCAGTTAAAACCAGCCAGATCAGTGTGTCTCCTAAAGTTAGCACCAGATCAGTCCTGAAGTTAGCACCAGATTTGTGTGCTTCCTAAAGTTAGCACCACATCAGAATTGTGCTCAGATTCTCCAGTACATTCCAGCAGGAAAAGAAGCAGACATTAGTAGCAGACTTCAGAGGCAAGGCCAGCCTCATCTTCTCATAGCAGCAAGTTTCTGATTGCCACGTTCATCACAATTCTCCCTCTTGCTCAAAAATGTTAGGGGAGAAAAACGGTGATGCACAGGGATGAACACAGGCAGATCAAAGTCAAGTTTCTCCATCAACCACATCCAAAGCATTAGTGTTTTATTAAGTGTAAAATAAATGTTGGGCAGTAACAGCCTAACGGATAAGGAAAGCAGCAGCAGCAGCAGGATTCCTCCCGATCTTAATCATAATTTACACTGGGTTGGAAGGGACCCATCAGGATCATCAAATCCAACTCCTGGCCCTAGGCAGGAGACCCCAGGAGTCACACCATGTGTCTGAGAGCATTGTCCAAACACTTCTTGAACTCTGTCAGGCTTCATGCTGTGACCACTGCCCTGGGGAGCCTGTTCAGCACCCAACCACCCTCTGGGTGAGAGACATGCTCCTGATACCCAACCTAAACCTCCCCTGACTCATCTTCATGTCATTCCCTCGGGTCCTGTCACAGAGTGAAGAGAGCGGTGCCTGCCCCTCTGCTTCCCCTCATGAGGGTGTTGAAGACCACAGTGAGGTCTCCCTTCAGTCTCCTCCAGGCTGCACAGAACAAGTGACCTCAGATGTTTGTCAGGAGGCTTCCCCTCCAGCCCCTTCACCATCCTTTGGAAATCCTCAAAGGCTTCATGTCTTTTTTATATTGTGGCACCCAAAACTGCCCCCAGGACTGGAGGTGACGCTGCCCCAGGACAATCCCCTCCCTTGCCTGGTTGGCAGTGCTGGGCCTGGTGCCCCCAAGACAGGGATGTCCCTCCCGGCTACCAGGTGCAGCACTTGAGAATATCCCATAAAAACACAGAATCACAGACTGCACTGGGTTGGAGGGGACCTTAAAGATCATCCCATTCCTACCCCCCTGACATGGGCAGGGACACCTTCCATCCGACCAGGTTGCTCCCCATCCAACCTGATCCTGAACACTTCTAGGGATGGGGCATCCTGTGCCAGGGCCTCACCATCCTCTAAGTAAAAAATTTCCTGACTACAGTCACCCACATGAGCACTGCAGCAACCAAGACAGTGGATCTTATCAACAGATGGCAGCTTGGGAGGACAAACTACCCCTGAGCGTTTCTGGGGTGAGTAGGTCCCACTCTGTCAGCTTCCAGCACTGGGTAAAAACACCACAGCCCTTCATGGGGAGTCTTGCTAAAAAATCCCTGCTTAATCCATGAAGTAGAAGATACTTAAAGGTCTCCTGTGAAGAAGGAATTTGACAATTTTTCATCTTGCATGTGTTATTGCCAAAAAATAAAATGCTAAAATATTTACAGAGCTGTTAGCCACAGTTCGGTGTCTCAGTTCCCTAAGAGACATGGCAAATACCTGAAAACTGATGCCTTTAAAACCTCCTTTAAAAGTGAAACATGCCCTTTTTTTGATACCAGCCGAGTCTTGGAAGAAGAATTACACAAATTCCTATATTGCAGGATTTGCAACTGACATATGGCAGAATAAATTAACCCATGGTTTCCCTCCGAGCCTCAGTTTTAAGAAGCTGGTTCTGGCTTTGAGGACAATGTCCTAAGATCTACCCAGTGCATGTATACAAAAATAAAGCTGTTGATTTCTAATAAAGGCAGCTGTTGTCAGGAAACAATGAAGTCTGACCCTGATGAAAGAATACAGCGTTGGCATATGTAACTTTGTTGGGAAAAAAATCTCCCACTGTACACAAAAGTTATTAAAATTGCACTGTCATAATTAAAGGATTATCTGATGTGGTTGTGAAAGGGTCTTCTGCCATGGGCCTGTAACTATTTATCACGTGCGTGGTGTTAGAGTGAAATGTGGGCTTGAGTTGGTTTGGAATAGGTTTCCCAGAGATGCTGTCGAGTTCCCACCTGTGGAGATGCTCAAAACTGGGCACAGTGCTGGGCAGCCTCCTCTGGCTGATCCTGCTTGAGGAAGGCTGGATGATCTCCAGAGGTTCCTCCAACCTCAACCATTCTGGGACTGATTCTGTGGAACAGACTGAACCAGGAAGTGGGTAAGGATCAGAGAAAAGGGGTTACAATAGACCAAACTGAAAATTGTTTGCTACAAAAAAAAAAAAACCAACCCCAAACAAACCCACCACATTAGGATGTACAAAACAGAAATCCTTCTTCTATATGCCACTTTGAGAAGATCTCTGCTGGAAGGCCACTTCTAGTTTTGAGCACCAGATTTCAGGATACAATGGGTCAGCAAAAGAAATCCTCATCAGCAGAGATCCTCAACAATCTAGGAGGAGTTTAACCTAGGAACAAGAGGCTAGAGAACTGTATTCAAGCAGTAGACTAGCAGAGATGTAGGAAATAAACTGCACATCGGCATCTTCTGTGCAAGTATTGGTGACACAAAAAAACCCACACATGAAAAAACTCAAAGAGCTCTAGATTTTCTCCAGAAGTTTTTCAGCCTCCACTACAGGCTTTTGAGAACACATAAAGCACCTCCAAGGAGGTGACAGTGGCATAATGGAGCCATGGGAGAGAGGTATGGGAGTACTACAGCTTCCAGATCCCTTGGAGCCCTTTTTAACACTTACATGAAATGACAGAGCTTTGAGAAAGAAATATTTCACTGAAAGGTTCAACAGAGTCTGAGGTAACCACCTACACCTACAGCTTCCTATGCCTTTAACTCACTATCTCCTTTGTTTTCACAGGCAAACTACAATTTCACAAAATTCATTTAGATCAACACTATCCCTGCACCTTAAAGGACTAAGCTTGAATAGCTGGGCTCATCGAGAAGTAAACAGTTTTGTGACCCACATTACACAGGTCAGGTAGGCCTAAAGGTTTTCCTTCACTCACACTGCTAAGACATACATTTCTGATAGCTAGGAGTCACAATTTGGCTTACAAGACCAAGTGAGAGGGTCTAGTTTACACGAGAAGGCAGCCTGTACTGAGAATCTGACCAAGGAAAGATAAATACCCTGTAAACATAAAGAACTCTGAATATAAAGAAGAAGTCTTCTTTACAGTCACTCCAACAAAAGAAATTAGGCCCTATAAGCAAAGAAAAAAGAATCTCCAGGTCAATCTAGAATCTTCAGGCATCTTCCAGTTTCTCCATTAATAATCAAGATAAAAATATTTTAAAATTGTGATGCGAGCTTTCACTTTCTCTCTCGTCACACAAGATACAAATAAAAAAGAATATTGGCAATTTATAAGCAAAATTCTTACCGCATTTCAACATGCAACATTGGTCTCACTTCTGTACGATTAAATAGACTATTTACACACAATACATATATATCTCTCCCTCTGTATGCACATGCATTGGTCCTAGCCTAGGCATCAAAGGCCACATGTGAGTTCTCTGGGTCAAATCTTGCTCAAGCAATTCCAGTCTGAATGTGTGTTGTCCTTTGGATAGCTGAGGATCTCAGTTCTTCCGGATGTCGGCGTAGACCACAGACTCTGACTTGTTGATCTTGTCGCTGTGCTGTCCCCCGGAGTGATCTAACTGCGCATAAATGACTGGGCCCTGGGGACACAAGGAACAGGCACCGTCAGGCTTTTCCACAACAGGCCACGCAGCAGCAAGGCGACAGCTAAAGCAAGACCACAGAGCTTTTATGGCTGCGAACGGCACTTGGAAGCGGGTGGAATGAACCCTCAGCTGCACGTGAGCTCTAGTCTGCCACCTTTCTCCTCTCAGGAGCATGCCAAACAGCACCCTTGCCTCCCTCCAAAACTGCCTGCTGGCACTGAAAGCAAAATCTAGGATCCCTTGCTCTGAAAAGCAGCAATTCTTACGTGCTATGGAGCGAAGACACGTGGCTTAGTCAGGTGCATGCCAGATTTAATATTGCTCAAGAGGAACCGTGCTAGAGGTTTACCAGTCAACAGCAGAGTGTACTTCCCAAACTGCTACTCGGCTCCTGTAAATCCCAGCATGGCTGCGCCACTTGGGTAACGAGGGAGAGGATAAAGTTGCAGCCACCCTGTGACTCAAGTCACTGCCCAAGCCATGGATGGGGCCGAGACTTACACAGCAGTGAGCCAGGAGGTGCTAAAATGGTGCAGCACTACAGAGCTCTTACCTCACTTCCGAGCCAGCCCAGGCAGCAGCGGGTCACAGACACCCCGGGCAAGCATGACCTCACATCTTCATGACATTTGCTGCGGTGCAGGGGAGGACATTACAGCCCTGTCTTTCAGGGGAACGTGTGAACACTTCCTGAAACACCACACCCTCTAAAACAGCCCAGGGAAAGCCAGCTGCAGCTACTGGAGACAGGCTGAGGACAGGACCGCAGCCTCCATGGAGCAACAGCTCCAGCAAGACAGGCGGGACCTTGATGGCAAGAGAGCTGAATCCCCCAAATGAGATAAGGACAGGGCTGCCACCACCTCCCAGGTGTCCTCAGCAGGGAGACCGCACACCCCATGCAGGAGGCAAAGGGACTGTCTTATCTGGGGATGAGTGTGGGGGGAATTAAAAAAAGAGAGAGCTTTTAGTTTGGTTGTTGCTTTTTCAGCAGTTTTTCCTTCAAAGCCATTAATCCATTTAACTGTTCTGGTTTCCCTTATGTCCCAGGAAGCAGCCCTCACTGGCACTCCTCTACCCCTCTCTTGCCAGTGCTTTTGGAATCCTGACAAATTAGGAAACATTTGTATAGACCTGACACAGAATTTTTTCCATCTATTTTCCAAAGCAATTATGAGCCAGGGATGAAAACAGACCTTCTGTGAAGATAATTAAGCCCTTGAAGGACCACAGGTACCTTCCTGCCCAAGTGTCTTCCCCCCAGCACAGTGGCAAAGCTCACATCTGATAAATACCTTGCTCCTTTCAGAAGTAATTTAAATCCACATTTTCTTCCTTCTGGGTAAAGTATTTCCAAAGTAATGAAGATTAGAGGAAGAAGATGGACTGAAGGGCAAAAACTTGCAAGTAAGTATAAAACCCTGAATATAAACAACACACTGAGAAAATGGAAAAAAAGGACACTGATGTCCTAGAAAACTCTGGATTTCAAATCTCATTATAGACACTTTTTAAAAATTTCTCTGCTATTTGCTTTCATATTGTTCTGATCTCCAACACTGTATTGAGATTGCTAATTCAATCAGATCACAGTGTCTATATAAACTTCAAGGCAAAGTAACCCTGAAGTTTAATTGCAAGCAATTTTGGAAATCTCATCTGCCTGAGGCCAGACATCAAGGGTATGATAAATTCAGCTTGAGAGCACTACCAGTTAAAAATATATATAAAAATAATACATCTAACTGCATAAAGCACTCACTGTGACATTCCAAATTTTGTTCAAGTAATTCTGGTGGGTCAACTGTCTATCAGTGGAGTTCAATCAGTATCAATTACCACTGTACTGGGGTTTTTCCAGTTTAAATATAGTCACTGTGCTGCAAGCAGCATGTTAGTGGTGTGGAGAGACTGGTGTGATCAGCTGATCCAAACCAAATCATCGTCTCAATGTGTTCACTGTCAGTCACCTAAAAAAAGTGGTAGATAGCCAACACAGAGAAAAGGAAGGACCAAGGATTTACTGCAGTGCTATCTATTTGATTTGCTGCCAATTGATTCTCTACCGGACTGTAAGTGTTGCCTGGACCATTTTAAAAACAGTCTAAACAATTCAGAAATGTAATCTAATCCCAAATAAGCTCATCCTGACTCTTCAGAACCAGAAGACAGAGCAGCACTTCTATAGAAAACCAGCATTTCCTGAAGCCTTGCAATTTTTCCATTCCGAACTGAAGGGAAAAGAGTAGCAGGTGTACCTGCTACGAGTTTGTCAGCAGAGTCATGAATTGCAAGTTGCAGCAAAGAAAAAGGGATTACAAAGTTAGACCACCAGGGTCCAACAGGAGTCTACAGAATTTTCAAATTTCTCAGATTCTGAATGATGTTGCAACTAGGACAGATTCAGGCTCTGGGAAAGTTATCTGAAATTTCAATCAAGATTCTTGGCATCACCAGCTGCTCCTTCTCAGGGTCCTGGGATCCAAACAAGGACATCCATGTGGGAAATCCATGTAGTTGTTGCTTTCACTGGAAATCATTTCTTACCCACAGAAATAACAGTCTTGGTAGAACAGCAGGCACTAGAGAATGATGGCATAGACAAGAACCGCCACAGACAAATCTGACAGGACAGAACATACCTGCTGAGAAGGAGGCACAGTGAAAACAAGTGGAGCTGACTCAAGCAGCTAAACACTCACAGAATCAGATATGCAAACTCCAGAAAGCAAGGTCCACACCTGAGTAACTTGCACTCAAAACACAAAGGAAGTGCAGGCTCAGCGCACTTTCAGCTGAGATGTGATGCAGACAAATACTCCATCACTGATCCTTGAAATGATACATAAATTAAAAATTGAATAAACTTAATTCAATTAATTTAAATGCCACTCTGAGAGTGAACACCTCTGTTACTGTTTCTAACTTGCAGAGGCAGTTTTGTTTGTATTCAGTTTTCCTCCACCAGTGAAGTAGAAAGCATTTATTCACTTCCTACACATCCTACCTTGTAAGAAAGTCACAGGCCTCTGCTGTTTGGCCATGGCACTGACTGTGGGAGCCCCTGGTCTAAAACTGCCAGGCATTCCAAGAGACATGAGCGTGCCTGCATCAGCAAACAGCCTGCAACAGCTCTGGGAACTGCTAGGAATGAGTACCTGCCTTTCACCTGCACAACACCTCAAAAGCTTGAATACTACAACTCATTTCTTGATTACCAAGAAACACCAGGTTCTACTTGTATGTGATCAAAGATTTCAAATATGTTGATTTGCATGCTGATATGACCCTTAAAGAAACAATCAAACAATGGCTAGAAGCTAACAATGTAAGTGTAATCAACTGAAAGTTAGCTTCCTCACTTGTTTAAATATTCTGTTCAAAATCTTATCCAGCCTAATTTCACTGTGGATCTTTTTAAAGAAAAGTAAATATGTTTAGTTGCTCTGTCAAGATGGGGCAAATGTTCAACAGAAGGTAGAAGAACTACTTGTGGCTACAAATGTCTGCCACAAAAAGAAACTCTGTTTGCCTGACAAAAGAGATTAAAAATCTAAAAACTAAACTAAAAGTGAACAAAACAAAAGCCATTTGCAGTATTTTTCAGTTGAGGTCAGCAGTGTTCACACTTTGTGTTTTCCTTTAGGAACTTACCTGCAGGGAGAACTCTTTCAATGAAGAAACGGCCTGGAGTGACTACAGAAGGGCAAGAGTACCCTGACTCTAAGTTAACACCACAAAGTTTAGATTTACTCTGCTGCTCCTTCCAGTACACTGAGACTCAGAACCCTGGGTACATGGAAAGGTGAGGACACCACAGGTTTTCACACCAAAACACTGGAGTGTTTTTGCTCTCAAGATGCAAGCAGAGAACAGCATCTGTGTGCAGCTGTCAGGGCACTTGCACGTACTTCTTCATGCCATGACAATAATTAGCTAAAACTTTTTCGGTTTTTGACCTATGGATGTTGACTCCGACAGCTACCATACCATAAATCCCACTGTGCTGGTTTTGCAAAATCTTTTTTGTTTTGTTTTGTTTTTTTTTTTTTAAAGGAGGATGGTGGGAATCATCTGTCTCATTCCCCCATTCCACAAGCATCCCCCACGATCCAGAAAAGACAGGTTTTATCCAGGCCTTACAGGCAGCCTGCTGCTGAAAGACATATTCCAGTCAAAATCTGACTATTTTTACCTATTTTTACATTCTGATTATATAGCCTCTGTGAATAACTGATGTCTAAAGGCAGAAGGCAGCTTTGTGGGCCTGTGTGTTAAAACCTTGAAAATATTGCACAGCCCAGAACAAAATGCATTTCAAAACCAAACCAGAAGCCCAGCAGAGTAGGAGCTTTGACTTTACTGAGCTGACTGTTAGCACATTTGGTTTTTTCCTGTAGTGTTAATACATTAACAGTAACATCTCCATTATTTTGTCAGGAGAAATTAAGAAACCAGGTATTAACTTACCCACACTATACTGCAGCCATTTGCTAAAAGGTGCTAATTGAGAAAAAGCCCATTTTGAACTTAAACTCTCTCAGGACCTGTATCTTCACAGGAGAATTGCTAGGAATACTCTAATCAAGAGGGAAGGAACAGCTTCCACATAAGGAAATCCTGTACTACTAACAGGCAATGATCTACTGCGTAGAATCCCTGTCTGACTCATGCTCTGTCCCCTCCCATGGGATGCTAAGGCCACTTTTTCCCTTCCAAATCAGCAGAACTTTGCCAGCTGCAGCAAGCACAAAGAGTGGCCCTTTCAAGCCCACAAAATTTGGGGGGCTCAGCAGAAGAGAGCCCTCAGCAGCACAAATCATCTGCCAACTGGTCAGCATCTGGCTCCTCCCCTTGTGAAGGAAGTATGTGCCACGGAGCATGAGAGTGCAAGGCTAATTCCTCCCCAGTACCATCCCAGAACAGACTGGGCAGCTTTATGGGGTGATTCGTATCTGACAGACATTGCACTGTGTCTGTGTTAAACAGATACTCCCTGACCACTCCTCATCCTTGCACTTCACCACCACCTGTGTACGTTAACACACGAGATCACAACTGTGCTTTTTTATAATTTAGTACGGAAAGGGCATAAAACTCCATCTCAGCTAACATGAAGATGCTGCTCCTTCAACTGCACCGAGCCCTCTAGAGCAGAGCTCACCGGCCCCAGCTTCCTGCGCACCCTTCGTCCAGCACACACATTTTACCAGCAGACAGCCCCTAATGCACGAATCCCACCCTGCCTGGATGTTTTCCAGGACAGCTGGCCCAGGCTGGGGGGAATCCTGCCTCGGGGAGCAGCAGGAGCAGTTTACCTGGAGTGATCTGGCGGGCACGCTGTTTACCAGGCCCTCAGTGTCGGAGGGCGCCTTCGGCGGAGCCTGCTTAACCGGAGACATCAAGCTCTCAGAGGTACTGCAGCTGACGAGGTGGCAGAGCAGAGTTTGCACGACAATGTTCAAGAGGCACACGAAAACCAGACCAAAACAAAACAATNAACAAAAGACGGATGATGGCGAGATGAAATGTGGCAGGTTACGCCAAAGTAAAAAAATGAACGTAATGGGTTCTGAAATAAACACACACAATTCTCCATCTCTCCCGAGACATTTCTCTGCTCTTCCTCTGAGTTTCATTGGTAAGCAACAGGAAGGAGCAGCTATTAACATAGGACAGCAGCTCCTCCACAACCCCTGGTCCTCAGATGCTCCCGTTCAACTCAGCCTCTCTAAAATCATGTGTTTTCTTCTCAGTGAACAGTGGTAAACAGCAATTATCTTCTAACTAGAAGCTACACAATCCCAGTCGCTGAGGCAAGTGGTGTACCCGTGGTACAGTTAGAGCCAACACTCGCAAGAGCCACCAGGTCTCTCTACACCAGCAAGGTACTTCCTTCCCCAGTCTGCATTAGTTCCCTTGCTTCTATAGTTAGGCTGTGAGCCCAGAATAATTCTCCCAGCAGACACCAGTCTGTGGAGGAATTACCTCAAGAGTCACACAGGACATTTAAGCTGTGTGCCTTCATATAGCTACTTGAATATCTGATCAGGCAAATCTTGGTTTTCAAACAAAAGAACTGTCTTGTGGTGAGAACCAACACCCCTACAAGAAGGCTGCTGGTTTTCACCCTCTGATTGCCTCTTTTCATCTGCTTAAAGCAGGACTGAAAAGAAAACAAGCCTGTGACAGACAAACGAGTACCACAGAGCAAATGCTCTTTAAGTTGGTGACTTCTGGGCAATGTAGTGCTGGGTGTCTCAGTGCTAGGTCTATCTCCTTGTACCAGAGCACCCAGGAGAGTTAAGTAGCCACCTCCTTGGCAGCAGTCACAGGACTGCCCTCTGCCACCAAACCCTCTGACCACTGGGCATCCTCTTCCCTGGGCCTTTGTAGACAGTGGATAAAGTGAGTACAGAAACAAACAAGGACAGTGACATTAAGCACCTCCTCGCAGGGCAAGCATTTTTTACCCTTTGGTAGGTCTTATCATAGCAGATTTAGCTCCTCAGACATGCAGCAGATAGAATTAAAAAAAAAATATATTACCCCAGCTATCATGGCAGGGGGTCTTGACTGTCTCAGAGACAATGCATCCCTTCTGTTACCAAAATTATGTAATCATTAATTGTTTTATTCACAAAACTCCTCAGATCTACACTATCCAAATGTTATCATTCAGGCTTAAGCAACTAATGTCCTTAGATCCCTGCAAGTTTTCCAACACCCAAGCTGTCTGAGCCAGAGGAACGCTTACAGGGAATTTACTTTTGTTTTGACACAGAAAGCTCTGAATTTCCTGTGCTTTAGTCAATGCACTGGCAAGTTCACTGTTGGAAGAGATGGAGGGACACCATCCGGGATAAACAACTCCACCCCAGTCGGACACGAGACAATGAAACCCAAGCCCCCAGTGAAATGCATCATCCCTTTGCCAACAGATTCCAGCACAAATTACAGTGATGTTAGTAGAGATCTAGCTGGTTAGTCAGCAAAGGAAGAGGAAATGTGTACACACACACAGGTATTAACAGCAACCACCAACTTGATTAGTTACCATGGTGTCTAGTGGGACTGGAAGAGAAGACCCAGCCCTGTTACATTCCCAATCTGGCGTCTATATCAGGATCTCTGTAAGGAGAGGAAGGTAAGCAGGATCCGATCCCAGCACACCAAGGCAGAAAGAAAAAAACAAAACAAAACAAAAAAAACACCAAAGTCAGAGCATGAATGGAAACCGTGGCCATGCAGGGGTTCCAGCTGCCAGTCAGGGCCCTAGCCCACCTCAGTCCAAGGCAGAATGGTTATCTAGGAGTAAGTGCTTCTCTCCACCACCACACACTGGGTTAGCATCATGTAGAAGACAGTCCGCAAGTTTGGAGGGGGTCACAGCACACTTGGTTTCTTTCTACACATCATGCAGAGCTGGCATGGTCAGTGAAAGCAGGACTTTAAACCTCAGAGATTACTTTCCCAAAGAGAGTAGTTAAATCTGCTACAAGAAATCACAGTGCATGAACTACTGCTCCAGGCTCAGCACCAACATGTGTCCTCCAGCAGGTCAGTGGGAAGCAGGGCAAGCAGGCCACCTCAGGTACACTGCTGGTGCATGACACTGCGGGGTTCTTTTCGGCTCTTAGGGGAAGGACACATGCAGAAGGGGAAAACCAGGCTTTCCACACAATTCTGAGCACACACAGCCACCCTTGCTGTATTTAGCCTTACCATTGGGCAAGAGCCAACTCACTTTGTCTAAGCTCTCCAACTGGGAAAAGGACAGGGCAAAGTTTAATTTGGAAATCCCCACAAGCTTATTTTTGGAGTTATTTCCTTATATCCCACGGGCAACCCAAAGAATCTGCAATGAGCAGGAATATTTGTTGGGCAAAGAACAGAAGAAACTTGTATGTTTTGGGGTTGTTTCTAAGACTACATACATAATTTTCATTCTTTCTTAGAGAAGCAAATTACCAGCTAATTAGAGAGGAGCAAAAAGGAAGCACCTCCTCCACCAGCAGCAAGTTTCATCACCACAGGACTCTCATCTGCCTTTGTCAGCTCTTGTTGCTTTTTCATATGCCCACTCAAAAAACTGTGCTTCACTTTGAGTTATCCTCCTAACACTAAAACCCTGCAGGGATGGTAACAGTTGACAAAACACAGACAGTGAGTGAGAGTGGATGCAGAGTGGCTACTCCTTCCTTACTTTCAACTGTGGTGATGAAGGGCGTTTTGCCAAGTATTTGGCAAGTATTTTGGTCCAGGCTTAGGAGGCAGACACTGGTAACAGAAAAACACAGTCCTAATCTTAACACACAGCACTCCTTAAAAGTGCACGTGTGGTGCTTTTCCTTTAGAGGAGGTAAGGAAAGGAGAGCTGGAGGGAAGGGGAACAGTCCAGAGCTAGGGAGTCTTGGGTTAAATGCTCTGACGGCATATATCCTTGTGTCTGGAGATCAGCTTCAACACCTAGTGATTTTCAGGTGCAGCTCATGGTCAGTAGGTCTCTTCAAGCACAGTACAGAGATAATCACTAAAGGCAGATGATCACAGTTCCACAACACCAAACCTATCTCTAGCTGCGATTGCCAAGGCTTGGCTGAAACAATTCCTACCCCCCTTTAAGCCCTCCCTCTGCTCCTGCTGCTGTTCCTCACGTCAGCCACGGGTGAGGAGGGAGATCTCTTACCCAGAGTATCGTTTTTTAGAGTTGTTCTTTCTGATGACAAGACACACGACAATAGAGATGAGCGATGAGAGACCTGTAACCGTACCGATGGCTATCCCTGCCACGGTGGCAATGGGGAACGCAGGCAGGCTGTCTGCGGAGAGAAGGGAGAAAACATTCAACTCTTCTGCATTCCCTGCTCAACAGAACTGCAAACCACAAATGCCTTTGAGCCTGCCTTCGTTTAGAGCAGGAGGGACTAATGTAGTATCCAGAAATTACAGCATGCAGCCTAAGTGGCAGCGGCAGCAGGCAGCCAGCAGAGTAACATATGAACAGAGTACACACCAGGAGTGTTCTTAATGTCACTGTCCTTCAGGAGAGAGTTCATGTTGAACCAAAGGTTTTTACATCTCAGGGAACACAAGTGACAATGAGGACAACCCTGTCTCATTTTGTATCTGAAGGGGGAAGAAAAAACAGGTTACAGCCATCTGGCAATTCCCAGTGAGGTCAACAGGAAAAGGCAGGCACCCTTTGAAAGCAGATTTGGACATAGCACATCACTAACCCACTAGGAGTGCTGAATGCTGGGTGTTCTCCAGGGAGCATGCAGCACACAGCAGAGCTCCTACCCACGATCACTCTTAGCAGTGTTTATACGTGACTCCGGTGTCTCAAAATACAGCCCTGTACATTTTTATAGACTTATTTTTTTCCCTTCTTAAGTCAGGATCATTGTACAATACCAGGAAAACACACAGAACACAGTATTGCTTTACTCACATTTTCCCTAATATTATTTTGGGGGAGAGTAGGCCAAAAAAGAGCAGCCAGAAACAAAAGTCAATCAGAGAATGAATACAAAATACTTACAAATCAAAGAATACACAGACTACCATTACAGCTTTTCTCAATGAGAAATAAAGTCCTCTCCTTCCCCCCACATTGTGGTTAACACAAGGAACATCTCAGGCCAGAGGGTTTCTTACAAGACTCCATGCTACTCTAGCTACTTGTCCCAAACAGAAGTGAATCAGCAGAAGATCCAACAGGCAAAATCTACACCTATACAGAAAAATCTGTCTCAGACAGATTGCATCTGATCATCACAAAATTGTTGAGGCTGGAAGGGATGTCTTGAGATTGTCTCGCCCAAACCCCCTGCTTAAGCAGGGCCAAGTAGCACAGTTTGCTCAATACTCTGTCCACTTTGGACTGGACCATCTCCAAGGATGGGAGACTCTTCAGGCAACCTAGTTGTTGTGGTTTGACACTGGCCCAACACCAGGTACCCACGAGAGTCACTCGCTCACCCTCCCCCGCCACAGCTGGGCTGTCACCCTGATTTTTTCAGCCTTCTCTTCTGTTTCACAGTTTCATGTTTTGGGTTCTTTCTCACGCTCTGGTCTATAAACACAGCCAATGTTACTGTATAGTTTCAAGGTAGTGTACATTCTTTGTATTAGAGATATGGACAGCTGATGGACAGTTGTCCTGACCAATGGGATGGGGAGAGGTGTCAACCTTCTCCCCCAATCCCTAGCCTTTGGTAGATATGATATATATTGGAGTCAGACTTTCAAATAAAGTAGAGTTTTAGTTCATGCCTTCTGATCAAAGTGTGTGTGTGTGTGTTTGTGTGTGTGTGACGTGCTGCGTCACTGAGCGAAGGAAGGAAAGGAAAAAAAGAGTTAACACAGGCTTCGTGAGTGAGATAAGGACTGGGAGAAATAGTTCAAGGGCAAAATAGGCTCAGCTTTAGCTGCAAAGTGAAATTTATGACTAACAGAATCAGAGTAGGATAATGAGAAGGAAAATAAGCCCTTAAAACACCTTCTCCCCTCAGCCCCCTCCTTCCCACTGACAGCACAGTGAAATGGGGCGAAGGGGGTTTCGGTCAGTTCATCTCTGAGATTTGCTTCCGCTGCCCCAGGAGAGGAGTCCTTACCCTGCTGCACCGTGGGGTCCCTCCCACGGGAGAGAGCTCTCCGTGAACTTCTCCAGCATGGCTCCACTCTCACGAGGAGCAGCCAGACTGCACCTGCTGCAAACATGAGTCCTTCCCACGGGCACAGAGTCCTCCCAAAACTGCTGCCCTGTGGGTCTCTCTTCCCACGGGGTGCAGTCCTCCAAGGACAGGCTGCTCCAGCCTGGAAGCAGGGCCCTCTCTCTCTCCATTGAGTTTTCCACTGGATCACAGCCTCCTCCTCCAGGCATCCACCTGCTCCAGCATGGGCACCTTCCCCATGGGCTGTGGGTGGATCTCTGCATCCCCCATGGATCCCCACAGGCTGTGGGTGGGTCTCTGCATCCCCCACGCATCCCCACGGGCTGTGGGCGGATCTCTGCATCCCCCATGGATCCCCATGGCCTGCAGGGGCACAGCTGCTTCACCACGGTCATCACCACAGGCTGCAGGGGAATCTTGGCTTTGGTGCCTGGAGCATCTCCTGCCCTCCATCTCCACTGACCTTGGTGTCTCCATATTGTTTCCCTCACACAGCCTCACCTCATCCTCTTCTCTAACTAGAAGCAAAAACCCCTGTGACCTTGTTTTGATTTTCTTCTTAAGGATGTCATCACAGAGGCGTTACCAGCCTCGCTCATTAGCCCGTGTTTGGCCAGCACTATGTCCATCTTCAGAGCCATCAGGAATTGGCTCTACTGGACATGGTGGAAGCTTCCAGCACCTTCTCACAGGAGCCATCTTTGTGACCCCCCCCTGCTACCTAAAACCAGGCTGTGCCAAAGCCATACACTAGTCCTGTGGGGGTTTAAGTGCAGACAGAATTGCCTGTGTTTCTTCTTAGGCTGATTGTCTCTTGTCCTGTAACTAGGCACCACTGAAGAGCTTGGCTCAGTCTTCTTTAGGTGCTATCAACGTACATGAATACCTGGAGAGAGGATTCTCCTGAGTCTTTCTTCTCTTTTGCAGGCTAGATCACCCCTCCTTCTCTTCTGCAAGCCAGACAATCCCAGCTGCCTCCATTTCTCCTCATATGAAAGATGGAACAGTCCCTTAACCATCGTTGTTGCCCTTTGCTGGTCTCATTCCAGCAGGGACCACAGACCAGCATTACCCTGAAGCAGGGGCAGCATACTAGGAAAACAGGGCTTACATTTAGTCCTGTTCCTTTGGAATTCAGTGACTTTCAGAGGAAGGGCTACCTGACCTCTGGCTGTTTCACTGATCATAACATTATTCAGCCAAACATCACATCAGCAGATTTCCTGGCTCTCCAGTGTGATATGCCAGTTGACAGCAATACGGGAATTCAGAGTCTTCGTAAGAAATTCAAAATGAAGATATGAGTGCTACAATTTAGAGGAAGACATTCTTTCCAGAACCTTTCAGCAGCCCAGGAATCCATCTGCTATTAAGGAAGAGTCCTACAAGTCGTAATAATCAGATATGTAAGAGGTGATTGGATTTGAGGCCCATGCAAAAATGAACTAATTTATTTTGAGGCATATAAGGAGCTCCCTAGTTTCTGTGCTTTTTCACCTTTCCAAAAGTGCAGGAATAACTGTCTACAAAAGCATCAAAACAGACATGCATTTCTGATAGCAGACCTGCTGCTGCCTTGTACACCTGAAAACACACATTTTGTTTGAGCAAGGAAGCAAGTCACAATCCAAAACTACAGTGCAGAGTATCTGCTGAAAGAATGATACTAGAACTCTGGTAGTTTTGTCACTTCTTTGACTCATGACAGTTTTTCTGGTTGGTTGAATCTGAGTGATGGACAGCAGTTAGATCCTGTTAGCAAATGTTTTTAAGACTGTATTTAAAAAAATGCTAGTGTTTTCATGTGAAACTAAGAGTCTGGCTTTATTGCTTTTCAGAAAATGGTCCCTATATCTTCCAGCACTCCACAGTTACACGAAGGGCTTCCTCATAAGCACTTCCAGAGCAGCCAATGACTTCATTGTGAAAGACAGCCCCAGCTACATAACCCAACACCAGCTCTGAAAGCCAATATTTAAGTTCAAAGTGCAACACAAACCAAAAATCCAGCCATTCAAAGAACACTTTTCACTGATTACTACTGAAATTCAGAGCTATTTCCATTTCACTGAGAGCATGTCAGTATCAGTTTTAAGAAAGAGGCAGGAAAGCGCAGTTTCCATTGCTCCTAAGTGTAAAGATTTTCATACCATTCTAATTTTTTCCCCCATGTGTGTTCAGATCAAAGATCAACCACCTCAGGTAAGGAAACACAAGCTGTCTTGAACAAAGTGTTAAAGCAGCTTCCTGTTACAAGTAGTGTCAGCCTAATGTAAGAACTTGGAATTCCCTATGAATTTCAGTCGTTTAGGCTTTAAACGGTAGTCCTTTCCACATTCAGAGAGTCTACTGAAAAAACAGTCTTGCTTTTCATCCCTGCCAGTAGAATTCTTCCAACACACCTGATAGAGCTGTTTGTGCAAACACCATGTAGGTACTGCAGGGAAAATCCGCCCGGTTAGTTTGGCAATTTTTAAAAATTAGGCCACCATGGAACTCAAAATGTTTAATCCAAAACCTAAAGCTAACCTATCATCTATCAGATCATTTAAATGTGCAAAGAATGAATGTGGCTTTGAATGGTTTACAACATCAGACGTAGGATTCAGAACCATTAGATGTATACATAGTAAAAAACCAATATGCACAAGTGCCATCATGTATTTATTCCCATTGAAAAACCTGCTCCAGCTCCGTTCAGGATGAGTTGCAACCTATTAGAAAAGCTTGAAAGCCCACTTGCAGTCTTCCTAAGAATCCAAAGACAAGTGGTGCCGCATTTTTTCCGACGGAGAGAAGCATTTCAAATACAGGGCCCCATTCAGAATCAGAGAGATTTTCTTCCAGAAGCCCCACTATGGAGAAGGCAGCATGCAAGTCTGTTGAAAAATATCAGCTGAATTAGTGTACTGAAGTCAGTCTTTAGTTGCTTAATCTGGGTTAAAATCTGAAAAGGCTTTTCCAAGACAGCCTGACTTTGCCAAACCAGCAGCTGCTTTACTGCTTCTTCACGGTGGCTATCATGGTGAGAAAATAAACAGACCCTATTTTACACAGGCTTCAAACTTCCAAGAAACGGGAAGTTCTAAGTGATGGTTAGACCTCCAGAGGCCCCACCCAACCCAAACTGTTCCATGAAGAGAAAAATTAGAGAGAGACCTTGCCTATACAAGAATATGGAATGACCTCGTGAGCAGGGGTACACACCTGCTCTAGCTGCAGTATCATTCCAATTAGGACACACAGATAGGTATCTTCCCTAACATACGGAAAAACTAAATAGAATATTTAATCCAAATATCTTGAACTAATAGAATAGCTGCATCAGCACAGCCATTTATGAATTCAGCATTTATTCCTGTCCTTCCTAAATTATAAATGTGAAAATGCAATTACTGTAACAATCATTTCATTGTAGGAAAGACATCATATTTTGGCTGACCTCCAGCTGAGGTAAAACAATCAAATGTTTTGGATGATCAAGGAAAATAAAGAGCCAATTTGACAAACAGAATCTTAGTGCTCTTGAACTGTGAAAAATGTCACCAAATGCTAACCAGCAGCCTCATGTGACTGCAAATAGCCAGGCTCTAAAGTTTGTAAGAGCCACCAGGGATTCTTTAAGAACACCTGAATAAAAGAGACTGAAGGCACATTCAACACAAACACCTTTGTATGGAACACAGTAGCATTTCACCTGCTGTATGTTTGGACCAGATTTATAGTTTTGTATTCCATTAAGTGTATCAGAAGGGTTTCAAAAAGAAGAGTCTGCTACTTTTTCTCCTTGCTCACCAGATTTCATAATTCACCCTAACCCTCGATGCAGCATAATGCAGGAAATATACTCATAGGATTTCAAAATGAGATGTGTTTTCATCAAGCCTTCCATCAGCTTTTCCTAATACTTGTTTAAACCACAGGAATTAGCGGGCAAAGAGGAAAAGGGTATGACATACAGTTTTTAAACAGCTGATGGATACTGGTTCCATTATTAGGACCTGGAAGAAGAGAATTAAAAAACAGTCGTTCCCTCTAGGCTTCTCCCCCACCCCCAGTAAAAGTGATTTAGACAAGGAATGGAGGGAAAAAACAAACAAACAAACAAACAACAAACCAGCAAGTGAGAAGGAAAAAATCATATAGGGTAAATGAATACCTTTCTCCACAACTCTAACTCGGATTTCTCCTGGTTTGACAACAATGTCAGGTGGGTTCTTGACATCACAAATGTATGTGCCGTTGTCCCGGAACTGCATGTTTGATATAGTGATAGAAGCATCTTTCTTGTTTAGATCTCCAGCCCAAGTGATCCTGTCTTTAAATGGTATGTCCTTTCCAGGGTATCACTTCCCATTTGAGTAATAGAAAAACTGCAGTCAAGGAAAAGAGGATATAAGAACAATCCAATTAGCAAGTACGGAGCCGCCGTGCCTCTCTCACTGTTACAGCATTCTCCCAGAGCCAGCTGTGTTAGACACAGCCAGTACCTGAGGCTTCTCTCCTCCTGCCTCACCACTTCAGTCTGCCTTGTTGCCTCTTGAGCACATAACCATGCTTGTACCTCAACCATACCAGCACAAGAGACGCCAAGTTTCAGTTTTCCATCGGTTTTGATTTGTTTTGCAGTTGGATTGGCTGGGGTTTTCTTTTTTCTGTTTTGTAGGGGACAGAGATTTGCAGATAAGGAGGTGGGGGAAAGAGAAAAAAACCTGGTAACCTGGTAATAATTAAAGGACAGAACAGTCCTGGAGCACAGCCACCTGTCTTTTGGGCACAGGAAGCTGCCTGCATCCTAGCAGAAAAAGGATACCAAGTTTCCCATCTTGTGTTTTGCTGTGTGTTACTTGCAACTAAAGCACAGCTAATTAACATGCAATACTCTCCCTTCCTTCCACCCCCTCAGAAAATCCCATGACCAATTTAGAGTATATCTAGCTGTTTTCCAGAAACCTTCAGATAACTAAATATAACTGTTTCCCAATTTTTAAGTGACTAAGCTGCACATTGGCTCTGCACTCCCTATCCATGACCAAAAATCTTTGAAGAATAAACTTCTTTAGTACAGACTAAAGAGGAACTGAGTATTTCCTACCTATACCTGCCCAGGATTGGAATTTAGAGCAGTAGAAGTGCATAGACTTCTACAGGAACAGCTCTGCTTGCAAACACATGGGATACCCTATAAGAGGCATCATGGTTGCAGAAGAATTGCACGAGCACATTTTTTCCTAATTGGCTATCGTGCAAGACATCAAGACAAACCTAAGCAAGAATCAACCCGAATTCCCTTCAGTTCAGTCTCCAGAGAACAGTGAAAGAAATTTAGGACAATATTCCAGCTTCCTGTTTCTCCTGCCTTATTTACAAAGCAGGGTCTCTGCCACAGATCAGACTGCCTGCAAGACAGTCATATCCCAGTCACCTCCTATCCCTTTTCCTGCCCTTGATCTCAGGCTTGCTATTCCACACCCTCTCTATCAGACCTGCACTCTGAATATCAAACCTTATCACCTGGCAGCACAAATCCTGTCCAGATCAGGTACGTGCAGATCATGGCCATCTGTCCTGCTGCAGTCGATCTTATTTGCTGTCTACAGATTAACAGAAATTCAACAAAATATTTCATGTGGTAGAAAGCTGGCAAGCACAGAGTCAGCTGTCAGCATTCTGGAGGGACTCTGCATCAGTCTGCAGCTTTTCCAGCTGGATTGTAAGCTTGACCACAGCAGCACCGCATTATCACACCCCTGGGCACAGGGGAAGTCATCCCACTGGGAGTCTAGAAGGCCAGAGGCAGATTCCTCAGCTCTCCAGATGTCCTCACTTGGGGAAGGAGAAATCACAAAGTAAAATACGTCCTGAAACACAAGCTAAATGCCTCAAGCCATCCCTGGCCAATGGTGGAGTGAAATGAGACTACTTAGGAAGGAGGGGAGGAGATGAGCAGGGGAAGCTCCCAGTCGAGTCAGCCTCACCACATGGCCACAAGACTGCCAGTGTGATTCTGAAGGGGCACAGGACCATCCTTGTCAAGGGAAGCATGGGCTTAGCACAGACAGAAGCTGGTCATGAGATTGATCTTTCAAAATGTAGAAATAAAAGCTATGTGATGCCATGACTCGGGCTCATAAATAAAGATCCCCTCTAACACCTTCCCCAGACCCTCAAAAGAAACAGGGAACTAACATCAAATTGTGCTGGGTCACTTCTGCTCAAAGATAATTTGCTTTTCTTTCAGTTGTGCTGATAGCTACATCCAGGTGGAACATCTGAACTGACTTCAATTCCAAACAAAATGTTACGTGCTGAAGCCATACTCCTACAGCTGAACAGTGATGCAGAAAGGGAATGGCAAACCAGGACCTATGGGGAGCGGAAAACAGAAACAGATGGCTTCCCTTCACCCATCCTGCTCAACACTGGCAGGAAATGTGCCCTACTTCCGTAAGCTTCTGCCCAACTATTGCTTTGGACTCCCAATGGGAAGAGCTCCCTCTTCAATACTAAATATTTATTTCACTGAGAACTCAGAAGCTTGTTCTTCACAGCTCTATATACTGAGCAAGATGCTCACACACTGGTTTTGCCCATCTCTGCTCTGAGTAGTGAAGAGCTCCTAGAGTTTAAATGAGTTCATGTCTGTAGCAGAGGGCAGGAGACAAACACAAACAAGGCTGAGCAACCTGCAGTCCCCACAGCTTCAAAGCCGTCCCAGAGTCCCCTGTCCTGCTTCCTCTAAAGTCTCAATCAGGACAAGGAAAAAGGAAGGGGAAGAAGGGGAGGGAAGAAGGGGAGGGAAGAAGGGGAGGGAAGAAGGGGAGGGAAGAAGGGGAGGGAAGAAGACAGCTATCAACCAACCAAAGCCATTTCTTTGAAGATTTACATCCAAAGGATCTGAGCCCACCTGGGCCCAACATACAGGAACTGAGCAATGAAAAACATTATTTGCCTAAGTTCCTTGCTAGCCTGACTTTTCATGTCAAGTACCTATAACATGAGGATGTAACTGCTTACTGATTTGAGCTATTCAATTCTGTTCTGAAACCAGAGAAACTGGTCTTACTTTAAACCTTTTCAAACAGAGGCTATATAGTACACAAGCAAAATAAACAACAGGCACGGTACACAATGTAACGCTGCAATTACAGTGGTAATTCAAATTCTGTGACTGCTATATTCAGTCAAATGCAAAGGGACAGAGGATTTACGAGATTCCTAGACGCTCATCTAGTTCATACATACAGCTTCTATACCAACATCCCTCTTTCAAGACTAACAGAGAAACTAGTGTATTTTGTAGTCACTGCACACTCCAGTCTTGGCTGAGATCTAGCAGGCTGCAGTATTTTCCTACAACTCTAAAAAAGCCCCCTAAATTCACAGTGATGGACACAAGGCACACGAAGAAGGGTCCAATCCCTATCTGCTTGCTCCTGGAAGCAAGTGGAAGACCACTGCCTCCCCTCCCAGGTGTGTTCCCCTCCAGCCATGGCTTACTGAGATACGAGTGGCTGCTCCCTCTGGCTGAAAGCTCCAGGAGACAGATGCTGCACTGCTGATCACTTCGCCGGATGTGAACGTGCACGGGAGCTTTGCGTCCGTCCCATTCTCCACAAACATCTCCTCCGGGGTGTTGACCTCTACTGCTGATACTTGGACTGCATGGGAAAGGCAAGGAGAAGAAAGGAGGAGAACAAGACACATCAGCGCTGCTTTGAGAATCGGGAAGTTCACATCACACTGCCTAGGAAGGCAGAAGAGAAGAGGCATCAATAACTCCTGCATCAGACATTGCATTATACCTGCAATCACACAAGTATAGACCAGGCCAAGCATATATTCACTTCTCCTTCCTTGTATTATCTGTGACAGGATGTTTTCCACTCACAGATGTTTCCTCTACAACACTTTGTGGAAGTCAATTCTATGGTGCAATGGATGAGTTTAAATCTTCTTTGTACCAGCAGACAGCAGGCATTGTAATAATTAAGCCTCATCAGAGGAACTAACAACCTGGCCCAGCTATTACTCAGTTTCCTCTCTGGCACACATCGTGTCTCACATCCCCAGTTTTTCCTAGCTGTAGCTAAAACAAAAGCTCACCCCGAGAAAGCTGAGGAGCAAACTTCTCTCGCTCCCAGCTATGCCACCTACTCCTGCTCTCTGCCATGCTCCAAGGTCTGTCTGTGCAAGGCCTCACATATAATCACTCCGTTATAGTTGAGAAGCATTAGAGTAGTTGTATTTTTTTTCTACCTTATGGACAGTCAAAACAGCAAGCAGATCACAACCACTCTCCAAATTTAAAGTAACTGAGGTTAATATTGTGCTTGTACTGGTAGTTTTCCTAACACGTAAGCAAAATTCATCATGATTTGAAAAACATGAAATATTGAAGATATTCTTTATCCGGCACCTTCTAAACTGCCAGTGCACTATCCCTTATCCAGATTTAAAGAGATACATCTCTACATTCATTCGGGTTCATGTAGAAAAACAAAGCATGATCTTGTGACATCACAAGAGAATGTCAGGGTTCATGTCACACCCACATGAAAGCAAAAGTCAAGTCAGTGTGGGTGGATGTACATGTGTGTTCCTGGTACCTCAAATATAACTTCTGATTTTTATTAAACCGTGATTTTCAGCATAGAGATGGTAACAGAAATCTACTTCTGTTCATAGGATGCCGTGTTTCTGGAGCCCAGTACTTTAAATCCCCTTGTTAGAACAGGAGAACAAGCCTTCCTGCTCCATCAGTACCTCTGTTGATTTGTTTCTCAGCTTTGAAGAAAGTAGCTCAAAGTAGGCAAACCAAACACAAAGATGCGAGTCGAAGAGGAAAAAAAGGAAAAAAGAGAAAGAGAGAAGAAGAGAAGAGAAGAGAAGAGAAGAGAAGAGAAGAGAAGAGAAGAGAAGAGAAGAGAAGAGAAGAGAAGAGAAGAGAAGAGAAGAGAAGAGAAGANTGGTGTAGAAAAGAAAAATAAAATAAAATAAAATAAAATAAAATAAAATCCATTGTATTAAGTCCAAACCACAGAACAAAACTCCCTTTCAAGCATAAAACAAGCAAGATGCCCTCAGTATTCGTGTAGGAAGAAAAGAGTCTGCACAGACATTGTCTACTTGTACATGGTACAGAGGACTCCTTGCCACACACAGGCAGTGGGTAGCACAGATCTGCCTAATCTAAAGAAGTCACTGTTCTAACTCACTAGGACTGTAGTGAAAGGAAAAAAAAAAAAAAAAAAGG
>WBMY01015892.1:34003-46321 GCA_013397315.1 Donacobius atricapilla
AAGAGAAGAGAAGAGAAGAGAAGAGAAGAGAAGAGAAGAGAAGAAAAGAAAAGAAAAGAAAAGAAAAGAAAAGAAAAGAGAAGACCCACCTACATTAGTCCTTCCATCATGAGGTTTTAGTTTTTAGTCAATGAGAGCAACCAGCTCAGCAGACTTGAGAAGTTGGACAGCAAACACCTGGCAAGAATGAGCATGCAGGCAGCAGTGGGAGAATTGAGCACATCACAGTAATTGCAATAACCAAAACCAGAAGAAACCACCATTCATTAATTCTGCTGTTCAGAGTCCACACTGTTCACTTCCAAAATTCACTGACTCCTCAGTCTCATCAGGTTGTCTCTTGATACCTCAGATTCTCCTGCCATCACTGCTCTCATTTCCAAGAGAAAAAGTGCCCAAATGGGGTGGGGAGTAGAGATGATAAATTTTCATCATGAGGTTCTACCAGAGCTTCCTTTCTCTTGTACATACACCCTGACTACGGGCCAAAAAATATTCTTTAGTAAAACAACTACCAAATATTTATCTGGAACATACAAAGCCTTCTAGCAATCAAATTAAATGAACTGAGAGCTGCTGTGCTTTATGCATTTTTTTTCAGCTAATGGTGTAGAAAAGAAAAATAAAATAAAATAAAATAAAATAAAATAAAATCCATTGTATTAAGTCCAAACCACAGAACAAAACTCCCTTTCAAGCATAAAACAAGCAAGATGCCCTCAGTATTCGTGTAGGAAGAAAAGAGTCTGCACAGACATTGTCTACTTGTACATGGTACAGAGGACTCCTTGCCACACACAGGCAGTGGGTAGCACAGATCTGCCTAATCTAAAGAAGTCACTGTTCTAACTCACTAGGACTGTAGTGAAAGGAAAAAAAAAAAAAAAAAGGCATTATCCCTCTTTCTTCCCTAGNCTCCCTACTTCTTCCCTAGTCTGGGAAGGAAGGAAGGAACTATGTCATCCTGTACAGATATTTCTATCAAATTTCATTTTCATCTGTCCTATTGTTGGCTCAATTTCATGTTCTTCTTTGCTGATTTTCTCCCCTCTGCCTCTTTCATAAATGTTTTTTCCTGTTTCTGTTGCCTTACGGCATGAGACACAGGCTCCTTAAATCATAACCTGACTGTCTGGTAGAGAGGCCACAAGATTTGTCAGTTGTTCACCCTCAGCCCTCTAATCCCATATTTTACTGATATGGTGGCTGTTCCCACTACCTTGAACTCTTTGGCTTCCTCTTTCATAATAAAATCCACATGGATCATCTCCAGCTCTAGCGCTTTTCCTCCTCTTTCCACATTTACCAGGATTACATCCACCTTCCAGCTCCTCCACCTATTTAAATATTCCAGTTGGAGAAAGTTGAATTTTGAGTCATATTTCAGTCAAACTTACACACTGCTCTATTCCTCAAGCTTACTCAGTCACAGTCCTTCTCAAGAGGAAAAAATTATCACAGGAAACTGTCTGAACGAGAAAAGTCCTTTAGGAAGGAAAGGTCAGCAAGGTACACAGGGCAAGAATCGACATTTGCTCTTCTCCCATGCATTCTCCTTGATCCCATCACCCTGTGCAACTACCTATAGCCCCAGTATTTCCTTCTGAACACCTCATCTAGCCTTCAGCTGCTTTTATTCTTTTAGCAGAAAAATGGTTCTATTTTTCTCACCTATCATCAAAATAATTTGAAAAAAAAAACCCCACCTGGGCCTCTTCAGCCATTTCTTTTAAATCTCTCGTGTTGTTTGAGCAGTTTTACTCCAACAACTCTCTCCAGGTCCATTTTCAACTCCCACACTGCAATGAAAACTCTCCATTCACATCTTCCTTTCCACACAATCCTCCTGCTCTTGAAATAGGGCAAGACACTCATATTCTGCCTAACTGACTAACCTTACTTACTAATCTTTTCTTATTTTTCCCATCATGGATCTTCATTCTTCATCAATGCTCGGTCTATTCTCAGGTTTTTCTTTCCTTGGTATCTCGCCTCAGATATCTCATCTGCAAAACAAGTTCAAGCTCCCAGCACTGCACTGACTACTCAGATCTGCGTCTCTGCTCAGGATCTGTCTCCTTATGCTCAAAGAACAGCCTCAGTCTGACATCTTTGTCAATGCTAAGTCGTCAGCTCACACTAAACGGGACTAAGGCAGAGCTCAGAGCCCTCCACCACTGCTTGCACCACCATGGACCTGCCATGTGTCTCTCCAACTCAACACCTGTGCAGCACCTCTGACTTTGAACTCTTCCCAGGTCAAGGCAGAGGCTTTCAGAGTTTCCAAGTCACCTGTTCAGCTGACACCAGCCTAAAACCTCCGGTTTGTAGCTTGGCCTTCATTATTGGGATGTCCTTTTTGCCCTGGACAGATGGACAGTAACAGACCCGTAAGTACTGCAGTTCCTGGTAACCAAGCTGCTCCAAGGGCGACACTGAGAAGAGGGGGACATCCCAGTTGCAAGATCACTGCTTCCTTCCATGAAGTGGAAATGACCCATCCCTGCTTCAGGATGAAGAGACTCTCGTCCCCAGCCGCCTTATAGCATCGGTCTCATCCCAAACTTTTCAAATCCAGACTGTAGCACCTTCTCCTAAATGCTGTTCCTCAGGCTTGGCGAGATCTGCTTAAAACCTGCAAAATCCTTTCACTTCCTTTGAGCCCTCCAAAGCATGTGGTAACTGCATCTGTACAAATCCAACAGTGCCTAAGCTGCCAGTGCTTGGAGACCAATATCTTTTAAAACTGAAGTCATCTTTTCCTACTTTTACTTGTACTCCCTGATTGCTTACACTTGCCTCACAGTGATTTTTGAAAAAAAAAAACTTTTTGGGCAAGAATTTTTTTTATTCTACAATTTTTTTTATGTAGAAATATGGTTGACCATTTGGTTTGGTAACATATCACAAAGAAATCCTTCTGTGCACCAAATTTCACACTAATTAACACACAGGTAATTAAAATTTCTTTGGAGACCACTGTTTCTACTGAGATCTTGGATCCAATGAAAACATTCTGTTAATTAAGGCTGTGATCACACCAAAATAAACTCAATTCCCCTGCATTCAACTCAATTTGATCACTAGGAGACCTAACAAACCAAAAAGACAAACAACTAACACCGTAGTCACAGGCATCTTATTTCTACCAGCACAAACACAGCCCACATGGAAACTTTCATCAGACTGCTGAATACTGGAGGCTTATGGCTGCTACAGTTCCCATCTTACACCAGGAAGAGTGTTACTCCCCTCCTCTTGAAACGGCTAATCACCAGTTTATTAATTAATAAAAGCAACTTGCTTGGCTTATCTTAAAGCCACCTGGTAATACAGCCATGTATACAATTTATAAATCAAGTTACTTATGGATGAAAGGTCTTGACAAAATGACAAAAAATTTAGTGTTTCAGTATCTTCACTCTGGTCTCCCCAGCAGCCCAGAAGTTTCGTCAGAAAGGAAGACATGGTTTTTCCTAACGACGAAGGGGTTTAAGCCACAAAAACAATATACACTTGAGAATCTTACTCAATGTCAAGTGTCTTGTGAAATATCTACTTTTGACAGCATTCTGAACTACGGTTTCATGGCATTTAGTTCTTTCTCCCATAAAGCTGTTGCTCTGTACAATCAGCATGAAAAAGCAGCAGCCAGACCCCTACAAAACATCCCAGAAAGCCAGAACGAAGTTATAGTCCCAAACTGCAACTACAGGCAGACTTATGTCCCCACAGACCATGTCTTCACCGCGGATAAAACACCTGGTGGAGAAACCTTACTTTTCCTGCCCTAATAGACAGTAGATGTGCCAAAGTCGTTCCTCTGAAAGTGCATGAGATTTGTTAAAGCACGCAGATGCTGGATAGAATTTCCACACAAAGAATTCCTTCCCGTCATTTAGCCTTCACAGAAAAGTAGAACCCATACCAGCAGTTCCCCCCAGGAGCAAACCACGGTGTATTTTGTAAGGACAACATCACACATGTATTAAGAAGCCCCATGCGTCCAGTCCCTCCTCATGGAGACTGTCCCTGCAGCCCCCCTGTCACCACAACCTTGATGTTGCACTCCATGCATTTACACAGGATACAAACCAACACCAGCCACAGAAATGATCACTAGACAGAGCCACACCAAGCAATCTTGACATCTAAGTTTCAAAGCAACAAAAGCTAGATTCCATTGCCTCAAAGGAGGACAGAAGAGTTCAAATTCACTCTCAAATGCCAATTCACGAGAACAGCTTTGAGCTGCTGCCACAGCATCTCCCCAGGTTGCCACTCTTGAGAGCTTCCTGTCTCCAGCAGCACAGCCGGTCCTGCAGCATCCTGCAGCTCCGGGAATCAGAAGGCACAGCTGTGACACCCAGCCCATGAACAGCTACCACCTCCTGCTACCATGCTGCTGGAATCATCATCCCCCAAGCAGAGACAAGCATCTGCTAACGCAACGTTCGCTTTCTCCCGGCCTCTTTGCACGCTCAGCTGAGCTCTGCCTGACTCAACAATGAGGGAAAAAATAGCATCTTGTCACCCCAAGTGAAAGGAAAGCAGTTTCATTGAGAAGTCTTGAGCAGGCAGTGGCTAAGCTGTCAAAGCAGACAATACCATCCGCGGATCTCAGCAATCCATACACCTACTCTGACAGGACTTAACACAGGTCTCCAGAGGCACCAAACTTTGGTACCTCCTTCTCCCACACTGCAGGGTCAGGTTTTGGCACGTTGTCTTCCATATGATGCAGAGCTGCTCATTGTTCTGCCAAGGAGCAGCAAAAGAACCTATGCTGAGATTTACTTTCAAAGCCCATGCTTTAACCAGAAATTAAGAACAAGTATGAGAAACAGCAAAAAATGCCTGAGCTCCCTTGCCAGACAGACCACAGATTTCTTGTTCGGTCCTGAGGAAATAATTTCTCTGCTATGCCACTCTCTCAACTCTCTCATCTCATAAAACAGAGATGCTTGTAAAGGTGCTGAGACTACGAACAAGCAAGCAGCGTAGCTGCACAGCTTCAGGCTCCTATTACAGCACCAGTCATATGTCATGTTCGGGCAGATACTTAGTCTTGAGGCAAGTAACTTCTAGTAACTTCGAGTACTTTTCCCTGGGGATCACAAAGCAACACTTCCCTGCCTATGCTGCAGGCCGGGACACCGACCTGCAGCTCAGGTACTTTCCAAACCACACATCACATTTTTCTGCTCAACAGCCCTGAAGTGGTTTTCCTTCTGTGCCCAAGTAAGTTTACAAGTGTTCAAATCCAAGTAAACAGTTCTTGTTGACAAAGCTAAACCAAAAGAGTGGGGAACCCAAAGGGGGCAAGTTAAGAAAAGTTGTTCAAAGTGCAAAGGGTAACTGAAACAGCTGATGGCAGCTGTTCTACCTCTCATCTTGCAATACTGAGTCACTGACAAACATAGCATGTTATTTTCTGGGCACAAGGAAAGATGCCAGAAAATGGGAACTGAGACTTCAGAAAGGCAGAAAGGACAGAAAAGTCTCCTTGAAATACACTAGTTTTTTCCCACAAATAGGGTATGAAGCTTACTTAACTAAAGATCTGAGAGAAGCTGGGTAGACATCTCAACACATGGCAGAGAGAATAAAAAAAGCATCCCACCATCACAAGCATTTCCTAAAATTGCTATAGCAATCCACTAAACCTGTCACAACTACTAAGGAAATGAGAGTATTAAGGATCAGAAGTTGTAGGGAAAAAAATCCACAACCAAACAACAGCAAAATCCAAACCCATAGAGTGGACAGTAGAGACTGACATATTGTTGGCTGGAACAAAAGCTTCCCTCCAGGCTTTTTTCTTTCTTTGGTTATTAATACCATCTCAAGTGAAACTATGTTAAAAATACCAGTCATGTTGCCAACTGTTGATGGCAATGCAGCATCTTTTTGACAAAATCTCTCATTGACAGCATGGGAACTACCCATTTCCAAAACAAACTAGGCGGTAAAATATAGGATGTGGATACACAAATTTCATGAGGAGATACAGTGCACAGCCTACGTATCAGACATAGGAAGCTGCACTTTTTCTCACCCTTTTACAGTAATCAATCCACAAAGCTGCAACCAACTCAGTCTATACACACCCAGAAACATCTGCAAAAGCTGCACTTTGAACAATCCAAGGTATTAGTAGCATTCCATGCACAGTCACTCCCACCTGTCATCATTCCTGAACCAGAATCATGCCCATCTCTTGCCAAGTACTGGTATTTCCACCAGCCTGAAAGGTGAGCAGAGGATTTTTTCCTGTATACAGAGAGATGCGATTAAAATCTGTTAAATAAAATCCTACCACTTAACTGAGCAACGAGACAGATGAAATTACATCATCCAGGAGATTACCCTCCTCAGCTAACAGGGTATTCACGCAGCCAATCTGTTCTGGTGTGACTGGAGACTTACTTCAGCAGTTGAAGCAAATCCAAAGCCCTTGGAGGACCAGATTCCTTACTGATCCATGGACTGCTGAACATCTGCAGCCAGCTCTGGCACCAAGCTTGCAGCAATCTCACACTTACTTGCTAACTGAATTGCTGAGCAAACTCCTAACCAGCTATAACCTGCAGCAGCACAGCCACAAAACCAAAAGGAAAAGCCCATGCTAAAAATCTCAAAGCATTGTTCTGCAAGAATTTGTCAGTGGCGGTGCCAATTTAAATAGCTCACATGCACAGTGCTCAGAACGAGATGAATCTGATCAGGAACTAACCTGTGCTCAAAACAGCCCTTTCACCATTGTTTGCTTTCAAACCAGACCAACACCCTAGCCCAGTCCACTCTGTACTGTTTTGTACAACTGAGAAGGGTTAGGAAGCACCAAGTAGGAGCTGATTCAGCTGGTTTTTCTCAGGAACACCTCTTTTGTGAAGAATTTATGGCCTTTCTTGTACCACGCTACATCCCTTTGCCACTCTACACGTGTGGTGATTTCTAGAGCCATCCCTTGGATTGGAGCAGTGCCTTCCATCAGGCAAGAACCTGCAAGACCTTGAGCTGAACACTTCAAGACATAGAAACCAGTCAGATTCCCAAACTCCTGCTGCACATACAGTTATATGGAATTTATTACCAAGAGGCAGCTTTGTTCACCACCTTTCACTTGCGCACATTACAAAAACAAGTCACTGAATAACAGGTGGCTTGCAGCCAACTCAAAACTCCTCCAGCAATGGCCATTTCACCCTCCTGGAGATGACCTGCCCTGATTTAGCTCCATCTCATGAACTGAAAGTGCCACCAACCACTGACAACTGCTACGCTGCCCAGAGTTTAACTTCCCCTTAAAGATCAGAACCTCAATCTGACTTGAAACACTGAAGGCAGGGTATAACCAGAGGAAGTTCCCTTTGTGTCCCTTAGCACCATGCGTGGAAAGCACCGGTAAATGTACCACAAAGCATCTTTTTCTGCAGGGTTGGAGGAAAGGGAGCTCACAAGAACAACCACAGCCTTCCAGCTTTCCTTCTGCACTTTAAGCCAAACCCAGCAGCAGCAGCGAGTGGAAAGTGCCAACTCAACCGATACATGAAAATGCAGGAGCTGGATGGCACAGCAGCCAAAGGGAACAATGTACAAGGAGTGTGGGCTAACCCCAGAGGGCAGCTCAGCCCCGCACAGCCCCTCGCCCGCACCCTCGGTGTGAGCAGGGAGAGAATTGGAAGTGTAGAAGTGAAAAAACTCGAGGGTTGAGACTAAAACATAGGGAAAGCACAAGGCATCACCCACTGCTTCCATCAGCAGGCAGCGCTCACCATCTCCAGGGAAGCAGGGCTCTGTCAGGCATAACGGTGACTTGGAAGACAATGCTGCAATTCCCAACAGCCCCCTTCCTCCTTCTTTTCCCAGCTTCTATTGCTGACTGTGACTTCTGTGGTGGCCTCCCAGCTCCTCATGCACCCCCCCAGCCCACCAGCTGTCAGGGAGGGTGACAAAAAAGGCCTTGGGCTGTGTAAGCCAATGCAAAACAAGTAACCAATGCAAAACATTGTTACTGAGGCTCTTTTCACCACAAGTCCTAAACGCAGTACCATCCGAGCTATGAGGAAATAAATTCTGTCCCAGATGAGAACCAAGGCATTTATTTGATACAAACACAGTCGTTTTATTTTTGTTTTTTTTTTAAAGCTTATTCAGGACAAGTAACAGAATGACCCTTTCAAGATGAAAGAGATCGGGAGGAAAAACTTCCTTTCAACCTGCTCAGCAAAAAATACTGACGTTAACCCTGCCTTAGGACACACTGCCACATCTTCTGTGCTATGGGTACTGCTTACTGCTAAACCCTAATCTGAGTAAACACTTGGTTTTCCACATGACTGCTGTTAGAGATAACAGCGAATCACTGCAGTCAGAGTTCCCCAAGTCTCTTTGCTGGCGGTAAAGCCAGTTCAGAACTTCTTGTCCTCTCCTGGCACAGCCTTCTCTTACACAAGCTATTCACATCCTCTCCATTGTGCTAATCATTTCTTGTGGGGTTCCACTAACCCAGACCACTAAAGTAATACAGACAAACAAACCACACACAGGAGAAAAAAAACTAGAACAAAACAAAAAAGAAAAGACGAAAGTATATATGCCATAAGGATGTGAATGTTTTCACACGCAGAGCTTCCAGCATTCTGATGTATTCCTAGGATATCCTGACTTAGTATTCAATAGTTAAAAAAATCTGTTTTCTTGCATACAAGGCTGTTTATTTTGTTAATTACACACAGGTAGTAGAAAGAGCAATGTAAGCCATACATCATCAAACCACATCACATCATACCACACTTGGAGAACTCCCACTACATGTAAGTGCTCATAATAAGCTTTGGATAGATGACCTGATGATACTCTATATGGCACTTCTCCAGAAATACAGACAGTCTTTAGAAACTATTCAGACTAAAATCTTTCAAGACAAACAATACAAGACACCTGCCTCACAACACTAGGCCTCATTTTTTTTGGTTTTCCATCTCAACTGTGTATGGGACACAGGATACCCAGCACTAGTCAGGACAAGATGGGTCCACAGACATTTAATACATTCAATTTTAATTCAGATAACAAGCAACACAGCCGTGCATGCTATCAGTTACACAAGTAATTGTAAGAGACTGGCTGAGGCCAAGAAGCATCTGGCCATTTTACCTCATTTTATCACCCAAACATTAACGTACAGGGTTTTCAACATATTCAAGAACTTCTCCCTGCTGCTGCTGGCAAGCAGGGTGAGCTGAGAGTTTCTCCAGCTTTTGCCTTTGCAGAACCCACTCAGCAGCACAGGCAAAGCAGTTTCCCTACCTGCAGCATCAGTGGGCTGAGCTTAAAAGGACTAACAGCTTCTGATGGGGGAGACTACGGGAATTCTGACTAAACCTGGCAGAGGCACGAAGTGAGCATTGCAACCCTGACTTACACTGTTATTTTCAGGAAACATTCCAAGCATCAACTGAAATGGGCTGGGGAGTTCCAAGCACTAACAGGCACTTGAGCTATTTAACATCTCAATACTCTGCTTGTTACTGACCCATGTGTATGTGCCCACGTGCACTTGTATGAGTGTGTATAAAAGGGGTAGAAGAGGAAAATAAATTTCTAAAAAGACCAGGCTTTGTTGGTATCCAAAAGAATAATAAAAAAATCATCGTTATTTTTTCCAGTAATATCTAGACATCTTTTGAGACTACCAGGAGTAATCAGGCACCACCCTCACATCAAACACAGGCAGGATACCACTCTAAGTCATAATTACATGGCTTACAAATGCACAACTGCAAAATAATCCATTTTCTTGATACTCTTGGCTGATTGTTCCAGGCTCACTCATGCACAGAAGAGATTATACCTAGATTAACTACTCAAGCTACAAAATGTCCCCAGAATCACAGACAGCACATTTGACAATGATCCTCCATTCTCACAAGCAAATGAAGCAATGGGGCTTTCAGATGACTGAGCATAAAGAAGCAAGATGAACTCCTAACCCACACACGCAGGGGCACATATGAAAATAAGCCTAGAACTGCGTTATTCGTGCTCAGATGTGAAGCAACAGGGCTTGGCAGAGCAGGCTGTGGTGTTTAATGGGGCCTGCACAGCACAGCACCCTAAGCAATATTTCTGTCTCGCTGCAGGTTCTTGGCCACAGGAGCAGACCTGGCACGGAGCATATGAAGAGGCAGAAGAGCAGGCAGAAGGCACGGCAGCCACGAGTGCAGCACATCACCCAGCCCCACACCACATCCGAGGGAGGCAGCAGCCATGGCCCTCTGCAAACACCACTCCTGGCCTTGCCAAAAACGGCAGGGTTTGATTTCTGAACCTTTCACAGGGCAAAATCCAGCATGAGGAAAGGGAATGGGAAGAGGGTCCTTGAAAAAACATCAGGAGCCTGAATGACACAGGCAAAAAGAAATGCACAGCACTGATTACCCAGGACTCCTTAGCACCCCAAACACAGGGAAAGGTCATCTTTTCCTTCCCATCACCAAACTCCTCTGGGTATGCAAAGGAGGTGAAGAGCCTGCACTCTGATCACTTATTTCCATGCAGAGATGTAAACCTTGCTTTTCATGGCAGACAGGAGGATTAAGGATGTGCAAGGGGAGAAGAAGCCAACACGGGAATAAATTCACACCTTCTACAATGATCTACTACTCCCACCTACCCATAGCATTACTGTAGCTCTACCTTTTGCTGTGGTCAGGGGAAATATGCTTCCTTCTTCTCTTGCCTCCATATGTATTTACCACAGACCTCAGTCTTACTGTAATACGTATGTAATACGTGCCTATTTCACATCTCCCTACTTAATCCTAAATACTAGGTCTGCCTCTGAAGAAGCCTTAGCAATCTCTGCTTCTTTATTGCAAAATGCAGTCATCTTAAACAAATGCAAACAGTGCTCTTTGGGAATAGATTTAGGAAGAGGAATAATAAAAGGACTTAGATATTAGGAGGCAGTTCTTCACTGTGAGGGTAGGGAAGCACTGGAACAGGTTGACCAGGGAACTTGTGGATGCTCCATCCCTGGAAGTGTTCAGGGTCAGCCTGGATGAGGCTCTGAGCAATCTGGTCTAGGGGAAGATGTCCCTGCCCATGTCAGTGGGATTGGAAAAAGATTACCTTTAAGATTTGTTCCAGCCCAAACCATTCTAAAATTCTATGAAATAAAGTTTAAGTTCCTTACCACTTAGCACAGTTTCTTAATAAACCTCTTCCCAGACAGACCTACAGTTTTACACAGTTTTCCAGACATATGAACTGAGGAGGCATCAGGCTTCCTAATGTCTCCTCACTGAAGTACTTTGCAAAGGTGTACCCACTAATCACGTACAGCCAATCCAAAATATCCATCAGTGGCTATTTGGGGTGTATACATACGGTGTGATGGGGATATTCCCTCACCATCCATGCCCAGCATCTACACACAGCGAGCTGGCGTGGGACATGCGTGCAACTTCTGGAGTCCCAGCGATGTGTGGAACCCTCTGCCCTCTGAGAACATAAGCCATAGCGGAGTCAAGCATCACTCTTGCCACTCCTAGCGCTCCATACCCTTGTACTTCTCACTGGAGATATTCCAGAACCATCTGGACGCAATCCTGTGCCGTGTGCTCTGGGATGACCCTGCCCGAGCAGGGAGGCTGGGCCGGATGGCCCCACCGTGGTNGCCCGACCTATGACCCAACACCGTCATGTCGGCTTGACCGCGGCGCTGATTGCCACGTCCCGCCTTTCCTTAAACATCTCTCCAGCACCTCCCTGGGTAGCCCATCCCAATGTNTCCCGTCCAACCCGACCCGTTCCGCGATCCCGCACTTACTCTCCACCTATACGAGTCAGAAGCGCATCATCTGACTGGCACAATTCGCCCTCCACCCAAATACCTCCGCACTGACCGAATCGAGTCATTCACCGCAAGCCCGGCGTCCCCGCACCTCGGTCACGCCGTGGCTCTGCCCACAAACGCCACCCGCGTCCCCGGCGTGAGGAGCCCACGGCGGGGCTCGGTCCCGGGCTGGGCTCCCGGCCCTCGGGGACCTTTCCCAAGCTAATGCGTTCTGTGCAACCAGCGCAAGCAGCCCCTGCCCTGCCCTGCCCACGCCGGCTCCCGGGGGCTTTGTCCCCGGCACACCGAGCCCTTCCCCCGGTAAGGACGGGGCTCCTCGGCCGCCGCCGACCCGACTCCGAACCGGGTGGGCAGCCAGCGGGCAGAGCCGTGCCGTGCCCTGCCCGCGGAACCGCCCTCGGCCGCGGGAGCGGCGTTAAAGGGCCGACCCGGCGGGCGGCCCTGCCTGGCTC
>WBMY01015892.1:55489-92091 GCA_013397315.1 Donacobius atricapilla
TCACTTTGCACCACATTAAAAGCACCCCAAAGCTGAAGCACACAGGACCTACCAGCCTACCACAGGTGGCTGTTTCACCGATCAGCCCCACTTCAAAGGGATTTTATTTTTATATTTTATATTTATATATTTTTATGATCAATGTTCTAGGAGTTTTCCCCATGATCAGGGTTCACATTGTCTGCCATACAGTACATATGGAAAAAACATACTCTTTCCTATTGTTAAAACCATTATTTTCTGAAGTTTTAGAACCCAAAGTACTTTAAAAGAAGCTACCAAAAAGGCACCATACGTGTATACATGTACGTAACTGATGAACTTCATCTAAGACCAACGCAGGGGAGGAGAAAAAGACATTTTGGAGCAGGATGAAAAAGCAGAAGGACTGTGAGTGGTGGTGGCTGTTGGCTCCAGGACAGCAGGTATCTCAGGTCTCTCAGTCCCCAGGTATCACCAAGGAACGCCAGCCATCGCCTGAGTTTTGAACTCTGAAGAGATTGCAAACAGTCTCTTGTTCCAGCTGTCCCAAAATACGATGGTGCAAAGCAGAGAGCCAGAGAGTGTGGCCACTCAGCTCTGTGATGAGTCTGGACCTCAGCATTCTGCTCAGGAGATTTCTGCATTCTGCTCCTCCTCTGCCACTGAAGGTTTTCCAGTAGCTTCCATCTCGATTGGGTTTGATGGCTCCCATCCACATGTTAAGTCTCCTCTGCCCTGATTGGGTATGTCCTTTTGAGAGGGGAAAATAAGTAAGGAAATAATGAAAAATGATCATGGGTCTGAGCAAAGACAGTGCTGGGAAGTCCTGGGGGTACTTTGGTGGTTTCTGTGCTAGGAGGCAAAGGTGAGCTGCAGCCTGAGCACCAGAATCCTTCCTTCAGCTGCTCCTTTGCCAAACCAAGGAAGCATTTGAAGAGGAGGTGGTTGAGGTGAGATGAGACCCATCCTCAGGCATCTGTGGCAATGTTATCAGTGGTTACAGAACACACAAGAAGGTGCATGGAACAAGGCCTGCTTCAGCCAGAAGAAAACCTCTTTTATTTCAGTAGCAAAGGCCCATGATTGCATGCTTTCAGAACTGATCATGAAACTGGTGTGCCCCAGGTTTGCTGGCAAAGCTAACAAGCTAAACACATAGGGAATATATATATGTACACATGTATACATACAACATGTGCACACATGTATTTGTACGTAAGGAGTCATACTGATATAGTGTATACACGCTTACTGCTGGGGAAATGTGCTTTTTACTGCAAGTACTTTCAGATTTCTTTCAAGACAGCAATGCAGGAGTGTGCCTTGTGAGCAGAGCCTCTCCATTATACTTAATCCAGAATCAGCTTTGCTTCTTTTCCATCCTCTCTGTAACACCACCCAGGAGGGCTGGTTATTTTGAGTACCCTGCCTCACAGTCTCTGCAGGCCTGAGATCTGAGGCTTTTGACATGGGGGGAGCAGCAAAATTGTTGTTGTGTTCTGTCACAGTTGCCATTTCTGCTAACAGCAAACCCCTCAGGTGCCTTAGGAGCCACCATCAGGCTGGCCCATCTTACCTGTGTGCCACAGCTATGCTGTGCCCTGGTCCTGCGTGACTGACCCTGAAGGCTCACTGGCAGTCCCTAATCCCACTGCATCCTGTGCCAGTGCTGTTTCTTCATGGTCGGATGTTCTCTGTGTGTCTATGCTCTCACTGCTCTCCTTTGTTTCAGCTTCAGCTTCCCCCTTCTCCTTGCCTCCCTTTCCTTCTTCACAGGTAGCACTTTGCTGCTCTTCTCCCTGGGGACTGTCACACATCTCACTGTTTCCAGAGGGAGGCTGAGGAGAGTTCTCTCCTGGGGTATTACAACACACTTCCTCCTCTGTATTCCCTGGGTTATTCTTGCAAGGAGTATTTTCCTCTGCCTGTTTTTCCCCTTTTTCCCCATCTTCTGATCTACTGGATCCTCTCCTTGACAGGTGCTTCTCATCAGACTCTGCCTGTTGCTTCTGCTCTTTGCTCCCTTCTTCTTCATCCTTTGATCTGCTGGATCCTCTCCTTGATGGGGACTTCTCATCAGACTCTGCCTGTTGCTTCTGCTCTTTGCTCCCTTCTTCTTCATCCTTTGATCTGCTGGATCCTCTCCTTGATGGGGACTTCTCATCAGACTCTGCCTGTTGCTTCTGCTCTTTGCTCCCTTCTTCTTCATCCTTTGATCCGCTGGATCCTGTCCTTGATGGGGGCTTCTCAGACCCTGCCTGTTTCTTCTGCTCTTTGCTGCCTGGTTCCACCTCCTCTGCCTTGCCGTTGGGCCCAAAGACCTCATCTTCCCTGGCACCATTTTCTGGAGAGGCCAAGTTGATTCCTAAATCTTCCCCGTCCCCGTGCTCAGAGAGAGATCTTCTGAACCTTCGGGAAGGAGGCCTGCGCTTTATCGATCCTCGCGTCCGCACCTGGGGGGCAGGAAAAGCAGACATTGAAGCAGTCAAGAGTGTGGTAATGGAAAGCAGGAGAGCACAGCAGAGGGAAATACCACAGGCTGTACCAGCCTTTTCTGCTCTTGGCAGGTTGGTGCTTGAGGAAGGAGGCTGTATGCCAGCTGGGGATGGTGAATGCAGGTTATACTCCTCATTTAAGTGCCGAGTGCTCGGGTGACACCCGACAAACTGCTGTGCTCTGTGTGCTCCCTAAACTGAGCCTCAGCCACCTCCGACATTCGCTGGCATGTGGCAGCACCTGCTCACAGCACTCCCTGGCACCAGCCACCCCGTTACTGCCGAACTGAGGTGACTGGGTCGGCCCCTTCATCCCTTCCTTCACCCACTGGAACAGGAAGGCTGCTTGGAGCTGCTGGCAGGCAGAGAGGAGACTCCACACAGCTACAAAAAGGCTGTTTGGAACCTGGTGCACAGATCTCCACAAATTTGTACCACAAATACACACTCTTACAGCAGGACGGAGGGCTCAGCCTCCTCCTCCTCCTCCTCCTCATCTCCAAGCAATATGCAAGCCTTGTGGAATGGAGAAATCCTAGCACACATATCCTACCTTGTTGTAGAACTGCAGCTGGGTGCTTTCTGGGGGCTGATCAAAGCTGACTGGTGTCTCGCTGGGCTGGGACTGAGCCCCTGGGCTGGTGGGCGTTGAGGGAGGCGTGCTGAACGGAGAAACCAGGACTTTCAGCCCAGGGCTTTTGGGAGACACTCCCGGCAGCAGAGCAGCTGGAGCAAAAGCCAGATTGGCCTGCAAAGAAAAACCCCCATTAGGGGCATGTGTGACAGCAGCATGTGCTACACACAATAACCACACAGGGGAACCCCTGCCCTGCCACATCTCTCAGCTGTCACAAGCTACAGACCTCCTGGTTGTGGGTTTCTCCTGGTGACACTGTCAACAAACAAGTCTGGGCAGAGAAGTTATGACTGGACATTTGTCTTTCCCTGGCAGCTGGAACTCTGGACACGTTCTTTTGTCATCCTGAGGCCTTTTGGGATTTTCCAGTGACCCAGCCAAGCCACCACAGTCTGCAGTGGCTGAGCTGGCAGAAAATCTGAACGTACAGCCAGCAATGGTTCAGAATTTAAACCCTCCCGTGTGCACCCAACTGGAGCTCGCATTTTCCAGCCTGATCTGCAGGTCTTGCAGAATGACTTCTGCAGTTGTGAAAAAATCACGGAAAGCAACAAGCTTGTGATTAACCATGGCAAAACACTTCCTGCTGGCCTCTCACTGAGAAGCTCCCCTCAGCAAATGTCCTTGGGTGCATCAGGAGGGACAGTGCTATGAATAGGCTCAGGTTGTGTCAGGGCGGCCAGGAGGCTCTGCAGTGACACGTGCTGCCAGGACAGGCGGCTGGCAGGGGCAGGGCACTCTGTCTGCAGGCCATCGAGGGCTGATCTGCCCTCAGCAGCACAGCTCAGGCACCACAGAAACATAAAAAGGGCAGGAAGTGCTGGGTGTGTTTGTGTGTATCTGCAGGAATCCAGATGAGGGATGTGCACTGCAGAGCTTCCAGGGACACGCATGGGACAGCCAGAACCTGGAGCACACACCCCACTGCCAGGATTGTCACTGCCTGTGCTCGAGGCCAGCTCCCCAATGGAGTGCAGGGGGCTCAGTGTGAGCGACAATGCTGTGAGGAAACAGCTGGAGGAAGTCGCCACCAGAGTTTCCCTGACTTTCTCTCAAGAGCTGCACTTAAATGGAGGCTGCTGCCCCTGCTCCCTGCTCGAGCAGTGTTGCTGCCATGCCCGGCCATGTGATGATCCTGATCCATGCACTGACATGCTTATGGAAACACCTGGGATCACTGGACTGCTTGTGGTGCCTGTTACCATTACCAGACCTGCTCTGCCTTTCTTTGTGTGTGGTGGGGCTGGCTCCTCCCCAGTGAGGCCGCTGCCCTGTTTACCTGGCTGTCACCCCTGGCTCCTGCATCCCCTTCCCCTCTGGCTGCTCAGCAAGGGAAGTAGCAGTGACCAATGTCAATCAGTTTTAATTTGCTGGGGAAGCCGTGTGGGTTCTGCCAGGACCTACCTGCAGCTTTTCAATCATGGGTGAGCTTTTCACCTTGACCTTTGGAATGGGGCAAGCATTTGGCGACCTCTTCTGCAAAATAAAATGAAACAGGAAAACGTCACAGTGTAGGAGGTAAAAAAGAGGAAATACAATAAAGGCAGAAACTTGGAAGAGATAAGCAGAATCTGCTGGTAGGGAAGTAAATGAAACTCCATATAGTATTTCCACACAAAGTTTCTTTTTCTTCATTCCTGACCCTGTTCTCCCGTTGTTATCTAGCCAATCTAGGGCTAGATACATGTACCCCTCCTCTGGGCAAAAAGGGCTGCTGTCCGATGTGTCTGAGCTGGATGATGCTTGATGGCTCTGCTCCTACACTGCCCTCACTAAGGTATCTAGCTTGTGGCACAATTTCCCCGGGTATTATTTCAGGACCAGGCAGGTTAAAATTCTACCTCTTAAAGCCTTAATGTTGGCAAATATTGTGAACTTTCTGTAATGGGAAAGACTTTCTGCCACCACTTGAGTAACCAAGTTAAAGGATATCCAATTAGTATAAGCAGGAAAGGCTTAAATGGCAGGAAAGGTAGATCTATGAAAAGGCTGGAAGCAGTTTGAGAAAGAGAGAGCATTGCTTTGAGAAGGGGCATGTTGCTTTTTTCAGCAAAGGAAGGAATCTAACATTTTAAAGCTTAATGTTCCTTTGGCATGGAGGTAGCAAGAGCCTATAGCTCACAGATAAGAAGGAGAAGGAACTACTTGCTTGTTAAGGGCAGGTGACAATGTGAAATTTGGTAGGTAGACCTCATACCCTGAAATACCAAAGGACAGAAGTGACCAAAGAGGGCCTGAGTGTAAAATTTCATGAGTAGCAGCCAGCTTACTGGGACCTGCTCATTCAAGGGTCCTAAAGAAACATTCTGTGGGTATTGCCAACAAACTCTCTCTTCACTCTGGATTAATTATTCCCTTTTTCTGAAAATGGAAAAATCTCATGAGCAGAACTATTACCCCATTATGCTCAACAAACAGCATGGGTGCTCCCTGTTCAGATCTAATAAACACCAGTGGTTCCTGAACAGTGGTAACTGGATGGATCCCTCAGTGTGCCAAGGGTGAAAACAAAAGCAGTAGAAATGGGCTGTGCATCCATGCTGCAGGAGCAGGGAACATCATGGAGCTGACTCTGGGTCAGGACATGTGTGACAGCAGGGGCAGGTTTGGTGCTGCATGATTGATGGCTTTGGCTGTGCAGCCTGACTTCTCTGCCACCTCCAAACTCGTGTCTCAGGAGAGAAGAGGTTGCAGAGAGGAAAGACCTTGTCCCCCTATTAAATTGATACTCACTTGCTCATCATTGTCACTTGTCTCAGTTTTGTGGGAATACAAGGGAAGGGAGCAGGGTGGTTTTCTCCGAGTTGGCTTGTGTGGTGGTACCTAAGAGAAGAAAACAACCAACTCAGCAGCAGGGAAATCAGGTTTCCTAAAAAGGAAGTGAAATTCAAACACCAAAGGGCATGCTGTGTGAGTGACCTGCTGGGGAGGCAGGGCTCAGCCTGCCCAAATGAGTTATCCAAAGGCAGCAAAAGATGGTATTAGCACATAGGTGTGCTTGTGGCATCTAGAACCCAGTCCTAGTGTTGGAAGAGCAGTTCCTATCTTTTTCTTCATGCAACAGACGCTCTTCTAAACTGTGGAGGGTGGAGAAGCCTTCCCAGAAACTTTGTCTGCAAAGCGTCCTGCTGGAAACCCCTTCACACTGGAGAGGTTGCTACTGTTCCCTTTCCCGTCATTACCAGGATTTCCTTTCAATAAGTCTCAGCTGCGTACCTGGTTCATGATTTCCTACTTTATGTCTCATATATTTTCAGGGCAAAAAGGGGAATTCTGACTTTTTCAGAATTTCAGCCCCATTTGTTTCTTTTGAATGAAGGAAAGCAGCACACAGGGACAAGGCCTCAGCTGCAATCTTAAATTTGACTAAGAAACAGATTCCCCAGAGGAGAAGGAACAAGGCAACTTAATGGAAGGGACACAGATTCCTTCTGAATGTCCTTGGACTCTCAGAACTATGAGAGAGCTCCCTAGGAAGGAAGGGATGCATAGCACATAACTATTGCTCTGGTCTTGAAGCCAAGCTGTCTCTATTTTTATGCCAGGTTTGTAGTCTCCTGCCAAGCTGTTAGCACACTTTTCATGTGTTAAAAAATAATCCAAAATAACTGGCTAATATTTGGAACCTTGGATACTATCCACAATAAAGCATTTGGATAATTTTGTTACCTTCTCACAGGCTGGCATGTGAAAAGTTGGATTACAGCATCTTTGCCCACTGCACAGTTCGCTGTGTTGGAGGACCTGTGGACCTGGTGTCACTTAAATTCTGGAGGTGCTGCACCCAGCCATGGCACTGCTGCATCTCTAAGCAGCCCAGGGCAGTCCTGCCCTTACCCCTGTGTCATGCCAGGAAGCAATGACGTGTCTTGTGGAACCCTCACCGTCCTGCAACCATGAAATGCTGTGCTGTGCCACAGTGGATGTGTCAGAGGCTCCCCGCTTGACAGGATTCTCCTCTGCTGGCATGGGCCAAGTAAGGGTTAAAGACCATCCCCAGGGCCATTAATCTGAAGCCACTTTGAGAAAGCTGGTGGGGAAGTGACAGATGGCTTGGAGAGAAAAGACAGGAAACTTTGTCCTCCTCTGTCTCTGGAGAAAATTAGTTTCCTCGCACTGTGAGGCCCCTCCACGCTGCCCTGCCTTGGGAGCAGCAGAGGTCTGCAGATAACACAAGAGAGGTCTGGGAACTTTCTGCCTTCTGAAGGGTGAGGGACTTAGTGCAATTAAATCCCATACCTTCAAAAGAGGAAATTACTGTAATGGGACGGACGGAGTGGTGTGCTGGTGACTGGAGGGGAAAAAAATAGTGCTTGGGAAAAGATTGGCTCTTCCCATCCTGGGAGTGCTAACCTCTGATAGATGATGGCATGCCAGCCCTGCAGGGCAGAGGTCACCACTGCATCCAGCCAAAGACAGGAGGGGTGACAGGGAGGATACCCTTAGGCCAGGCTGGGATCAAGAGCGGAGTGGCAGAAGGGAGCAGTTCAGTTTCAAAAGGGGCCTGAAAAGGGCCACCAGCAAACATTTATGCTTCTAAAAGAAAAAGTCATAATGATACAGGAGGCTCTCTGAAAATGTCAACCTCCTTTCCTAAATAACCCTGACTTCCCTTTCTTTCTAAAAGAGGTATTCTAGTGTTTTGCTTAGCTGGAGAAAGTCAGCGTGTGAGGCAATGCTTGGTGCAGTGGGATTTCATTAAAATAAAGTTTCAGCGTAATAGAGATAGGCGCAGAGTCTGAAATAGCACTGGGAAGAGGCAATGAAGGTGAGTAAAGAGGCAGCTTTCTCTGAGACCTACACAGAGCTAATAACCTGGAGGAAACCTGCTTTTGTGAACGAGGTGCTGATGACCTGCCACTGGCTGCTAGCTGCGTCACCTGTTGTTTGTTTCTTTTCCCATCAATATTGGCTATTTCGTTATTCATTGCTGCTGTCTGCCCACAAAAGCCAAACAGGACATGCATGCACTGCTGTCTGTTGCTGTTGGGTAAATCTGTGCACCCTACCAAGCCCTGCAATGTCTTGATTAGTGTCTCTCCCAAAACGTGGCTCTGCAAAAACACTCATCCACCAATCAGCCATGCACGGAAGATACAGCCACAGCTTGCATTGCACGAGGAGATGAATCCTTTGCGCAGATCCAAAATCAAGGCGGATTCATGTTCAGATCACTGATGTTCCAGCAGGAAGAGACAAGTGATTAACTTCCCACTCGATTTCCTGCTGGTGGCTGCAGAGCACCTTACCTCTTTTCCAGGGGTATTGGCTGCTTGCTCTTTGAACTTCCCTGCTAGCTGAGCCACTGAGGGTGATGCTGACTTGTCCACCTCTGAGTTTGTCTCTGCTGGCCTGTTCTGACAAACCAGGAACAAGAAGTTGTGAGTGAAGGTTGGGAAAAGCAAGCCTGTGTATGTGTTACAAAGTTCAAGAGTAAGCAAGGACTTGAAGCAGAGTTTCTCACATCTGGCATCAATCAGCCAGCCTGAGAGCAAGAAGTTTTGGAAGACGGGATTTAGCAGCGTTTTCGAATATCCCAGAAAATCAGTAATTCATGCAGAGCCCTTCAGCTCCAGCTGAAGAGCCTACACTCCACTTTTCAATGGAAGCAAACCAGGTGTCTCAAGCCAAGTGTCTGCTCCTCATATCCTTGCAGTGAGCAGAAGGAGCAGGCAGGAATGGTCATTCCCATACACACCCTCAGCCCTCTCATATCCCTGTTACTGCCCTGGTCACCATCAGCCTTGCTTTCCCAGTGCTTCTGCTGTGAGAAGCCATTCCCAGTCCTCACAGCAAGCCAACATCTGCTTGGAGATGCATCCCTTGCTGTTCTGCTTTTTTCTCAGGGAAATACTGAGGCAGGGCAGAGAAGGAGGAAATACCATGGCTGAGAGAAGCTTCCCCTCCCCTGGGTCGACAGCAGGATGAGAGGCAGAAGGCTTGTGCTGGAGTCTGGATGATGCAGCTCTTCCCACATCACACTGCCCTGGTGTCATCCCACATTTACCTTGTTTCCTTTGCTGTGTGTCTATTGAGCAGGGTGAGTAGAAAGCCTTGAAATCAAAGCTGATGAAAGGAAACCTTTGTTCTTCATCTCCAGTATCTGATGCCGGGGAAACCAAACGAGAGGAACTGAGAGTAACTAACCAACAATTGTTATTCCAACCAGGAATAACAATCCTGATTTTGTTAGAGGTGGAGAGCTCAGAACAAGAAACCAGGCTACAAACCATCAGTAAGGAACCTCACACCTCACAGCCCCCTGTACCACCACCATGAAACCATGACCAGCACCACACTTCTCACCCCACTGCCCCAGTGCCCTGTCTGCTTCTCTGTTTTTGTTTGCATCATGGAAAAAGGCCTTTCCCTTTCTCAGAGAGCTGTAAATAAATGCTCCCAATACACATTATCTTCTTTTTCCCAGGCCCATAAGCCCCTGTAGGCATCTGCCATTCCCTGTTAAACTTCCCATACACTTTGGAATAGCTTTCCTGAATCCAAGGAAGTCATATCAAGCTGTCTTGCCCCAGTGACCTTCATGCACCTTCCCCTCATCTTTTCACCTTTCATTGGAGTAATTACAGGCAGGGAAAGTGGCAGATAATGGAATGGAAGAAAGAGTGAGGTAAGCAGATCAGCAGGGCAACCAAGCAGCACATGAAATATGATGGCTGGGCTAAGTGGGGAGGGACACCAGTTGCAAGATGGAGGCTGTGTCTCCCTGCTGTGAAAGGAGGGCAGGCTGGAAAGAGGAAGGAGCAAAGAATGAACCTGGAGAATGCAGGATGGACTGGGAGGCTTGGCTCATACCAGCTCCCAGCATACCTGGGCATGGCAGAACGGACACCTGAAGTAAGGACTCAGTTGAGACTAAGCAGCTGCAAGTGCTCTGTCTTTGGCAGAAAGGCTGCCTCCCTCGTGGTCCATTTTTCTCCAAGAGCTTCTTTGACAGCTCTTTGCCTTTACCCAGAAAAGACACTGAACTTCCTCTTGGCCTCTCTGACCTCTTGTTTTCAGGGTGAATTTTTCCCTTCTTTCTTTTTCTTTTAATTTCAGCCTGAGAACACAGCTGCCTTTCTTTGATCAGAGCTGGGAGGCCAGCACGGTTCCATGGGTGTCTTGTGCTGGCGGCTCCTGCGGGCGCGGGGCCGGGGCGCAGGAAGCACTGAACATGCCATTCTAAGATTAGCACCAGTAGCCCACGGGGCTGTGTCCTCCAGAAACTGCCAGCTGCAGACTCTCCCATTACGGAAAATAAAGAGCAGGAAAGGATCCTCACTCAGATCCTTTCTTACACTGCTGTGCTGTACCCAGCTTTTTTTTGTAACTTCTTTTTTCCGGCCCCAGGTGATGTGGTAGGCTCTGTGTTTTCTGGTCAAGGGAAAGCGCCGCATTTGGGTGCAAAAAGTTCCCTTCCTTGCACTGCAAGGAGAACATCATTCCTCTGACTTGCAGGAGCTGGGCTGGCAGTCTTCCTCTCCTCCTTCCCAACACTGTGAGGAAGGTGGGAAGCCTCATTTTATCACTTTCAACCCAGAGCATGTACCAGCCCTCAGCCACTTCAACCCACTCTAAAGACTAAGCATCTCTCACTCCAGAGCTCTCTCTTGCCCCATGATATTAATTATGCAATCTTTCCCATTCCTGGTCACGTTTCCCACCTTGGTGAAATAACCCACCACTACTTTTCTAAATGGTGATGAGAAGTAGCTCTGCTCCTTTTCTCTCTCTCCATTTTCTTTTTTTTTTTGCAATAATGGTGAAATTACTCAGACATGATTTTTGTGCTTTTTGCAGCCAACTGGTGATTCTTTCCCTTTTCAGAAGAAAAGCATGGTCAGTCTGCATGGGGCTAAAGCCACTGAGCTAAGGTTAAAGGCTTAGTCCATCAGTAATTTGGTGACTGCTACTCTGAGGTCTTTTACTGTTCCATAAAAGTAAGTGTGTAAGCATTGTATAATCTGAAAAATGTCAGAGCTGTAAACGGGAATTGAATTATCCCATCAATGTAAGCACGGCACTATCTGCAAAAAAAGGAAGTGCAACTACCAAGTTCTCTGTAAGGGGTATGTTTCACTTTTCTCTTCCAAATAAGTTTATAAAATTGAGTAAATTTGAAAACGGTTTTCAAAACCATGTTTCTTCATCTGCTCTTAAAACTGAGCCTGGTCCCTGTTAGCAGCACTGGGGAAGAAAGTTCTGCTTTTATCTGTGTCTGAGGTACAAATGTGCCAGTTTGAGCCTCCCAAACCTCTCCTTCCTCATGCATCAGAGTCCTTGCCTCTGTTGCGAGAGCCAAACTGCCCACCAACCCCTGACTCTGCAGATTGTGTGAAGGGAGGCACTGTTTTTGGCACAGATCCTACTCCTCTCACAGGCACTGGATCCCCACAGAAACGACCCGCTCCACTAGGTCCCCACAGAAATGTCCCATCGTGTACCTGGTTTGACTGCTGAAGAGGAAAGCTCTACTGGCTGTCATACAGTGGAGTGCTTTGACTAAATACCAGGGGAATAACAGCAGAGATCTGTACTTCCCTAATCTCCTTCCCTCCTCTACAAATCTTCTGACTTGTCTCCTTTTGCAGGTGGGACATTTTGGCCAGATGGGGTACCTTTTAACTGAGAAGCAACACCTCCACAGTACCCTGCAAGGCTGGAGTGTTCAGCAGCTATGAAATCAGTAGTGGTTACACAATTTTTGGTACTGGTCCTGTGCAACTATCAGCCCAATTCTCATGCAGCTGCATCTAGACATAGTTTTGAGGCCAGTCCCAGATCTCCATGTCCCTCCTTTGTTTCAAAAAAGCTTCACAGGAATGATTCCCTGCAGCCTGTTCTCACACCAGCCCATCATGCCAGACCCTGTGCTCACACAAGCGCTACAAAGCTCCCCTGTGACTCTCATAGGGTTCTTTTCACTGTTGCACACACAACCTGCCTCAGCAACAGCAAATATGCCAAAATAATGACAAATATAATGTCTCGGAGGCAGATAAAAGAGGGCATCCAAGGCTCAGGGCTAGTGTCTTGATTACAGATCCAGAAAGGCTGATATCAGCACCCAATGCTGTACTATGAGAAGGGAGTTGTCGGTGTGCTAGAGGAAAACAAGAGTGTCGGTGCTTTTGGGGCACAGTTTCATAAGGCCTTGGTTTCAGACAAGCTTCTATTTGCAACCACTCATTCTCCCCTGACCTTTCCTTTCCCCCTTCCCCCCTCCCCTGCACTAGTGTGAGTTTGCGGGGCTGTGCTGTAAACTGGATCACTGAAATGATCTGGGCTTAAAATACACCCCTTAACTCTTTACACGGTTATTTTTAACCCAGATCATTTCAGCCTTTGAGTTCACACCACAGCCCAACACGTGCTTGCCCTGCTGTTGTGGAAAGGGAGGGAGGGGTGGCAGGGGCAGCCTAAAGCAGAGGGGAGAGCTTCCCTGTAACTGCTCCAGCCAGAGCCTGAGGAAATGACATCCCTATGCATCTTCCTGTGCTGATAATTCAGAAAAATCATATTTTTGCATGCCTGCTGGTAGAGGCTGGTCTGGACTGTGACACTGGTATTTCACCCTGCAGTCACTTGCCACTCACCTGAGGTGCAGCCAAGTCCAGGCCATGACCTGTGAGCCACCACAGGGAGCACATCACTGGTAAGAAGTTGCCATTAAACACCCACAAAACACCCATAAATACAGTGTCAGCCATCCCCAGCAGTTCTGCTTCAAATAACAGCAGCCACAAGCGTAAGCAAATTCTCTCTGCTGCATGGCAGAGGCCAAGCTCTACACCTGTAGGACCTGCTCAGCTAAAGAAGGGATGGGGATGCATCCGTGGGGAGGAAACTCCTGAAGTCAAAATAAACCATCATCACACTGCCAGCAGACCAGCAGCTGGGAAGCAGTGCTGTGGTTTCACTGTGATTAAAGCATCAATCCCGACCAAGGCGCAGGAATTCAGGAGGGAACGGAGCCTCCTGCAGACCCTTGTTTCCCTGCCTGGCTCAGCTCTCTGAAGGCAAAGCATTCTGCACAAAGCCTTCCCAGGGCTGACCCTTCTCGTTTTTCAGTGAGGTAGCAGCAGGATTTGAGGAGCCAGTCAGCCACTGGCTGCACGGGAAAGCTTATACCAAACTGAGCCAACTCTCCCAGCTTGCAGGGCAAAATACAGCCTTGATCTGATCGAGGTGCTGCTTTTCTGCCCAACTGAACTCATTTGCAATCGGCTTGGCTGAAAGGAGCTGTTCTCAAGCTCTCAAGTACCCGACCCTGACACAGAAAGCAGCATTTTGGGAATGATACCATACACTGTAACAGGGAATACGGCTCCTTTCAGGGCTCCCCAGGAGTTGGAGGGGTGAATGTCTCCTGCTCCTGCAGTGAGGTGCTGCCTCTTTCCCAATAAGGTTCCCCTGCAGAGCTGGAGTTTGATGAACTGGAGATGTCCCGCACATCTCAGACCAGCAATGGAGAAGCGATGACAGTACAGCTCCAGTTTGGGGTGACGATTTTCACTGGCAAGAGCCAATCCCTTCTCCCTGACCCATCTTTTATTCAACCACAGAGGCCGCTGGAGGCAAAAGGTCACTGAATAGTCACACAGGGCATGTTCTAAGGTACGCTTCCTGTTTATCTGCAGAGGACATGAACTTCTGCTCTGGAAAATGCACCACAAATGCGTCTCAGTTATTTTGGCTCTCACATTTTTTAAGTGCAGATAAGATTAGATGGGCAGCTCATAAGGAACTCCAAATCAACTAAAAAACCTCAAGAATAGTTTTTAATTTGGATTGGACCCATGCTACTGAATGGAAAAACCCCTCTAATATGTAGTTTGTAGTTTGATTCAAAGATATCTCTCTCTGCATCTGACATTTAGATGAATCCCAGCTTGCATCCTCTTGCCAACAAAACCTGAACTGATTTGCTTATCCGTACCCATGCGAGTGCATCAGTGGCATCGGGATCATACTGAAAGGAGAACTTTGTTTGCACTGAGAAGGGAGAGGCACATAAGCAGGGTATATTTAAAACACAAACTCCCCCAAAAGAGCAAACTGAAAGACAAGAGGGTGGGAAAACACCTGAATCACAGCATGAGGAATCAGGCAGCACAAAGCAGGAGACGCTGCTACCCACAAGCTGAGCCTGCCTGTTCTTGCTGCGACCCACAAAAGCACAAACACACTGAACACAGATTGCCCAGGAAGTGGGTGGGCTCACTCTGGCCTTGGCCCATGTTTTTCATCCCTAGAAGGAAATCTCACGATGCATGTTCCGACTGGAGCTCAGCACCATGCTGGGCCCCTGGCTCAAGAAGCAACACATCTCAAGATGCAAGCCCTGAATAAACAAAACTCTTCTTGCCACAGTGACCCCTCTTCATCCCAGCAAAGCATCCTTCTTTCCATCTCTCTTTTTACTCTTCTTCACAAATCATTCTTACTGGAGACCTTCCAGCTCTCTGCTTCAGGAGGGATTTATGTGATTTATTTACTCACTTGGCGTTTTATCTGGCAAGGAAGCTGCTCCTTGTCTCATTGTAGTAAATTTTAATAATTGGCAGAAGCCCCAGCTGGAAGTGGCTGCAGCTGTGGCTCTGTGATACCTCATAGTCAGTCCTGTCCATCATTGCGTCAGTGTAGCCTGTGGCACCTTGGGAAGCAAGGCCAAGGCTCCTACCTGGCTTTTCTACCACTTACTGTACAGCAGGGAGGATATTTACTGCGCTGTGCTCCACCAGAGCAAAAGCTACCCTGTGAGCCACCTCTGCACCTTCCTCTGGTGGGGCTAGGCTAGCCCTGAGAACCTTGTAAACTTTTCGAGCATTACCACAGTTACTTTCCAGGAGAGGACAAGACAAGAATATCTTGCAGGTCTTTCAAATGTATCCTAAACATGACAAAAAAAATTAAAAAAAAAATCTGCTTCTATCTTTCTGCAATGTTTTCTTTGATCAGCCTTTACCAGATGCTAAACATCTCCACTTCACAATCCCAATGAGAATTTTGTGAGCTTTATGAACGGCAGCACACACAGAGTCCTCATCCTTTTCCCCCAAGCTGCCACCAGATGGCTGAGCAAAAAGGAGTAACTGGTCTCAGAGTGCCATGGGCCCCTCCCTGCTAGGACGCAGGAGTGAAAGATAATAGAAAGCTGAGCAAAGACAGTAAGATTTCCACTTGAAAGATACAAGAAGAATTCTGGGGCTGATATCTGTCCCTAAAATCTGGTTATGAAAGAATGTAAGGGTTTGTTGAGGAGTATAATGATGACCCCAGCACGCTCTGCAGAATCCTTGGCTGTTGTTTGCCAGGAGTGGCATTTTGAAAGTTGTGCAAACAGGTTTCTAGTTTGACTAGCAACAAAAGGAGTTAATGTCTCATATGAGAGTGTGCACAACTGTGCAGAACTATTGCATGTCCAAGATAAAGCTTCATCTACATTGTGAAGCCTCAGCCAGTGCAGAGGAAGCCACCACATCTGGCTGATGTCACACCTAACAGATTCATTCTTGCAGCTTTCAGGAAAGCAATCTGTGAATTATATTGTGAATATATTATATTGTGAATTATATTGTGAATGCTGGAGTTTGGGCTCCACATTTCTGAGAACTTTGTGAAGACAACAGGACCTCAGATTAAGTTTGGGACCAGGCTGAGCTCCTGGCCCCAAAGATGGGTTTTACAGTCCTCTGACCCAGCCACGCATCTCTTCTGTACATATCCCTACACAGCTGTAGACTGTGGTTTCCTTGAGACAACGGAGGGCTTGTTAATTGAGAAATGTCAGAAAAAGTAAAGAAATATTGGACGTGAAAGCTTTGGAGGCAGTCAGGAGGAGGTAAGGAGTCCTGCTTACATGTGCTTCCTTCAAGGCAGTCAGTGTTGTTAGAACACAGAGACCCCCAGCAGGTCTCCTCAGTTCCCTCTGAAAACAGGACCTCTCACAGCAGCCCTAACAAAGATTCAACTAAAACTCCTGAAATGCAAGTGGCAGGAAAACACATCAGGTCTTCTCTTGAACTCTTCCTTTTTGAAACATTTTCAGCAGAGAGCAAGCTTCTTGCCTGAGGGTAAATCACTGCTGGCCTTTCTCTTGGGGTCTATTGAAGAAGTTAGCCACAAGAACAACTCAGAAGTATGATATTCCTTCTCAGAGTGGCACCCAGGTCAACACTTATCCCATCACAGATAAATGAATATAGGATGAGTGTGTGCCTGATCTCAACTGCAAGGCTATTGCACAGCTATATTGAGGGTGATCATCAGAGGGAGGTGCTCTGACTATAACCCGGGGCAGAATTGCATGAGGAATGTGGATTACCAGGGATTGTTTGTTTTTAAGAGAAAGGGCAGAAAAATCCCACTTTACATAAAATATGGAAAAATATGTAACACTTCCCTGAGTTTGGAAAGAGTTTGCTTTAGGGCAACATTTTTCTCAAGACTTGCAGTGATCTGGTCTTGATTTTCTCATTCTGAGAGCTCCCTTGTGAAGTGCTGCCATCTTGGCACTAGGGGTCAAGCACCGCCCAAAGGGTAACGCGAGGATATTCCAGCTCAGCAGCTCTCATGCAGAAGACTGCAAGAAAATCTCTCAAATGCCTCACTTGAAAACTACAGAGGGTCAGATATGCCAAATTTAAGGGTTCACCAAAGGAAGAATTGGGAATCGGGTAGAGGCTAATAAGTAGCCTGAGACTATTAAAGGGACAAATGTTTCTCAAAGCAAGAAGCACTATGTTGAACTCGTCCACTACACTGTAAATAAGTGGTTTGTGCACTCCCAGCCTTGCCTACTCAAAGCAGAGGGGAAACTCCTGATGGTTTTCAATGGTTCAGGGGTTTGAGGTACCCAGGTCTACCGGTACCCATGAGGTACCAATGGCCCAAGTGTGCTGGGCCATGGGGACCACTGGGTGGTGGCTGAAGTGAGATGCTGTGGAGTCAGCAGAGCCAGGCAGTGCTAGGCAGGAGGAGACAGGCAGAGGAGAGCAGCCAGTGCCAGACATGCAGGAGAGGAGCTGTGTCCTTCACAGCAGAATTATAGGAAACATCTGTAGACACCGGGAAAATTCGATGTGGTGAATAAACTATCTACCTTCTGTTTCAGAAAGTGACTACAATGAAAATTAAATGAGATAATCATTATTTTAAAATGAGATAATCATTATTTTAAGCAAGTTGTTTATTCCTTTGTGCCCTGGTACGTAGCTCTCTGGAGTGCCTGGCCGGTGCTTGCCAAGCTCTGTCTGGTGAGATTAGCAGAAGCAGCAAGAGTCACTGTGACAGGCACAAGTGAGATCTTGAGTCACCCTTCTGGTAATGAGAATATTTGGCAATTGCCTGGTGCTTACATGGTCCCAACACTGCATGGGCCGATTAATCTCAGCAGCATTACCTCGAATCACTGTTAGGAGCATCTGCTGAGAAGGTGATGTAGGGGCTTGTGCACTTTAATGCCTATATAGCTACTGCTGCATACCCCCCAGAACTGGTCCTGGGGCAAGCCAGGGTTTCATCTGTCAGGAGAGCGCTCAGGTGACCAGGCAGGTGTGTGAGGTCTCCTCTGCCCCAGCAAACCTTGAATTCTTTGCTACATGTTGGCATGGCTCTAACAACCAGGGTGGCAAGTGCTTGCCCTAAACCCTGGATTAAAACCCAGCCCTTCCTGGGGTGACCTAAGAGTTTGAAGCCCACACTCTCAGAGAAGAGGACAGAGCCCAGGCTTCCCAGTCAAGTGTCTTATTGCATCTGGCAAAGGCTGCCAAGAGGGGTTTGATCCAGCACCGCCATTACCAAAAGAGGCAGCGAGCTGCAGCACCTGGTCCCTGCTGGGCAGGGTGCCTGTGCAGGGGCAGCATGTGTGCAACCTCAGCCTGTACCCTACAGAGATACAGGCAGCTCTTGGCTCTGCTGTGCCCTGAGCAGGAAAAGGCATCTGGCTGTTCAGCCACGACTCTCTGTGCAGAGGATGGCAAACCAGTTAAAATCAGTCATTTAAATAAATAATTTTGCGTGTCTTCATAGTGGTTTGGGAAACAGTGAGTGAGTGAGGTGACCACCAAAACCTCCAGCAAAACATGGGTGTCACCGTTTCCTTTCCTGTAATAAATGCTTTTTGTGAGATGCCTGATCCTGCTTGCTTGTGTTTGCCATGCTCAGAGTATTCAAATGGAAAAAGGAGTAGTGGGAAGAGATGAGGATGTGGGACAGGGGGAATGTAACAGGGACCCAGGGACTGGCCAAGCAAGGCAAATCCAGGCTTGTGCAGAAGCAGCATGCCAGGCACTGGTTAAATTTTAATGTAGAGCAGGAGGATGCCCAGTGAACTGGAGGAGCCTACAGGGTCAGGCAGTGGCTGCAAGATGTGGATTGCAGCCTTTCCATTCTGCATTAGTCCTATAGTTGATCTATGACAACATAGTTCTCCTCACTACTCACAAATCCAGGAAAGAACTTTAGTCCAGCAACTAAAATGAGATTTGGTCCCAGAAGCCAGAATGCTCAAGAGGAAAGACACAAAAGGTACTCAAGAAAGGACAAGGTGACTCCTATTGAAGGGAGAAGACAGGAGGTTGGGATGAGAGGTAGGAAGGTGAAATAAAAGGCTGTTGAGTACCAGTGAGACCTGAGGGGGAGAGGCTGTGGGACACAGAGTAAAAAGAGATCACGATGATCAGGATTATTTGGTTTATTAGATACATAATGACATTTGCCTGCAGACAGTGACAAGGTAAAAACAGGAGGGCTAAGCAGAGAGGGAAAAATCTACATTGCCGGCCAGGCCAGCTGCCTACGGACAAGGTGACTGGGGTGTCCAAGAGAGCAGGGAAAACTTGCAAGCTTCATTAAGGAGTCCAATCAATGCAAGGAGAAACGGCCTCCGCCTTTCCTGCAGAAGGGCCCTGCGTCCGAATTCGCCTCTCGACAAGCCCAGCACAGCTGCTCGCAGACAGCCCGAGCAGCCAGCACGGAAATAACTTCAGGCAGCAGGAAAAGGATCATGGATAAAGCTGATATGTGGCTGGATGCGGTCACACCTGGGTGGGGTAGTGCATGGAGGGGAAAAGAGGGAAAAGCAGAGAGGCTGTGCCCACACAGGCAGCATGGCAGCCTTTCCCTGGCGAGGTTCCATGCAAGGGGGGTTCTCCTGCCACCTGAAGCAGCACAATTTCAGAAATGCACTCATACTGGGTTCTCAGCCCAGGCATACCACACAGGGTTCTCCCTTCGACCCTTTGGGCTACCCTGTTGTCTGTTCAGAGGCTGAGGTACTTAAGATGACACAGCTTCAAGAAATAAAAAAAGAAGTACAGAACAATTGAAAAGCTGGTAGTTTACTGTGTGGCTACTGTAGGTGGAAATGTATTGCAACCCATCTAACTACAGCTCTACCCCTGCAAACTGGAGCTCAGCCATCAGTAACTTTAAGCACTGAGACACAAAAACCAAGTAGTTTAATACAGATCTCTAAAACTACTAAGTTTGACTACACTAGGAGTCTAGATTAATATACCTCTTCCCTTTATGACATCCTGAAAACTCAGTGCCTTGCTATTTCCTTCAAGTTAATATACTTGTTTTAAAAACACTGGCTGTATTTATCTGGAACAAACAGTTACAAAAAAAAAGAAGGTGCTTTTTTGTTTTTTGGTTTTTTTTCTCATTTGGCCTTAAAAGAACAGTGTTGATGTTGCAAAGTTTTTCCCTTGCTCCAAGTGAACACCAGGGACACATCTGAAGCAATTGTCCATCAAGTTTACCATATCTCTTGAGTCTTTTAGGGGAAATAAATGCTGCTTAAATGGGAGTGCTATCAGTAAGCCAGAACCTTGCAGCAGATAAACTGAGCATTCCTATTATTTGAGGTTATGAAAATTCAGATAGGATGCTGAAAATAAAGTGCTTTACTCTGGAATGCCCCGCCAAGTACAACCCTCAGCTCCTCACTTAAAGAAGGCCACAATGAAGGCCAGTGGGAATATAACAAGAGGAAATGGCCTCAAGTTGCCTCAGGAGAGATTTAAATAGGATATAAGAAAAATGTCTTCACTGAAAGAGTTGTTCAAGCAGTGGAACAGGTTCCCAGGGAAGCGATGGAGCCACTAACCCAAAGGACATGTATATGTAGCACTGAGGGGTATGTTTTAACGGTGAGCTTGGCAGGGTTGGGTTAATGGTTGGATTTGATGATCTCATTGGTCTCTTCCAATCTAGATGATTCTGTGATTAACTTGGCAGCAGGACTTCAGTGCCATCTGAGACCTAATGCACCACTTTCCTAAGTAATTGAAGATCCCCACTCTCTTTCATGAAGCACTACTTTTCATTTCTCCAAAATTAAATTAGGTGATCACTTACAGAGTTTTCAGCATAGTTCAGGAAGACATCTAGATTTTCTGGTATGTCAGGCAGGATATAGCTATGAAGTCCTGTCATGAACTCCTTCTCTCCATCTGATGGGAGCCCTCTAGCAATAAATACTGTCTGAAAGCTTGGTGATATAACCAGACATGAGCTATAGTAGATATCTAAATTGCAGATAATATGCTTGAAGGGAGGGGGAGATGAAATGGGTTATTTCTCAGAAATTATCCATTGAATAAATAAGTTGATGAAGTTGTGTTGTTCTAAGAATCCACAGAAACTCCCAATGTGGAATTGCTCTGTCAGAGCCAAGGGCTGATCTGTACCCTGGCGGGGTGATGCTGATGTCTTGATCTACAGCTGACACCAGCTGTTAGCAAGATGTTGGTCTGGCCGGCCTGGAGAGCTTTGCTTCCCGTGTGTCTTCAGCAGCTTGTCCGGGCAGGCTCTGGGATGTGTCCTCGAGACTTCCAAAGGCTCCATGGCTGGAGGGGTGGGGTGGCAGCTCTGATGAAGAGCAGTGGTGGCCACTGTAAGATGTAGCTGCTTTCCTGATGAGCTGCCTCCACCAGCTGCTTGTACAGAGAGCTGTGCTCCTGGCCAGGGCTTCCCTCAGGATCCTTCTCAGCTTCCCAGTGTTTCCTTTCCAGACATCTGTTTTTCTTAATGGTCTGGGAACTGTACACAGCTTGTCAAGTTCCCCCAAATTAATTGGTGCCTCTCTGTGTGTACTTCCAGGCCTTCTTCTGGGGAGCTCTTGCTGCTCTAGAAGGGTAAGGGGTGAGCTAATGGAGGAACAACCAGCAAGACCTCCCAGGCTGCCCACAGGAGACAGGAAATAGTGCAGTCGGTGGGGCAAGTGCTCCAATCTCACGTGAGCAAGGAATTCTAGACTAAGACATAGAGTGGAGAGATGGCCAGGAAGGCTGGACTTGCATGTGCACTCCTTCAGTGGGGAAGGAAATGCATAAACCACATTTATCATATGATACGGATCTCTGAGATGAGAAGTTTTTTATTGTGCCTCGAAATAAATCATTATTTTATGCCATCTCAACCACCAAAAGAACCAAAAGTGTTCTTTTAAGTGACTTCCTGGAGCTGCAGACAGGTTAAATTAGAAACTGAAGTAACAGGGAATGCAAGATGCAGGGACAGTTCAAAATACTTCTGATAAATGCTGTAAGTAGACTGTGGTACTTCCCCATTTAAACTCAGGGACAGCCTAGTGGTCGCAGCACAGGGATTCAAACTCCTCTTAATTTATCAGGCAGGGAACAGAAAATCAGAAGGGTAAATGAGTGTATACAGAGCTTCCAACTGCAGCGGCTCCCAGGACTCATCAGTTAGGGCTGTGCTATCTTTGTAACACATTGCTATTAAATTAGGTCTGCGCTGGATACAGGCAGGTCAGGGAAGGAGGTTCATATTTATCTAAGCCAGGAATTTAGTCTAAAAAGGTACACAGATATGGAGTGGAGGAAAGTGATAGCAAGCACTCTGCTGGCAGCCAGCTTGAGGTGTGAATGCTGAGCTATACCCACAGAGATGTGTTGTTGGACCCTGGAGGCCTCAGTAGCCCCAGTGGCACTGAGGATCCGGGTCTGCAAAGCTGCTTTCCCACCCCTTGGCTTCATCCAGAGTCTCCAGTCTGTGAGACTCCTGAAAATTGGGACAAACTGTGGAAAAATGTACCCAGGCAGCTGTAATATGCTGTTATGTTTGAAAACGTCTGTGTTTTTCAGCCCAGTCTGGATCAGCCATGATGATGCTTTGGAAATTTAGTCTTTTCCATAGGTGAGCAACTCTTCCATATGCCCTAAGGAAAATGCACGCAAGCAACTCCTGAGCTGCAGCTTGGTCTTTGACATAGATTATTTTTTGGTGATGTGAAGAAGATAACGATCTCTATTTCTGAATAAAACGTCTCATAAAATTCTCCCAAAATGCTCTAACGGAGAAATCCAGTGTTTGCAAGGGCTTCGAAACACTCTACCCCTACTTCAGTGATCGATTTTTTTTACCTGCTGGCTGACTGGAACTCGTTTACATGTTCTTTCTCTGGCAGGAAGACAAACTAACGTTCCTTCAACCTCAGGCACAGTTTCCCCACGTTCAAGCCGGGCCACCAGAACCAGATGTCCAGGAAGTGTGGGCTCAGTGCCTGCATGACACTTGAGTGAATCAGAACCAGGAAGCTCTGGCCAGCAAGTCCCTGACTTCACAGGTGCTGGGAAGAAAAATTAAATTCATTTTCATTTCTGGAATGATCCAGCAATTTTTCAGTACATTAGTTGACTGTGTCAGGATGATGTATTACCATGAGATTGAAGTCCTGATGTGAGTGGAAAAGGCAACTTTGCATTGAGCTGGGAGATGAAAGACAGTGCTAAGATTGTTTCTTTTTTTTGTAGGAGTAACCAATATACTCAGCAATCCATCCCTTTTTTTCCACTCTTTCCTCTTCACAGGTAGGTACCTGCTGTCTGAAGGACCACGCTGTTTGCACAGACAGCCCCTCTGCCTCTAACTGGGAATGAACACCTTCAAACTGGGGATGGAAACCCTGGGTTCTCAGGAAGGACAGTGTCGACAACTCCATGCATCTTGTAAAGACTAAATGGGAAGCCAAATGAGACTGTGCACATTTCATAAGTTAAACATGCCCTCACTGCAAGGCCCAAGCGGTGAAATTCCTGGGAAGCCTGGCACACCAGCTCAAGTGTGTGTCTATGAAAACAGGGCATGTTTCATCTGAACTTACATCAGGAGGAACGTGGCACTCAGCAGAAAGGTATTTCAAGATGACTGACAGCTTGAGTAAGCCATGATTGCTGTTGCAGTATGCAGTTTTAAAGGATAAAGAAACTCATTCTAAAAACAGGAAGAAAGAATAAAAATAAAATTGGTTTTGTGTTTTACACAAGCAATAAAATAACCATTCCCAGACTCTTGCAGATGGGATGCCAATTTATTTTGACCTGAGCTTCCCACAGGCAGAAGTTTGCTGGGCTTGAACAATGCACTGCAGCAGGGAGGAATCATAAACACTTACGGGGCCTGATGCTGGCTTCTCCTAGCAGCCCACACGTGGAAGAACTGCAGAAATAGCATGGTGCTGCCCCTCTGGCGGCCCTATCAGCACCACTAACCTGAATACAACTGAAAATTGCTTCTTATCTTTCTAATGCTCAGTCCAGTCTATTTTTGAACCATTCATGGGAAAAAGATTTCTACTACTTTTGGTTTCCACTACGCTACTCCAAACCATGCCAGATCTCACTGTTAGAAATCTTTCCTGCTATTTGGTGAGATATAAAACTTTCCTTTAATTGGATCCCATTATTCCCAGGCATATTGCTTTTCCCATGCACTAACAAATTCTGTTTCCTCTGCGCTAACAATTTTACAGTACTGCCCTCACTCTCCCTGCAAAGCCACACTGGCCTGTTAAACTTCAATCTTCTGAGCCACAATTCCCTCTCCTTTGCGTTTTTGTGCCTTTTTGTGCACAAGAAGTCACTGATCTGCGCCCTTTAGATATCCAGGTTTTCCAAACCACACACATTAATTCTCTGTGCGTTTGAGAAGCCTGGGATGAACAGGGGCTTTGTTGAAGCTGGCTGTGGTAAATCAGTATCTTTTGCAGATTAGCCACCAGTCATCCACACTGACCACAACCCTGTGTGCATCTCATTAGAAAGGGTAAACAGGCGTATTTGCATATGCAAAAAAACCAGCTTACAACTTTGCTACCTGTTCTGTAGGGTTTGAGCTCTTTTAAGATCTGATGATGAATGATGAAGAAAAAGCCACGCATGTAAATCTGCCGCCAATCTGGCAAGCGAGGTGTGGGTCTTTGTTTGCAGAAGACTTCCAGAAACACCTTCAGCAAGTGATGTGCTTGAATCTGACATGAATTTGGTCCAGTGTCTTTTCTGTCTTTCTGAAAAGTGAAAACTTCATCTGGCACTAACGGGGCAGATGAGGCTTATCCTTATCAGTACGTGACCAGGACCCTGATACTGGTGCTAAGATATAAAGATACAACTCAGATTTGATGTAAAAGTATTTCTGGCATGAAACTGCATAGCAGGATACATTGTGACCTGCATTAATTGTGACTTAAATCCATGCCTAGGTGAGACTCTGTAGGAATGAAGTGCCTCATGTCTCTGTCACAACCAGGGGTGAAGCAACTCTGCAGTGAGTGTGCAGTAACAGCTTGTCCTACCACAACAGCTCTGCTGTCCCTAGACCACATTCATCTTATCCTGCTGCCCTGCAAACTGCTCAAGGCATATCCCTGTCTGCAAAGCACCAAAATAAGGTCCTCCAAACAGGTTTCCCTGCTGCTGGCTTCAGCTGCCAGCTCAGATCCCAAATTCAGGCTGTAGAGTCCTTGTTTTAGGAAAAGGAGCATCCACCTCTCTAAAACACCTCTGTTAACAGACCAGAGTGGAAACAGAATGGAAAACCAACCCCAGTTTGTGTGGGCTGGTTCATTTCCGTGATAAAAGCCAGCAAGTTTCCAAGCAGCATCTATTGATAAAGCAGTGCTGATGTTTTCCCCTGTTCTTCAGATAAGCAGCTCCTGGGAATGTATGAGAAGGTATGTGTGATATGCTGCTCAACTGCAATGCATCCTGCCAATTAGACTGTGGAGCACAGGAAGGCGTTTCCAAAATGCTGTCACCCATGGCTTGGGACACTCAGACAACCAAACTGGGCAGTGAGGAGAGGTTCAGATGAATTCTCCCTCTCTGCTGGCACAGGAAAAGCCTTAATTCCATTTATTCTGGGGTCTCTGCTAGGTGGAAGAAAGGGCTTCAGCACAGCCCATAGGGTTTAGTTTTGCTGTTTTCTGTCCTTCAAGAGGGAGGCCTCCAGTCACGGGGATGTGGAGGTCTGGCAAACCTGATCCTTTCCAGGACTCTTTGCTGCAGACAGATCTAAGGAGTAAAATGCGGTCATATAGTACCTCTCCCCCTTAAATAAATATAAGTTATAAATATAAATAAGTTATAAATATAAATATAAATATAAATATAAATATAAATATAAATGTTTAAAGAGTAATATAAATATTACTCTTTAAATAGATACGAGTATATTTAAATACTCTTCCCTTTATTTTTACAGACACGATGCACAAATGTGTCATTTTGATGGGTTTGGGAGGAAACGCTGAGAACAAGTGTATTTGAGGTTGAACTGTTCTGTTAAGCAAAAAGAAAAAAAGAAGAGGGGAAAAGGAACACTTTAACTCTTAGAATGAAAGCCAGTCATCAGAGAGAAGGGGATATTGCTTCCATGGCATAATGCCTGTTCTCAATCTCGGCTCCACAGCTGCGAGGGTGGGCAGAGACCTCTCTCAGTCCAGCTCACCCCCTGTCCTGCCACTCTGAGGACCAGGATGGTCACAGATTTCAGCCCCCTCATCTGCACAGTACCCATTCCTGCATCCCCTCCAATTCGGTCCCCTTGGGTGATGTCTCCTCAGTGCAGTTTCCCTGAGCGCTGCCCAGGAGGCTGCACAGAAGGGTGAAGTGAGAACTGCCCTCAGCCCTGGAAAAGCTTTCCTTCTGCTGAGTCAGTGCACAGGAAAAATGGAGATCTAGCAGGAGTAGTTGCAGAAAAGAGACATGGCAGCGGAGGTGTCACAGAACGACATGACATCTGCTGGCAGGCACAAAGAAGAGGGGAGCCTTCCCAAAATATACCTGGCTGCTGCACCTCTGCAGCTTAGGGAACCCATCACACCACAGGGAGCCACTCAAGTGAAATTCAGTCTTGGATTGTTGCCCTTTGCTGTGCAAGTAAAGTTCAAGTGTCTCCAAGCTCCCAAGCCCCTACAGAGAGGCTGGGAAGAGGAATGCCACGACTGCTGTGGAATATGGGCTGCAGAAAGCCACAGGCACTTTCAGTGGATACCTAAACTCACAACATCTGCAGCAAGGTTTGGGAACCCACAAGCCATGGGAATTAGACAGCTTGGGCCAAATCTGAAGATGTAAACTAACAAATCAACACAAAAATTTCTGATAGCTTTTGTACCATGAGTGCAAAGAATGTTTTGTGGCTGCTTTTATTTACAAGCGACTTAGTGCAGTTTTAGTGGCCCAGTGCAGTTTTACACATTTTTGATATCAACTCATGTTAACAATCTGTGCTACAAACTTCATGATTTCTTTTCGTCTGCCATAACACTGGAAAGAAAGCTGATTCTCAAATCTATTTTCCATTAAGAAGATGGGCCAAAAAAACCCTCAAACAATAAAACAAAACACGGAAGATCAACAGACTCACAAAATCATGTGAAGTGCAAAGGCAGGGTTTTGCTGCCTTTTTCTCCCTCTTTAGGATCTTAAATAGCTTCAGGTGCTGCTTTCAATGTGGCACATTCCTGACAGCAGGATGGCTGAGACCATAGGTACTAGTCCCTAAGTAGCAGCAAACCTATGCTAACCCCTCTAAGAAAGAGATCCCAACTATCTTGCTTTGTGGGTTTTTCAAAACTAGGATCCTCCTGCCAGAGACGTGATGGAAATCAGCTGGCTAGGTCAGCCCTCTGCCCTTTTCCTCCTAATGCTGGTAATCCTCATGTGTCCCATTAGAGCAAAGAGCTTGCCAGTTATGCCAGCAGGAAAGCATGGAGTAGCTCTGCCTGCCACTGATGAAGCAAGCAGGGAAATGACAGGACTCCTCTCGTTCCTGCTGCACAGGATCATTAAATCTGGTTTTAAAGCAAAAAGACTGTGGTGAGCCTCTGTGTCCTGCCTGTGAAAAGCCCTCAGGAAGAAACAGAGCAGAGAATCAGCTGGTGGGAAATCAAGTTCCTTGCTCTTGGCTCTATTTTCTTACATTTGGGACAATAAACACCTTTTCGGAGGCTTGGGGCAGGACCGATCACACTACTTATAAAATATCTTGGAAATTGAGATGTTTTAAAAATAAGAATAGATTCAGCAATCTACATATGACAAAAAAAAAACAAACCAAAACCCCGAAAAAAACCCAAAATGGTAGCAACCTAGGAAAAAGGTGGGAAATAGAGGTAAAGGGACAGAAACAAAAAGGAATTTCATAGATCAGGCACTTCAAATAAGCTTCCTGGCCACCTTCCTTTCATATGTGTCACATCTGTCTCAAGAAAGCAAATGGCAGGTGTATTCCTTTCTACTCAACTTCCTACTCGGTTCTTTTCTCTCTAAAGAGGTAGAAATACTCCAGAGGCACAGTCCTCTGTGTGTGGAGAGGAGAAGGGGTGAGGGAGAGTGTCCTCAGTGTGCCAAAATACTTGTTTCAGCCCTAAATTATAACAAATCAGGAGCTCAATTCTCCCTCCCCTCTGAAACATCATGGGATACTACAGTGAAAAAGAATGAAACAAGTATTAACAGTGAGTGAACTTGGCTCTGTCAAACCTGAAAATCATTGTAAAACCAAACATTTGTCATGTCACATAAGTAGTCTGTGCGGAGCTGGTTTCACCACTGCTTGATCCTTCTCCACCCCACAATCTATTCAGATAATTCGGCTGAGGACAGTTTTTGTAACAAACGCACCTGAACAGGCCAAATCTTTAACCCATGCCTGTGGGGCAGGTCAGCACAGATAACAAGGATGGTGATGTTAGCACCTGGGTCTTATCACAATTGCCCAGCTGAGTTATGCACTGTAAATCTTCAAAGAAAAACTGAAGTGGTGCTTCAAGCACACTGTTCCCTGGCTCTGTTGTGTGTTCCCTGGTACTGGGGCTGCATCCACGCAGAAAAAGCCTTATCTGGGAAGATAATAAAAGTGTTTAGTAAGGTCGCTGTTCAGCAGAGAGAAATACCAAATGTCCTCTTTCACAATTTGAGGTTTTGCCAATGTTGTAATCACCTTTCTATTTCCTGTGCCCCTCCTAAAAATAAATACTCTTTTTCCCTTGCCGCTTTAAAGAACTTTTTGAAAAGCTCGTAAACCCAGCCTGACACGACCAAAGCAAGCACCACCATTCCCATTTTGAATGAATGGGACAGGAGGCAGAGGGAGGTGAGCTGCCTTGCCCAAGAGGGTGTTAGACAGGGGAAGGCTTGAACATAAACACCAGGGAAGCCAGACTCCTGTCCACCAGCCGTGTGCCCACCCTGAGAGATGAGATCCAGCTCTCCTGAAGCACGGGGCACACGGAGAAAAAGGGACAGAGAAAACCCTCTGGGGGTGTGCTACTCATCTACCTCGCTAAAGCACAGGTTCTTGGGTCCCCTTCCCTGACCCAAAATGCTCCACTGATGAGGAAAATGAGACTTTCCAATCCGCGTGGGACAGGGGCTACACACAGCTGAGGGTGTGAATCACAACCCACAACTTCTGCTGCATGGGTCGGGAAGAAACCAACTCCAAGGAGCTTGTCAGTCCTGGAAGGTTTGTTCTCTTATGTCCCTATTTTTAATGACTCCTTAAAACCTCCTTTCAAAATGACACCTTTTAAAATCTAACACTCTAATCACACCTCGGGGACTAATGAGTAAACGGCAGTTCTTCCTCGCTCCCCTTTCACAGAGGTAATTTCTTCCCAAACCATCCCCCTGCTTTCCAAACCTGGACTAAAAGCTGCAAAAGAGTCCGAGGTGCACCACAGGATTTGGGGTGGGGGGAAAGAGACCTTTATCTGAACCCCAGCAAAGAGATATTTTGGAGCCGCCTTCAGGGAGAAATTGCTCTGCAAGGTGGAAGTAAAGCAGATCGCGGAGCAGGTCACGAGCCGGTGGAAATAAGAAGTTTTCCTTACCTCCATGTCCTGCAAGAGAGAGGTGTCCTCGGGGCAATCTCTCTTCCCCACCCCTTTCCCTGATCTCTGCGGGAAAGGTTCAGCCGAGCCGGAGCAGAGCAGAGCCGCGCCGCCGGGGAGGGGGGTGGGAGATGCCGGCTCCTGCTCAGCCCGGACTGACAGCGCCCAGCCAGCGGCCCTGCACGACGAACAAGGAAGAAGGGCGGGTGGGTGAGAGCAAGGGAGGGAGGGAGGGGAGAGCAGGGGGAGGCAAGGCAAGGCAATCAGGGTTTAAATTTAGACACAAATCTAAACGGATACGGTCCTTCCCCGGAGCGCTGGGCTCGAGAGACAACAAGCAACAGGCTCTGCCCCCGCGCCCCAACTCGGGGACACCGCATGTGCATTTCGTCTCCCTCTTCCTCCCTCCCCCTTCCTATTTCCTATCACCTTATCTTTTTTACCCTCCCACCCCTCCGTTTAGTCTCTCCTTCTCTGCGCTGCTTGCATTTCCTGCCCTGGTATCTATCTCTGCTTCGATCTCTCCGCTGTCCACACTTCCCTCTCCCAGGCTGCAGGGTCCCTCGCCTGTTTATTCGTGGGGAGAGAATCCCTTTTCCTTCTAACTGCAGCTTTCCTTTCTCTTCCTTCTTTTCAGTAATTTCACTCAGCAATGAACTGTCTTTCGGAAGGCAGAATGGGAGGAGAGCGAGGATGATTACTGGGCTTGAACAGAATTTAAGGCGTTGTCCTGGTGTGCTGCCGGGACTCCCGGGAAGGACAAATATCTGCTGGGCGATCCCGCCGAGAGAAGATGCCTTAACTGTGGGCACTAGCAGAGGGTCCCCACGCGAGGTTGTCACTGTCCAGCTGTAAAGCAGGACCAGCTCCCTCCACCTTGAATTTGCGTCTCACACCACCAGGTCAGACGGTGCAGGTTGTTCTCCTCTCCCTTCGCAGGGATGGACACACTTATGCGCTGGAAGCGAGAAGCTTCCGTGGTGGTAGAAAAATTCGGATGGGGAAAAGCAAGCCTCCGGAATGTTTTTGCTGCAGTTTCCCTTTCCCCGCTGATGACAGCGCTGCAAAGCGGACATCTCTTTTAGCAACGGTTTGCGTATGCTCCTTCTGAAAGACTTTCGGTCCCCACCGCTCCAGAGCGGGGTGGTGCTGAGGAATTTGGAAACACTCCCTTTGTCTTCTGCTGGCTTCCTCGCCTTGAGTGCAGCTGCAAAGTGACACAATGTCCTATCGTCATGTTGCCACGATACCTTGGGGGCAGAAGAGAGTTTTCTAGACGGGAAACTTCCTTCTACTTTGCAGTGTTTCACAAAACCCTGCTGGCTGTGGCTGAAAACGCTCCAGCGTGGATTTAAATGTGAGCATCGTGATATCCCAGCTCCCTGTTACTGACAGGAACTCTTCCAGCGTAGTTAACTGTTGCTGTCCTGCATGCTGCAGGACTCCCGTGGAATTTGCAGTTTTAAATCGTAATCCAATTATCTCCCAGATTCAATATGTAATAGTCACTCTGTCCTTAGCCAAAAGAATGATAGGCTGAGTTGCTGCAATCTGGAGATTGGGCAAGAGGACTAATTAATCTTCTGTTGTTGAAACACTAAATTAGATGAAACCCCTCTGCTGTAAGCAACCAGAAGATGCTGCAACTGCAGATACAAGAAAATCTAAAATAAATATGAAAATGAAACCACCACTTGTTTGGAAATCCTATTGATTTCTCCGAGTCCTGACAATCATACATTAGGAGAGGGAATAGAAACTGAACTGAGAAATGGGGTTGAGGCAGGGAGGGCAGGATTCTTCCACTGCCCATGCTTTGCCTGCAGTGGGGGCAGAAGGAGGATTTCAAGCTCAGGGATTTCACTGGACATGGGTCACAAGCGTTGTTTTCAAGATATCTGCCATGTAACACACCGTCAGAGTCACACCTCCCATGACTGCTTCCAGCTGCTCAGGGGCCGTTTCACTATTTTCTTTCTGCTTTCATGGGTTCTGCTGTGCAGAGGAAACCGTTTGCTTAGGTGTACAGGAAAGGAAACTGCTAGGCAGAGGCAGAATGACTTCACCCATACTAGTGAAGCACAAACCGTTGCAGCTGCCCTACCACAATTCTTTGCTCCATTTATTTCGGCTTCCAAGTATCTTGCCACAAAGAAAATCTTTACTGCATGCTGGATTCCCAAATGCCATTGCTCTGGACATGGTACGCAGTACTCAGAGTACTTTTGTAATTTTGTCTGTAGTTTTTGAGAATTTTCAATGCTAAATCTTCCTTCCTGAAGGAAGCAAGGGGCAAATGCACAAAAATATGTATGTTTTTCTCCAGACAGAAAGACATGAGGTGTGGATTTGTTCTCCTCTTTCTTGTTTCTGGCCTGAAAACCACTAGAAAATCTGAACAAACAACCCACATGCTTTAGCTGCAAGAACTTTGAAACAAACCGTACTAAGGCAGGTTCTACAGAGAACCTGGGTGTTTCACATGATGTGCATTTGCAAGTATTTTAAGGTATCTTCCAATATGACTCTTTGCATCCTTCTGTAAAATCTTACAAATCTGGGATGTAGCAATGTCTATGAGGCTAACTTGTTCTTACATCCAAAAAAAAAAAAGTTCCACATCTGTTCTGCTCTGCAGGAAAATAAAAAAAAATATAGTCATCACTAGTGCCATTAAAACAGGCTCTGGGGGGAAATTTCATTTGACTGAGAAAATGCTGCAATTGTAGCCCCCTGGATTTTGCGGTTTCCTGTCTGATTCTTTTCAAGGTGTCAGGCCAACACAGCAAGTTCGCTTCAGAAGAAATGACTGGCACTCCTGCCACAGGCAGCACGTGGAGGAGAGGTGCAAGGAACTCCTTCATTCCTGCAAAACAGGTGGTGTAAGAGGTTCCGCCGTGCTCAGAAACACGGTGGGCAACATTTGCTTCTTGCATTTTGGCTACAATGGATGGATAATGGAGCTTCTGCAGGGTACTCAGAGGGAGCAACAAAAAGGAGATGCAGAGACATGGCTATGCTTTATTCAAAAAACAATTAGTTGAAAGAGTTTTGGAGGGCATCTGAAACTTTGTCTCCGGCATTTGTGTCCGTGCAGTTATCTCATTTGGGTGTGTCTGCCCAGCTGCCAAATCTGGGAAGGTATGTTTGTCAGGGTGGTGGGAGAGCGAAGGGTGGAGGGAGCTGTGGGTCCCTGCAAGACAGATTGAGATTCTCTGTTCTGTTAAGACATTTTGTTGAGGGTTTTAGGAAAGCTCACCTGTCAATGTCAATATCTGAGGTTGATCTGTCCACCTCTCTGCCTGGCCTTGGCTGCTATTACGCACATCATTTCCCAGAATTCACACCACTAACCAGCAGCTGTTACTATATTGGGCTTTTGACCTCCTGAAAATGGGGTCTCAACCGTTCCTGTTCCCACCCAAGCAACTCAATTCTCAACTGAAAAAAAGAGGCGGGGGATGGGAATAAAGTATCCACCGGAGAAACAACATCTGCATTTCAAAGATCAATCAATTCGGAAAGTCAACATCCTGTTTTGGGTTGGCTTCACCCATCAGGTCTAACACTGGCAGCCCGACAGGAAGCGAACGTGAGCAGCGTTTTCCTATAGGAAACTCACTTTTTGAACCCACCCGTCTGCTAAGTGTGCCCCGAGCTGCCTGCCCGTGCCCCTCAGCACTAGAACAACGCTGTGGATGCTAAGCCTCACCCTCCTCTTCAGGGGCTTATCAGCAAGAAATGAACTCAAGCTGGAACGCTTCGTAGCAGTGACATTTCTGTGCTCGGGTCCTGCAGCTGCAGCGCAGCGCTTCTGAGAGCACAAACACACAAACACACACGTGCCAGCACCCACACGCACCGGCGTGCCAGGCCCTCTCACCCCTGGGAACTGATGTCAATGGGAAAGTCCCCGTACCAAAGGGAATTGAATGGGAGGACGTGGCTGTAAAGTGGCTTTCACTAGGCTGGATTGGAATGTGAGTTTGGGTGGTTTTCGTGGTGCCCAGGTAAAAATTTAGGTGGTAGAGTCTAACTGAAAGGTTGAATCATTTCATCTGTTCCTGACTGTCAGCTGGTGCCTGAGCACTAACATCGTGGTTCAGACTAACCAGGCTTCTTAATTAGGGCTTCCTAATTGCCAAAAGCCCGTCTCTAAGCAAAGTTTAAAAATGCTGTATGGCACAGGGAGCATTTTACCTCGTAATAATGAGATCACAGTGAGGTGGATCACCCTGGTCCCACCAGCCCCTGGTGGGAGGTGTTCAGATGACTTGGTGTCATCTCCTGCAGCACCTGAATGTCTTTGGAGAGCTCTTTTTTCACTGTTGATCTGCTTGACTTCAGAGAACAAAGTGATCTGGGGGGTTGAGAGGCATGGCTACATCCCATTGTATTCATATAGTGGTGGGACAAATATTATCAGCATGAGCCACTGACAGCTTGCTCCCAGGCTGAACAATTCCTCTACAGTTACTAGTTTTAGTACACCGAGCTTAATATAAACCAACAAAACCAGTCAGAACATGGCTGCTGACACAACTCTGGGTGTATGTGCTGGTTTTGATGACACTGTTCTCAGGCCAGTCCTAGTGTCCATCTCTCAGTGTCCTAGAAAGCAGCGTCACAAGCAGTGGCCCTCACCAGCAGCTTCCTCAGCATGCAGCGCAAGCTCAGACTGAACAAGATTTCCTGACTGAAAATAGAACAACATTTCTGGTCCCTAACAGGTTAAGCACAGAGGAAACTTGCCTTGCCACTGCCTGCGTGGTGGCTGTTAAAAAAGCAAAAGGACTTCTGGCTGAACATCAGGCCAGCGCTATAATAACTTCACCTGTCTTCTAAAAAAATACACCAAGGAAAGAGCCACAAGCTAAATTCCCAAGCAAGGTAATTCAGGAAGTTTGAGGGTGAGAACAAACAGATGTCTTACGCACAAGCGTGTAACACCTCTCTGCTCAGCAAAGGTCTGTGTTGTGGGCCACTTCTAGCAGCAGCAGGGCGGATATCTCCCGAGGAAAGACTCTAACCAACACTTTTAGAAACCATTTGCATGGTGGCTCTCATGTGGCACCAAGCATTGGCGCTTCAAAGCTCTGAGCACTTCAGCTTTTGCCAGAGCTGACTCACAGGTCAGTCTCTTCTGTCAAAGGCAGCGGCAAGTGACTTTAATCACCCCAGCAAATGACTTTAATCACCCTGGCTGAGGTTTGGATGCGGAGAGCGGGCCTGGCTCAGGAATCAAGCGCTGCACACAGCGAGACTGCACAACCCCCGAGTGTTATCTGGACACAGAAAGGTTTCTGTTCACGGACAGACTGCACGACCTAGACAGGAAGCCTGGAGCAGAGCACAGCTAGGCTGTGTCTGAGGAGAAACCGTGCCCAGCCCATCCAGCAACCAGGCTGTCGACAGACAGAGCTGGCTCAGGGAAAACCAGCTCTGAAGAGGGCAGACAAAACATGACACAAGCCAGGATGGAGACCTTGCCCACTTTCTGACTAAAATACGCCTACTCCGGGGACACAGCCTGAAGCCCATCACATATAAACCACACTGAAATTAAGAATGTTCCATGAACTCAGCCTTGGAGGAAGTAAACTTGGCTCCATTTATGGTGAGATATTACTGTCTGTTTACCAGTTTTTAAATGCAGTGAGGCACATGAGTTGAAAAGGAGAACTAGTAGTGCCTAGCAATACTTTCTTGACCCTGTTATGCAAGGATGCTGAGAGCCCCTAGACAATATTGCAGCACAACAGAGAGAATCCTTCTCCTTTCTCTGAGAGCTAACTGAGGAAGTGAGAGAGCCTGGTGGCTGTACATCAGGAGTTTAGTGCATTTTTTTTTTCTTTTTTTCCTACGAAAATTTTGGTTTCGCCTAAGCATTTCCAGGAGAAGGCAGCAGCAGAAGGTTCCATGTGTCCTGGAGAGGAGGCAGGGATCTCTGCCCATGCTCTGCAGGCAAGGGGAATCCTGGAGGAAAAATTATTTTGTTCTGCCTGTACAGGACAGCAGATAAATAGTAGGGGATGGATGGGTGGTGTGTTTTCCTTGCTGTGTTCAGCCATCTGGCCTGCTATAAACTGTGGGAGCTGTGGGGCACCTGGGGCTGATGGTGGTCACAGGGCAAGTTAATTTGGCTTTCTCAGTGCTACATTGCTCTTTTACATAGCGTGGACATACTTGGATCCAGGTGAAAATATGAAAATCCACCGACTTTTAGGACAAGTTGTATCAAGACTCATTATTACCCCAGTTTAAAGCATCTCTTTTTACAAATCTTTATAAGGTTACTGAGCACAAAGTGATGGATAAGATAAGCTAGCTTATTTGGGTAAATAATAAGGCTTGGAAGAGCCTTCAGTGGAAGGTGGAATGGTGTTCAACTAACAAAACCAAACCTTGTAGAGGCAAGGGCTCTGACACAAACCCTGCAGGGTGCAAGAGGTAACACCTGAGCTCTGCCTAGTGGCAAATCATTCTGTGGGCTTTGTGGTCCAAAACAGATAGTCCCTGCTGCTGTGATTAAAGGATAAGGTTTTCCCCAAGGATAAGGTTTTCCCAAGGGAAGGCTGGGCCCCAAACACCTGTGGAGACACAGAACCAGACTTTGAGACTGATTTAGCAGTGGGCAGGGACAGTGGGGCCGCTGGTGCCTCTCCTCGGATTGCAGAATGACAGAATCATTACGGCTGGGAGAGAACACCTGTTAACCCCCGTGCTCACCATTACAGCATGTCCTCAAGGGCCGTATCCACGCGGGTTTTGGACACTTCCAGGATGCGACAGACTTCCTCAGGCACACAAAGCTGGGGCGATGCTAGGGGGCGGCTGCTGCCATGGCCTGTCCCGCCTCACTAGGACCCCGCAGTACGGGCCGGAGAGGGGGGACAGCCTCGGCACAGGCGGGAGCCACCGGGATATCCGCGGGACACGGCGAGGGCATCGCCGGGACACGGCGGGGACATCGCGCAGAGCCGCGTCCCGCCGGCGCCCCCCGCAGGCCAGCGGGAGCGCTGCCACCGCCTCCCCTTTCCCCGGCCCGGGCGCTCCAGGGCCCCGGGACCGTCGGGGAATCCTGTGGGCCGCGGGCAGCGCGGTGAGCTCCGGCAAGGCCGGCAATGGCATCCTGGCCTGGAGCAGCAGTAGCGTGGCCAGCGGGAGCAGGGCAGTGACTGTCCCTCTGTGCTCGGCATCGGTGCGGCCACACCTCGAGTGCTGTGTCCGGGTCTGGGCCCCTCGCTTCCAGAAAGACATCGAGGGGCTGGAGCGAGTCCAGAGAAGGGAAGGGTCTGAAGCGTTCTGAGAAGCCACTGAGGGAGCTGGGGGTGTT
>WBMY01015892.1:92205-157213 GCA_013397315.1 Donacobius atricapilla
CGGCGGCCGTGGCGGCCATCCCGCCGCCCGAGGAGGCGGCGCGCATGGCTCGCTACGTGCTGCACAGCTGCGACTGGGGCGCGCTGGCCACGCTGTCGGCGCAGGAGGGGCTGCGCGGCCGCCCCTTCGCCAACATCTTCTCCCTCAGCGACGGCCCGCCCGGGCCCTGCGGCGGCAGCGGCGTCCCCTACCTGTACCTGACCGACATGGAGATCTCCGTGCAGGACCTGGAGGTGAGCGGGGAGCGCGGTGACGCTGCGCGGGCATTGCTGGGGCTGGAAGGGACCTCTGGGGATCGTTCAGCCCAGCCCCTTGCCGCGGCAGGGTCACCTCGGGCAGGTGACACAGGAACGTGTCAAAGTGGGGATCTCCAGAGGGGAAACTCCGCTGGGCAGCTGTGCCACCCTCAGCGCAAAATTCTTCCTCATCTGTGGTTTAGTGCGTGGCTGTTCCATGCATGTCGGCCCCGAGGACAATTATTAGCCCTTGAGCAGCTAAGCACGAGCAGTGCTGTCTGTGGTGACAGTCAGGAGGTCTCCTGAGAAGTTCCTGCTTCTGATCGTGGTCTTGACAAAGAAAGGGCAGCACCAGACAGAGGAAGTGTCTGCAGCTTCCAGAAGCACTGAGCAAAGAAATGAGGCGCCGCAGAATAGTTGAACAGAGAGAAATTTCACACACACAAAAAAAGGAAGACTAGAACTTGTCAGTGTGGCACCTAAGCAAAGAGAATTCTTACAGAACCTGCTAAAGGTATATTAAATAGTTATTAAATCTCTGGAACTTACTGTAAAGGGAATTACACATGGAAAGGCAGCGTTGGCATGCTGAGACTCTGAGTGTGAAATTGGCCTTGTCCCAGATCTTTTGTGGCCAAGAGTTCACTAAAAACTTAATGCAATAGCAGCTGTATGCCTCCTTTATTAGATTTGTTTGTTTTAGTAACTGGTACAATATTAGTAAACACAAAACAAGGGTAATTTTTCAGACTTTGTATCATTTTTTGTTTATTCTCTGTCAGGTTTGAGTTTGTTACCTTAAAACAGTTTAATTATGTGTCTAAGTACTGTAGGGAGTCTAATTTATTTTGCCTGATACCTTTCTTTCCATGTCAGATACAGCTGTTTGCTTTCAGAATAACATAAAAGCCAGGGTATAAACTGGTAATGAATATTTTCTTCAGAAGGCTCCTCAACAGGTCCTTATTTTGCTGCTTCACGGCAGAAACTCTTGACATGTGATAGTCACGGGCAAGGGAGAAGGTGCCGAATAATCATGAGTCAGCTTTCTGGGAGTGAAGCAACTTCCTATCTTTCAAGTTGTTGCTTCTGTTTTATGAGGTCACCAGTGCTCTCCGTTGTGTTCAAGCGACTTTGGAGGGTTTTTCTTGGACCTGAGCCCTTCTAATGAAACTTCTCAAAGCAGGGGAACTTCCCTTCCTGTGGGATAATGACCCTTAGTACGTGGCATTCTGCAGTCCTGTTTGGCACCAATGCTCCTCAAGCCATGGTCACCAAATTAGTTTTTAGAAAAATAATCAGATATGGGTTCTTTAATTCTTCAAGTTAGGTGTTTGACTTAAAAACTAAGAATTTTTTAAAAACCTGACTTCTAAAATTCACTTTAAATGCCAGAAGAGCTGTTTGGGGGAGCCAGGAGGCTGTTTTGAAGAGATGTTTGTTTTTGTCCTAAGTAATTTTACCAGCAATTGTGAAGCTTAGTTAGTTGCCTTCTCAGTAACGCTTTGCCCTTCCACCAGAATTAGCCTGATGAAGTTCACTGTACGTCCTTGTCGTCTGTACTGTCCTTTGTGTCTGTAAATTGTAATAGATCATCATTTGCATGTGAAATAGGTAGGCTGAATTCAGAATTTTAAGGAGTGTTGTTCTGTGATGTTTGCATTTTATGTAAACAAACTTCAGCACACCTCTGAACTGGGCTTTATTTCAGATTCAGAGCTCTCCCAAGGAAAAGGTGATGGCAGCTCTGTTCTTTTTGCCAGTATTACTGAGCTTAATAAAGTACCAAAAGCTGAATAAAATACCAAGAACTGAAAATGTGGTGGGTATGACATTTTTTTTCACATAAGAAAAGTAAGCATAAACCTCTTATCTTACTTCTTCCATTTCAGGTCAATTCAAATGCCTCCTTGACCGTGTCCTTGGCACAGACTCCTTACTGCAGGAAGCACAGATATGATCCCCAGAACCCCCTCTGTGCCCACATCATCTTTGTTGGGAGCATTGTAAAGGTAAGCAGCCAAGAGCTGACACTAGGCAAGGTTGTGTGCGTCAAATATGGGTTTGTTTAGTAGAGGGAGAGGAGAAAGGTGAGAAATTCTGTGCAAAAGCATAGGCTGACACATTCTGTGCTGTGACACCCAAAGGCTAGCACATTGTTTGTGGGAGGAAAATAAAGTTACACCTTGATTTTTGCAGGAGCTTTGTTGACATGCCTTTAGCATGAAGTTTGAGGGGACAATAGTGCAGGAAACCTCCCTCATTCCTGTCAATGTGTTCTGAAACTAAGAAGTCCGAGGCCATTATTTTGGAAAAACCTTCATATTTCATTCGCATCTCTCTTGCTCATATAAATTCTTTGGTTCAAGCAGTGTGACATGCCTGCTTCTGAAACTCTGTGGAAGTAAATACTAACCTGAGCTACAAAGCTGCAAGTATTAGAGACAAGAAGTGTGCATTATGTGATTGATCTGCTGGCGTTGCTGCCAGGGCAGTGTTCTTTTGTGCATCACTACTTTGGTGTCTCATAGGAGGAACTGAGAACTGCATGTGTTATTCATTGAAGATCCTAATCCCATTTTTGGTGATAATGATTGAGGATGAGAACTAGTCATCACTACTCTCTCTTATTCGATAGTCTCAATTCTTATTTGGTGTTTTCACAGCTCTGATATTTGTACATTGCACTCAGCAGTCTTGTAGTTGCTTTCCCGAGTGTCTCATTAATAATGGAGTTGATTTTATTTAGCTGGTGGTTCTTGTACCTTACCCAGAGCTCTAAATTATTGACTTAATCCTTTAAACATGTGCACATTTTATATTAGCTGTCACACTTTTCACCTTCCCTTCTCTGTGGATTCTGTTATACCATCCTATTTGTGTGTGCGTGTTTGCAAATGTCTGAGCACAGTTGGATCTGTTTCTGTCAGTTTGAATGAGCAGGTGCAGAGGAGGTAAAATTACACCTAAGAATCACATAATAATAATAATAATTCACCTAGAATCCATACTTCTCTGTTTTATGGTTTGTTTGAAGATTTATTCTTATGTCGATGAAGTACTTTCTTGATCGTGCTAACTTTAAAAGCAGCCTTCTGTTTTAATGTTAAAATCCGCTACTTTGGAAGTGTTGTCTGTCTCACACAGTTGCACACCCCACACTGAAGATGAGCAGACTCAGGCACAGTAATGAGCCCCCTGGGACAAGACATGGCTGAACTAAAAAAAAGCGCACTGCAGTCAGCAGTGGTTTTTTAGCTAAAACTCATCTTTACATGACTATCTTATTGTAATATTTTCCTGGTTTTTGTATAGGTGAATGATTCAGAAGCAGACTTAGCAAAAAAAGCATTATTCAGTCGCCATCCTGAAATGGAAAGTTGGCCCAAGGATCATAACTGGTTCTTTGCCAAATTCAACATCACCAATATTTGGGTCCTGGACTACTTTGGTGGATTGAAAGTTGTGACACCGGAAGAGTACTACAGTGTCAAGCCTTAGTAAGTACTGAAGTTTTTCGTTATAATTCTCATTGTATTTCTCATTACATTTCACACCTATAAAACTTCTTATTGTTAACAGGGTGGAGTGACTCCTGTAGAATTGGCACTGTCACTGTCCTCTGTTTGAATTAACTGCAGGACAGATGATGTTTTGGTCTCATAGTTAATAGTAGTGAGACTCTTCAGTATTTCTGAAGCTGTATTAATGGGATTGCAGCAATATTGCTCATACTTCCAAAAGAAAATTGCTGTTGAATCTGTCCTTATGGTATTGAAATATAGAGAAATTGTGTTCTATTGTCTACATAAAACCAAGTCTTCAAAAATTTCAAATATATTTCTGCATTCATTTCACTCTTATTCTTACTCCTTGTAGGTGGAAGAAGATCCTTGGTGATGCTGATATGGAAATTAATTACTTTGGCTGTTTCATGAAAGATTTATTTTTTCTACGTAGTGTAGAGTTGAAATAATAATACAATAAATCAAACACCTTGCATTGTTAATGTCCATGTATTACCCTTATGAAGCAGATTCAACTTCTCACTAGCTTAAATCATGTCACACTGAAAAACCTTTGTTCATAACCACTAACTAAATTTTATTCACTGGATGTGAATTTGGAAAGGTGTCTGACATTGTGCATTCAGAAATGTTGTGTTTGCTGGAATCTAAAGGATTAGTCCAGTTGTAAAGCTTTCAGTGCCTTAGTTAAATAATATTTCTGAGCACTTTCCAATATTATTTTATTTTTAATACCAGTTTAGTTTAGAGTGAAGTTCTACAGGATGGCTCAGCTGATGGAATGGAAAGCATTGCCTGTTTTATGGTGGCAGATGATGTGCTGAGTTCCCAAATCCCGTTCAGAATTTTCTTTGCATGCTGACAAACTCACTTGTTTGAGCCATTTTTCTGTTTTATTGATTGTGCTGTAGAATACAGTTATGTTCATGCCAGCTGTACCTATAGCTCAGGATAAATTCTTGGTAATTCCTCAGCTGATTATGTGCCCTGACTCTCTAATAGAAACAGATCAGTAGTACCTAAAATATCTGACTTAAGAAGAGTAGTGTCTTGTAAATGCAGTGAGAATGTTGTGAAGGATAAATGTTTCCTGATTGAGATTCTGAAATATTCAGCTTTGTTAGTCTGATCAAGTGGCAGTTCATCAGTTTTTATTACCCTCAACAGCAGAACTGAGCAGATTTTAGGGTCTGGAAGCCTTACACAGCAATTTTGGATTAGTAACCCAGAAGTGAAAAAGAAGCCATGCAGTATAACACAGATGATTTGTAGAGAATGAAAATTAATGAAAGGAGTGCTTAATTAATTGGGTTAAAATAAGTTGCACCCAAGCATAAAACCCACCTTAACATCCTCTCCAATCTGCTGTGTGCTAAGTTGACAAACACTAAAAAGTGTTTATGAACAAATAAGTTGATTTTACAATGAACAAATATTACCTAGTTGACCTAGAGTAAAGATTTTAGACTCCTTAAAGGAGGTTAATATATAGAACAGTGGGATTTCTCATGTAAAAATCCCTATATCTTAATGATGTTGTTGTATCACTCCTTTTCTCAAATACTGGGATGATTTGTGAAAGTATTTTTAATGTAACTTATTAAGAGTTCTTTCTTCATAAGGGGAAGGAAGGTGCTTGGTACTGTTCTACTGTTCTGTTCCACTATTTTAAAACTAATTTAGGATCAGAAAAACTTACAATATAGAAACAATTTATGTTGAATAGGTAATACTGATATTTAATGTGAAATTGAAAAATATTTTTATATAAGGTGTGACAGTTGTGAAAACGCAAATGAATCTCTGTCATGGACTCAGTCCTTTCTGTGAGGACACCTGAAAGCATTACATGTAACCCTGTAACTTCTGATGTGTGAGACCGATGATGCTGGGCTTTTGTTAAAATTAAAATATTTTTTTGACAAGTGGTGTCAAGCATTATTTATTATATGTCCAAGAATTATTCTCTCCCTCCTGCTGTCTTTCATACAAGCACCTCTCTTTTCAGTGTTCTTGTTTCACTGTTGCTCTGATGTCTTTCATTCTTGCTAGAATTAATGGGGAAATGTCCCTACTTACACCTGCCTTCCCCTCCTTTGGTTAAACCTTTGTACTTTGCATGCTTTCCTGCATCTAATGCTGTGAAATGGAAAATTGAAAAGACAAATGCCGTCACATTGCACACATCCCCAACTTCCTTCTTCCACCAGCTGCTTCTGCACCTCCAGATGCCTCTCTGGTAGGACAGGGTGAGATGCAGGAAAGATCTTGACATTGCATAGACAATAAAACATTGGTGTGTTACCAAAGCTGTTTTAAGCACAAATTCAAAACACAGCCCGAAGCACACCAAGGAAAAAAACCCCAACCACAAACCCCAAATCTCCATCCCAGCCAAAACCAGTACACTGCCTTCAAAAGTATTGCTGTCACTTGAGGGTTTGGTGCAAAATACAGCTGGCTTTGTTTCTGGTTCTGTTTCTGTTTTCTTCTCCTTTTACTATCAATTCCCAAGTATTTTCTCTTTGGAACTGGAAGGGCCTTTTTTTGGTAACAGTAAGATCTTAAAACAGTTTTGTAATACTACTGCAATAATTGTAGATCATCCAAATCCCTTCACCTTTGAAATCTGGGAGGACCCCGACCAGATGTTTCTTTGGAAAAACGGTGAGCAGCAGACTGGTTAAGCTACATGTACAGACCTATGGAGTTGTGCGCCTCACTGAATACTTCTTGGTGTGTTTTATATGTAGTAGTGGAATGTAAAGCAGTTCAGGTTGTCCATCTTCTCCCTTAGTAATAGGTGTGTAAATGTTTATATCACCAACCCAAGAAAGTCATCAGCTGGTCCTATTTTTCCTCACCTCTTTCCCCTGTGCTCACCTTTATTCTGTTCAGCTCATTCAGGAATTCGTTTGTGAGCATGTTTCCTTTTTTCCTGCTATCCTGCAGGAGTAATACTGTGGCTCAGAACAGAAGAGGCTGAGTATAATCAATTGATACAGCTGTAAGCAATGAATCAGTGTTTTGATTTCTGTGTGTATCCTCTGCCAGGGCATGCTTGAAGTGTCTGAGCATATTCTCAACAGCAGTGAAGTCAGCCTCCATAGCTGGGAGGCACCTGCATTCCCGGGGATCTGACACAGGATAACTGCAGCCTTCTCACTAAGCCACAGGATGTTTGTTAGCTGGGAATCTAATAAAGGTAATCACAACCTGTCATGTTCTTCCTTCTACTTCCTACTACATGTTCTTCCTTCTATTGATCTTGCTTATTGACATGTTTGTGCTTCTACTTCTTGATCTTCAATTTCTTTCTTGTGTTTTAAATGTAGAACTTGTGCCCCGTAACAACATGACTTGCAACATGCAACGCCTTTACACAATAGATCTTAAATATAGCAGGTATTCATTTAATCCTTTATTCAGTTCTCTCTGGAATTAATTTCTTAGCCGTTTAATATTGTGCCTGTGATCTTCACAAGAAAAGAGGCGTAGCTCAATCAGAGTATCAGACTAACACGAAAAGTATTAATTGTAACTTGATGGAATAATTTGTTTTCAAAAGGTTTTCCCTGAGCAAAAACATTGAATCGAGATAAAATCCAAGAAACTGATATAGTGTTGTTGAACACAAGAGGGTGCCACAGACTTACATTCGGCTGGAGTGTTAAATGTTTAATACTTAAAAGTGGTTATTGAATTCATCATAACTCAAAGATGCTGGAAAAGCAAACGACGGGGGCATAATATGAACAAATTCTTTTTCTGCAGTGCTTTATGTTATGAATGCTTCCCTCCATAAACACAGCAGCCTGCTGGCTGCCAAAAAAAAAGGAGCATTCATCATTTTTTTGTGTTTTGTAATCATTTTGTGCTACGGAGACCTCAGAAGTAATATCCATGAAAATGATTTAAAGGTTTTTAAATTAAGTAACTCTAGTAAAGGAAATGGAGACAGGTACAGAATGCCGTGGAATATCAGCAGGAGCAGCTAGCTCCTGACTCAACAGTGTTTATTTCTCTCAAATCCAAAGAGAGGGGGCTCTTTAGCATGACCGTGCTTCGGCTTAGGCTTGTTGTGAGCGGAATTAAACCACTTGACTCTGATTTGTAATTTCCAACAGCTGATTAATCTTGGGTCCTTCACGTGCCCGCAGGCTGCTCTCTAGTGGTCCGGGCTGCCCTGATGATGTGCAGGTGTTTGGGTGATGAGGCAGAGCTGGGGAAAGCCTGAAGCTTCCCCGTTTTCCATGAGGGCTGTGCTAGAGCTCAGGCTCTTGTTGCTTGCTCAGTCCTGCTGTCTTGGCCTCAAGCCTGGCTCGGGCGTGGTTGTCCCTGCTTGCTGCCACCCAGCCTCTGCTCTTGTCCAGGTACTGTGGGACTGCTTCTTTTGGGGTTGAGGCCACTGCCCTGCCCTCCCTGCCAGCTCCTCTGCTTGGGTGGAGCAATCCTGGGTGTTCTCCATAATAACTGTATTTTCTCTGCTGGGGAGCTCAGCCCATGTGTTTCACGTGCAAGCCTCTTGCAGTTGCTCCCAGGGCTTTGTGACTTAAGAACTCCTGTGTCTGGAGGCTTCCTCAGAGTTTCTAAGTTGTATTGGTGTGTACGAAAGATCAGGCTGTAAGACTCATTCATTCTGGGTGTAGTGGTCAGTATTTTTCACAGCCTGATTTTCTGTGGAAACAAAGCTTAGGTAACGTTTCTGGGTACTTGCCCTTGTCAGATTTGTTTTTGCTTTCTTGGATTCAGATTTGAAATGGGAAGCCTGATCACAAAGCTCCCAAGCTCCTATAAATGTCATGACAACTGCGAGCTGGGGAGAGGAAACAAACCCCAGTTCATGTATATTAAAGGTACAAAAGTTGTGTTTTGAGAATTTGAGTTTCATTAGTTGTGGTGATTGTAGAGCTGGAGTATTCTGGTTGAGTGTGACCAGGTATGCAGTTAGTACCAGAAAGGGTGCAGTTCTGTATTGTTTAGGGGATGGTAGGCTTTAGTCAAAGAACCTGGTATCTGTAATGATGATTTGGAATTATTTTCTTCCTCTAGCTCTTAACATCCTACATTAAAAAGCCATAAAAATTCCCATTTGCTTCTGGTTGCTGCAGCTGCTTGGCTTAGTTTTGCATAGAATTTCTCCAGTTTAAATGAAAGAGATGCCACATTTCTGATGATGGGCCAAACAGCTGCTGTGGGTCTTGTTGAAAGAGTCTCTCCCTTGACCTCAGTAGCATTGCCACTGTATCCACCCAAGTCTAGAACTACTTCATGTTATTTTTGCTACTGTAATTGACTCAAGATTGTAAGTTTACTTTGCATCATTACTTTTCTCCTCCCTTTACCTATAAAAATGTAGATACCCGTTTGCAGCCCTCACGTAAAATAATTGTAACCAATCTTGATACCTTTAGATGACAGGAGGGCTTTATTTGAAGAACAAGATGACTTGGATTTAATCTATAAAAAATTAACTAAGTTTAAGGATTTTAAAATAAATCTCTGATTGCTACAAGCACAGAGTAATTTGACAAACCCAAACAGAGGGTGTGTGTGTGCAAAGGGGAGAGAGTGTCAAGAAATAGTGTGTAATTGCATATAGGAGCATGTATATTTATGTGAGAACATTGAAGATAATTGGTATTTCTATAATGTTTTTATGCCAATGGAACCTGTTAAACATCTTCCAGTGTTAACAAGTAACTATTTCTAGATTGAAAGGTGGCAATATTTTAGAGATAAGAAAGAGAAATAGTTGCACAAACCCTGCATTATATGATTGTAAGAACATTGCACACTAATTTCCAGTTGTCTTTTAGCCAAAAAAACAGTTGCCTACTTAAGCATGAATTGGATTTTTGATTTGTTTTAATTGCTTAAATGCATTTCAGTTAATTTAATTAAGTTTTTCTTCAGGTGGGCATTTGAAACATGCAGAAGATGTATGTGTTAGGGGTAAAGAGGGGAGGAGAATAAAAGAAAAGAAGATACTTGTCACAGACCTTAAAATGTGGCTTCACAATATTTTTATATTTATAAAAGGCATAGCCCAGTAAGTTATATTGTGTACAGCCATGCAAGAAAATACTGAAGGTGTTCTATAATTAAAAAGAGCGTTTCAAGAATGTGTGTAGTGATAAAAAGTCACAGAATTTTTCTACGTATGCTGCAATGTAATTGGGAAAATTCAACCCTGCAATTAACAGGGTTGTTGATGATGCCAGAGAGAGTAGCCTAAAAGAACAGAACCATTGTTCCTCCTCCTTGAGATATGACATAAGCAGTGGTCCCTTGAGTGCATTGACAATAACAAAATCCAGAGCAGATCATAAAGGCATCACTGGGGAGGGAAAAAATGGATATTACAGATTCAGTAGTCTCAAAATTGAGCATTCAAAGAAGGTGTGTTTTAACATTCCCCTAACAACTCCTTTATAGGTTTCCACAACCCCTGTTGCACTGAAGATTTTAAGACCATAGCAGGAACAGGAAACTGCCAGTCACAAAAATCCCTGAAATAGTGAATAGAAATATGTTTTTGCATCGCATCAAGGCCTCCTTATAATCCCCCATAGGAAACGTGCGCTCCTGGCCATATTTGTCTCTGTGGTCCTGCACAGGTGTCCCTTTTTATGTTTGGGTTTGTCTTTGTTTTTTTTTTCTTGTTGCACGTGTCCGGGTTTCTTTTTGCTCAATGCAGCTGCAAGGAGTAGTGATGGCAAGGTGAGTTTTCCTTGGAAAAGTAGTATTTCCCTACACAAAGGGGAGCAGCTGTAGCAAGAGCCGCTCCTCTGTCTCCCTGTTGGGAGCTGCAAAGCAAGACCTGTAGTTGGACGCTGTCTTCTTTCCAGCTCTCCATTTGCTGGCAAAAGTGCAGGGCAGGGATTAATCCTCTTGGAATGCAGCCATTACCACTAAATAAGTATTAATTGCTGCATTCCAAGGGGATTAGCACAGTTGAACCCAATTATAGCAAATCGAAGCTGCACTGTAAAGCACTACAGTGCATTGAGATGCAGTGAAGCAGTATAGGACTGTCAGTCTGCAACATTTTATCAATAAAAAATTGTGGGCTTGCACGCTATAAACAGCAGACCATTTCTTTTCAGTGTATTAGCCTGAATGGCATGCCTGGCTGGAGGCTACAGCTTGCTCACCAGTGAAAATTGTTGCTTTTTTTAACAGTCGTTATCTTTGTGTGAACATCTTCAGAAATGTTTTTAATACTTGTTAATTACGGCACTGCAAGCGTCACTCCCTGCTGGAGCAGGGGCAAGGCTCCACAGTCTGTCTGGATTCTCACATCTCTGAAGTCGGCCAGCTCCTCCATCAGGTGATGTTGGAATTAATTTTGCCTGCGAGTGCTAACTGTATCAAATAGGCTTAGGAGCGCTCCTGATAACCGACCTGTTCTCGATCCCAGCAGTCTGCGGTGATGATTACAGACATATCTCTGTGGTAGCAATACAGGAGCCAGAGGGCAGTGTGTAGTTATATATTTTTTTAATCCTCAGCTTGACTGTGGTGTGGGTTTGTTTTTTTTAGTTTTCATTTATTTCTTGTTAAAACTGCAAACCCTGCTGCTTTTTTTTTTTTTTAATAGTACAGTCAAAGCATAACCAGTAAGCGTGAAAAGGGAATGCTTCTGGGAATGAATCAGCCCCTTGCATTAGAGCTGTTCCAGGATTTTTTGTGTCCAGAGAAAGGATGGCATATGGATGCACAGAACCAGTTGAATGTATGCCTTGACTATTTTATGAAAGATCTTATCCTTACAGATAATGAGCTGCGCCTTAACCAGTGTTAAACACACTGAGCTGTGCTTGGGGACCACTTCAGTTCCCTGACCCATTCTGTTTCAGGAACCACAGATCAAATATTGCAGTCTTCCCAGTGCAGGTAATTCTTGAAAATGTACTTTCCTCCACCCATATGCTTAGATGAAGAGTCAAGTTTAGCTGAGAGCTTTTCTTAACACAGCAGGAAGGGTTTTATATTTCCACTGTGGCCTTGTCTGTATTGAAAAAAATTGCTGCTGGTTCAGCTGAACGAGGGTTGGCATTCATTTCTAGTCCAGGGTTAACGAAGTCCTTACAATCTGACTGAAGTGAGTAAACTGAAACATCAATTTGGTTTAAACTGTTGGTAGAAATGCGTTTGCAAGATTGTCCAATGCGCAATATGGGCAGGCAGTGCTGAAGTTTTTACAGTGCTGTGTAGCTCCTAGAGATACAAAGACTAGGAGGGCTGAAAAGAAGGTGATGCTCCAAGCAAATCATTCCTCATGGTAGAACTGCAAGCCTTATGAACGCTGAAAAGCTTGTTCCTAGAGAGGAGACCACTTCCCCTTTATCTTTTCCTGTCCTGCTTGTCTGCGTGTGATTTGCATCTCTCCCATGCCATGCTTGTTGAGAGAATAACTCATAATACAAGCACGAGTGCTCTTCTGTATACTTGGATTGTATTTGGATAATGATAAGCTTGCCTTAGTTCAAAAGCTGAGGGATGGGGAGGTGAGAATTTCTAGGGGCACTGTCATGCAAAGCCTTTTTCTGACTCTACCCACACTTCCAAGTGAAGTCCATACACTCAATTTCTCTGACCTTTCCCTAGCTAAACATCAAAACACACTGGCCCAACTGCTGTTCTCCCAGTGTGCCTACTGTTGCCATTAATCTCCCTTTCTTACACAGCTCTTCATTTCTTTTCCTTACCTTTGGCCCCAACTCTTTATTCAAAGTGATAATTTGCTGGCTTTCTGCCGGAGGGAGAAGCTATGATCAATAACAGGAGGAGACAGGGGTCAGTGGAATAGTGATGAGCAGTGCCATCTGCTTCTCTGGAAACACTGTTACCCAAAAATATCAATAACTAGGATGAAATTTCAACTTTTGGATAAGGCATCAGTGAGATTGAGGCAGCCAGCAGTGAGAGCAGGGGTCTTTTTCTGCTCACTAATTCCTTGTTTCAGCCAATCATCTCTCACACAGAGAAGTGGACAGAAAGGGCTTTATCCAGCTTGCACTGGAATATAGAACATGTACCTGAGCACAGCCATTTTGGGGACTAATGACACCCCTTTCAGGTTCAGCGCATGGCAGCTCTCCTGGGCTGTGCTCTGCTTTCTGCATGGTGGTGTCAGAGCCCATCTCCAGCCTTTCCTTGGAGTTTTTGGGGTAGAAGAGCCACAAAGAAAGCCCTCCCCAGGGCTGGGAGAGAGCAGAGGCTCAGCAGCACTGCCTGGGTGTCACAGAAGGGTATGCTGCACTTTAACACCTGGTGCTAGACTACTACTAGTGTCTAGTACTTTTGGTATATAATTGTGCCAATTATATATTGGCACAATATATAATTATTCAATTACAGGAAAAGACAGTTTTATCCATGTACTAGCCTTTATTACTCCAGACAGCAAGGTGACGAATTTCTTCCAAGAACTTCAATTTACTTGGCCTTCAAAAAGACTATAAAGGCTTACTTCCTGTGTGTACAATAACTCTCATCCCACCATACTTTAGGGAAATTTTATCACCAGTTTCTGTACCTCCTGGGGATGCATATTCCTCTTTCTTTTCTAAGAATTAGAAACAGGGAAAAACAATGTGTTGAGATGCTTGTGCTTCCAGCTTAAGCTTTGATCCTCAAATGCATTATTAGTATTACTTTTGTAAACATTAATCACTCAGTGATCTGTTGAGGCAGATGTATTTTGATGCGAGTGAGGCTAAACTTTTAGCCTTAGGGTTCATCTAAGCTATGTTTTCAAGCTTTTCTAATTCACAGTTGTCTAAAATTAACATTTTTTTTAAATTAATAAAAAAGTGAAAATTTTTCAAAAACCCACATTTGAAAAGAGCACAATAATGCGATACTTCTTACAAAGTGGGAGTTAGAAATGAGTTTTATATTGTTAGGAGTTTAGACAGCTGTGTTGTTCAAGAGTGACTGTAGCTTACAGTTTTAAATTTCTATTTATGCCCTGTGCTGCTCACTGGGAATTGTTGCATACATCCCTTTCGAAGTCAGGTCAAATTTGATACCAGAAACAGAGACCAGCAGCCACTGAGTGGGGATGATCTAGGAACCATCAGACAAAGTGGAAAAAAAACCAAACCAAACCTAAGTCACTGAAAGCCATCTTGCAGAGAGGAAAAGGATGAATACCGAAGGAAACCCCAAACATCAATACCAAGAAGGCAAACCCCAGCCCTCGCTCAGAAGCTGTGAAGGCAGAGCAAGCCGGCAGGTGGACGCCGAAAGCCCTCATAGGAGGTGAGCCTCTTCCTGTGGCAGCCACACACCAGCACAGCCTGTGGAGGAGCCTCTTTTTCTTCTGCTGCTGCTTCTTCTTTCCTGTGGCCTCTGTCCCCAGCGCAGCCTGGCGGGGCAAGATGAAGTGGAGGAGGATCGCCATCCTTGCCAGCCTGCAGGCACAGCTCCCGGCCACAGGTAAAGGTGGGCTTTGGGTTTGCAGGGAGTTCTTATGAAGCTCTTTTGAGGAAAGGGCGCGGCGTTCCTGTGGTGGATTCACCACCATTTTGGTAGCAGGAGGGTGTCCGCATGAGCGCCTCAGCCGTGCTCGTCCTCCTGTGAAGGAGGAGCGGGACCTGCTGTGTTGAACTGGCCCGGGATGAGGAGCCCCTCTGGAAGGCTGGGATGAGGGGCCATTCTCCTGCTGGAGCGATGCCACAGCTGAACAGTAACTGAACAAAGCTCCCAGCCCTCACCTGGGCTGCTTTCCTTGTGATTTCAAAGGGGAGACCAATCTCCCCTCAAAAGGCAGCGATGGAGAAGCAGTCACTTGAAGTAAGCTGCGTGGGGAGAGGCTTCTAATGGCGCTGGGCCACGGGTTTGTGGCCCGCAGCAGGTGGGGAGCGAAAGGGCAGGGCCCTTCCTCTCCCAGCCCTGCCTTCGTGCTCCTCTCCACCAGGCACAGCACAAAACGAAGCCATTGCTGCCTTTGAGTCATTTATTCGTGTGGTGCATAGGCCGGCCTCGCCTGGGCACCAAGCGAAGCAATGGGCACAAATCTGCCAAAGTCACGTTAAGTTTGAGGAGGAGGAATTTACTTTTTAGAAGCGTAATAGATGAAAAGAGCAACAAAATTTACGTCTGGAAAAGGCCCCAGGCGTGGTCTGAATGTGCCATAGGCCACATCTGAGCATGCATTAAAGCCAAATCCTCCTGAAGATTTCCACCCCCAGTGTACATCCTGGCTGTACTTAAACCCAGCATCCACGAGAGGTTGGGTATGTGCCACAGACATTTTATTGGGAAGTTTGCTGGGGATGAGAGGAGGGTTTTACAGCTGCTCTCTAATGCTGTGGAACCACTCCTGGTGATTTGTGAGGTTTTTCTCCCAGGAGATTTTGAGGGCTTTATGCTCTGTGGCAGGCCACGATTTGTGTTTGTCCTTCCTTCAACCCCTGGGGCCTTCGTCCCTTCCTGACACCCAAATAGGATCCTGTACTTAAGTATACATCTCATATTTTGTACCTTGGTCTGTACACTTCTCATATTTTGTACCTTGCTCTGTATCCACTGATGCATGTAAGGCAACAAAAGTATGGGAGTTACTTTAGGTGAAAATCCACCTCCAAAACCACCTCTTTGCAATTCCTCCTTTTTAACCTGTCGCACAATGCCCGTAGTTCAGGCTCCTATTTGTACATTTTCAGCAGAAAACTTTGGAAAATACGTAATGCAGCTTGCTGAGGTCTCTGGTGCAAAGCTCTTTGGGGTATTCACACTCACAAAGAACACGTTTCAAGTTTTGAACTGGATGCTGTCACTGGTACGGAAGTGGCTGTCTGTGGATTTCAGGGGAAGTATTTTTCAGTGGATACCTGTAATAGCCTGAAGTATAGCAGCATTTGACCAAAGAGTGTAGGTAAAATAGATGAGATATGAATCAAAACTCATGGAATTGTTGCCACATTATGGACACAGAATTGACAGAAACAAAAATGCAAGATCTGTCACGAATTTAGTTCAATGATGAGACCAAGCAGTTGGTTTTTTCAGCTCAGAGTTGCAAGCAGGAAGAGATTTTCTACTGCCTGGAGTGTTTTCAAACTTTCTTAGAGTTCACTTCTAGAGGGACTTCTAGGGAAATGAACTTTTATTTTTTTCATGGAACCAGCTCAGATTCAGTACAGATTCAGTAAGCATACCTCCTCACAGTGAGTTCATTCCACTTCCTTATAAACTGTTGGTGCTTATTCTTTAAAAAGGCGGTTGAAAGATGCCACCAAGATTAGCACAGAGGAACTCGTAAAGCCTTTCTTTTTGATCTTTGAGTTCTGAAATAAATATGTCAGGTATGAGGAAAAAAAATGTTTTAAAGTAATTCTAGAGATGGGCCATGAATTCTGATGCAGAATTGCATTTATTGCCACCAGACCACAAATGTCAGAATGCTCAAATTTGGCCTTTGAGCAGCTGCAGAGGGAAGGCATCTCACATTTTTAAATGCACATTTATATATATACAGGTTTTATTTTCTTTATTTCCCCTCTTCAAAGGCACAAAAATGTACATCTGGAAATATAGCTGAGGTCCTCCTATAGCCCCTCTGTTAAAAAGTCCATGAGAAGTAATAATTTTAATTACGAGCAGATGACTTCGTTAGTCATGTTGTTTGTTGAGACAAGAATATTAGAAGACTTGTACCTGAATATCACCACTAAAATGGCAAAAACTTTCATAGAGTTTACACAGCTTTTGTTCTGAAGTATGACAGGCTCTGATAGCAATAAAACAGTCCTGTGAACAATACTGTAGAGTTGCCCTCCTATTTTTTTTTTAAAGCTGATGAGTTGATGCTTTGATTTATACAAACACACACGTGTATAGAAATGCACGTGCAGGAGTTTAGGAACAGCCCTCCCCTCTTCTACACTTCTTTAGAGAGTCATTTTTCTCAGAATTGTCTGCTAAATGGAATTGGACAGTGCCCTGCTTTTAGCTAACCCTGTGGAAACCACAGCACGTCGGTCCTTACCAGATGTTGCTCGCACAACTCATTTCCACACTGTTTTTCTGCTCTGCAAAGCTGTGCCTCCTGCCCACTGGGTTGCCGTGATGCCATGAGCCTTTTTTTAGTCAGTTCAGGGGCAGGTAATAGGTCTTGGCATTAATTATTTTCTTCCCTTTCATTAGATGATTTAGCTGCTCTGCAAGCGACAAGGTTTGTAAACTGGGAGTTGTTTACAAGCTCGTCTGAGGAATCTGAACAAGTGAATTCAGACTTTTTTCAGTGCCGTCCCTGTGTCCTTACGCACTGTCTTAAGTTCTCCGAGCTGCCTTCTTGTTACACCTGGGGGGGAAGAAATTTAAAGGCTTAATTTTACATGTTTTATTTCTTTTATTTCTCTTGCCTGTTCAGAACGATTCATTAATAATTCATGGAAAAAAGCCTATGAACGGGCAGAATGGAACAAAATGTAGGCAATGTAGCCTTTCTTTGTAAAGGGACATTCGTCGAGCCCTTGCAGTGCTATGTTCAATTCTGTAATGCTTGTTACAGAGTAAGTGCTTTCTACCTTAACCCTTCCACGCAGAATTCCTAATCAGTGAAGTAACAAATTAATGACCACATTCCTTTTGGTTTTTTATGTGCACTAGATGGGAAACATAGACAAAATTCAGAAAGCTATCTGCAAAATACAAATGTATTTTTCCTCTATGCGTCCTTCTTCAGTAAGACTATGTGGATAAAAAGCCAAAGTGGAGTTAAAAAAGGAAGTTCACTAGCAGCTTAAGGGGACAAGAATTTGATGTGTAAATGAATGCTCGTGTGAGGAATGTTTTTGACAACCATTTTCTGTTGTTCGCACAGACTTCAATGGTGATTAGCATGATGAGTAAATTTTTTTTTCCTGGCATATGGGTTATTTCCTATTTCCAAATTCTAACCAAACTCCCTTTCAAAAAGAAAGAAAAAATACTTTTTTTGCACAATTGCAGACAACCATTGAATCCTCCTCCCCTTTTCCAATTAATCATATATTTGAGTGTCTACATTGTACGTAGAAATGTAAGATGCGTCAGCTATCCTGGCAAGAAAATAGAGGATGCTTTTAGGGTGGCATGAAGGGAAGATGCAACTTCTTAAAGATACTTAAAATGTGTATTCTGCTAAAGGTATCTATTTTCTCTGTGTGCATGTTAAACTTGTAAGCGTATTGTTGACTTTTCACTCTTCTGCTGGCTTCGGTCAACAGATAAATATAAGTTTCACTGCTGATTCTTTTTAGTGTTAGGAGAACATTTTATGCTACTCTAGAGTCTATGAGAAGCTGAAATTTTGCGGATTTTTCTGATTTATGATGTTGTCTAAGGTAATGTTTTGAGGCTAGGACTGAATATTGTTCTCTTAATTAACTTAAGCTCCGGTCCTTTAAGAATTGCGCAGTATTTTTAGTTTTTAAAGTGTAACAATCCAAATCAGCTTTTTTCAGCAAAGCAATGAAATCATTTATCTCCGCTCTGTCTTTTGATTTATAACTTTATATACAACACATAAAATGTGCAGGCAAATGAAAAGCTTAGTTTGCAGACCTTCGATCTACTCACCCGAGCGCACAGGCCTCAGAAAACAGCGAAACGCTTCTGCTCAGCCCCAAACAGTGGGTGCATCCATCTTTGTGCAAGCTAGGCTTCTTCCAGTCCTTTGCCAACGTAACTATGAAAAATAGAAACCAATTAGTTCCTCAGCCTCAGAGGTCGCTGGTGTCTGTGCAAGTTCTGCCTAAGTGATAGAAGCCACCTCAAATTTTGAGCTGTGTAGATTGGAAATATTTTAAGTCCTGTAAGTTCCCTAGGGATAAACCATCAACCTTTAGAAGACAGTTGTGTATTTTGTTCTCAATCCTTTGTTACATTTCTGTTAAGTCTTACAAGAACAGGGAGTTGGGAGTTTACCATCTTTCTGCGCTTTTGGTGTATGACCGTGTGTTAAACATGCGTTTGTGGAACCTGATGAAATCCTCGTATTATCTGGCCTATTTCTTTTGTGAGATGTATCTGTGGTGAAAACTTCACCTCTATCCTGACTCCTTCTGAATAGCAGACCATTCTTTTCAGTTTGTTACATTTTTAAGTGAAGGAGAAGCCATAATGGTAACACAACTCTCTGAAAACTCAGATTATGCGGAGATGAATTATATTCCGAATTAGAATTCGATGAAAGCTGACAGGGGAAAAAGTTGGGAAATTTTCTACAAATTGTAGACAAAACAGCAGCAGAACACACTGAGTAAGTCTAGAGCGTGGCCAGCTGGAAATACCTGTGTGCTGTTTTGTTTTGGTTGGGTTTTTTTAGGAAATGTCACTGTACACGATTTACCTACAATTCAAGCTGCTGTCTTAGGTGAAAATCTTAACTTTCACCTCAAATAAACTTTTCTAGTTTTGTGATAGTTTTCCAGGTTGTAAAGTTAATCTTGAAAACGCAAGCCTGCATGGGTCCAGAAAAAATAAAAGAGCAAACTCGCTATATAATTTGTCACTTAGATTTTTTTTTTTTTTAAGGCAATTGCTATTTTGGGGGAGCATAGCATGCTGCAATACTCATGGTTGCAAATACTAAAAATAGTTTCCTCATCAAAAAGAAAAGCACGTGAAATGTTTTGAACCAGAGAACACTTAGGAAAGCTTTTCTAAAACCTCTCTGAGTTTGTATCATAAAAATGAATTAATAGTTTTTATTATTTATATCAGAGTAATGGTCTGAAACACTTTTCTAATGGGATAAGGTGCAATATCCCGGAAATTAATGAGGGAATACTGATTTGGGCAGTATTTTATTTCAAGGAAGTGTACGCTGGCCATTGAATAAAGACCTGTGTAACTAAAAACCCCTTTTCCTGGTTGTTGGTCCAAATTTTGTAATGAGTTTGTTCCAGCCAAGAGCATGAGTGTTTTGCATTCATTTCACTTAAGAGTGTTGCTATCATCTTCACGACAGCCAAACGTGAAATAAACAGAGCCAAGTAGTCACAAAAACGCTTCCCAAATATTTAATGCACCAGCATGTGTTTTAAATTAATTCCAGTTCCCCGTGGTGTACATCTCCTCACAAAGCAAACCGAGGCTTGGGGGAAACGGAGCAGAAAAGTCTCCAGGTGGTGGCCACTGCATGGGTGGGAGCAAGTCGAGGCTCTTCATGTGAGCTTGTGGATTTTGGAACAGTGCTCAAACTAATGAGGTACTTTGTTTTCAAAGCATTTCTTTTGAATCAGTTCATATAGAAATCCAGCTCAAACTGAACTTGAAGATCCAGTATTTTACTTCTGATCAGATCACCGTGAAGCAAGAATTTTGTGTAGTCTGACAATGTCACTTTTTAAACACTCTCAACAAACATAATTTCAGTCAGGGAGATCAACTTCCTAATGGTTGATACTGTACATTCCTAGTTATCAAGTGTTTGTTTTGTCACTCCAAAATAGCTGAGTTTTTAATTACTCCTTTAAAATATATATAAAAAAACTAGATTCCTGAGCTGAATTCTTTCAGCTCACGATTAATACAGCAGAATTTTAAACCTTTGCAAAGAAAAACTGTAGTGCATATCATATTATATTGTGTAGCCATAAAATTACTACAACATTTGGTCATTTCTTCAGTTGCATGTCAGTGAGCTTCAGTGTGGGAGCCCCACATCAGTCTTTGGGAGCAGAAATAATTTCTGTGTTTATCCGCTCTGTGTTGTGGCAATTTATCTAGTTTCCCATCCCACCATGTGAAGCCAACTCTAGGAAAGAAAGTCTCACTGGAATTTGGAGTTCTCTCCTTCTCTTTCTCTCCCTCATGGATATTTTTCTCTCCATGAAGCAAATTTGCACAATGTCATCGCTTTGGGCTTTTATATAAGTAAGGTAATTTCAGCAGCACTTTGTGCAAGCGTGTGGGTGCATTTCTAGAGATGGCAAAAAAGGAATAGCATCTTACGAGTTGGATTAATAATCATCCTCTAAGGGAAAGAAGATGGGATACAGACTGAGAGAAATATTATATTCTTGGTATCTTGTAAAAAAAAAAATCTACTTAAAGACACATTCTAAAAAGAAAACAAATAATTATTGAATTACTTTGAGAACAGTTGTTCCGTTCATAAAGTGTCATCCATGTAGCAAATTAGTATCTTTGGATAATTTTTGAAAGAATGCTGTTTAAGTTCTACAGATTTCTTTCTAACAACTTGGTGCTAATTTGCAGGATTCATTTGTTGTTTTATGTTATTTTATGATTCGTTGCCTAGAGGTAAAATACTTGAGTTAGTGTCCGGAGAGGAACTCATTCTGAAAGTCTAAGTCATTATAGACTAGAAACTCTTAAGGCAATTTGTAATAAAAAGATTTTCAAGAGAAGTGTATTGAAACAGTGCTGTATGAAGTAACATAAATGTACAATTTTCTGTTTGATTTTTTTGTTATGACTTTTAATTTTCATATTTCTCAGGAAACGAAAAAATATTATTACTATTAATATTGGTTCAGCACTTAATAGTTTGTTGGAATATGAAGAGGTACAAATGCAACCAAAGTAACCCATGTGGTAATTAAGTGGAGGCTTACCCTTACACTTGACTTCATGCTTGTTTGTTACCTGCATTTTTTTCACCACTCATTTATCAGTCACATCTTCATCACTTAAGGGGCTCCTGGTTCTTTCAGTGTCTTTCAGGAAATGTAAATTCTCTGTCTAAATTTTTCTGAGGCAGGTTTCTGATGGGTGATGTGGAAGAACAAAATATTTGCAGGTGGTAATCTCAAAGAGAATTAGTGAAAGCAAATGAGAAAACCTTTCAGAGAAGGGAAATCACTATACCCCATCACTTGTTGCCTAATTTTTGACTTCTTGAAACTATTGATCTCTTAAACGTAAAACAGAGCATTCATGTGTTAGGAGCATAACTACAGCCAGCAAGCCAGAGAAGATAAACCAGGTTAACCAGTAGGGATTTCAAACAGAAGGTCAAGCACCATTCCAGTTACTTTAAAAACGAGCCTCTCATATATGGCTTTCTCGAATTTACCCTCTCAGAATACGCATCTAAAAAGGAAAGAAAAAAAATCTCTAGATCTCTTTCGATAAAATGAGTTTTAATTATGCTTTCAGTAGGACCCGTTCTCATTTTTACTGGAGCAGGGAGGTGCTGGGAGCTTTGCCTACCCACACCCCAAGCTCTGGATGAGCAGAGTGGCGCAGGGAGCGCTGGTTCCCGTGGCACAGAGCTACTCCCTGCTCCGTCTGGGTCACGGCACAGGGCACAGATCGGGGGGCGCTCACTGCCCATGAGCCGTAAAATGCTCTCATGTGAAAGCCCAAACCATCCCCAGTTCTGGCAGATGCCCCCTGTTTCCTTCGTCAGGCTCAGTACAGTTTGTTGACAATCCGTATTTCTTTTTCTCCAAGGAATTAGTCCTAATTTTATTGAAAATAACAAAACACTGTCCGTTGGATTTTTTTTTTTTAATACAGCAAGTTTGCAAGAGAACTTAGAGTAATTTTTTTGAGGCTGTCTTGATGCGATCTAAAGTTCTGACGAGGGCTGTTTGTAACTTCAAATGTATGGTCCGATGCCAGAAGTTTGGAAAGAACTGCAGATCTTCAAGAGTTTTGCTTTTCTTTTTCCAAAGTGGTTTGCCTAAAATATAATGAAATATTCCGTGTTCTGACAACTGGGGTAATTAATTGACTTTATTTTAATTTCCAAAATGTGATCCCTTTTGATCACATCTCCAAATTATTTTCCTTGACTCAAACGTTTAAAAACCCCAGAATTCTCTCACAAAATTACTTCTCTCTAGAGGAAGCAGCTTTATTTTACCTTGTTTTGAATTCTGTCTTAAATTTCAGATATCTCTAGTATTTATGGGAACTAGGCAGAACTATTGTTTTCCAATTCCTGTCTATTCATGCAGCTGAATTAATCTCGTTTTTCCTGGTAACTCAGATGTTATTTCACTACTTGACTCAACACCCAGCAGCACAACAGCATTTGTTGCTGTTGTTAGCTATGTGTCTCCTGATGGAAAAGCAGCACTGCTTATTTTCAGGCTTGAGACAATTTTTTTTTCTTTTTAACTCCTCAAGAAGTTACAGATATGAACCCTCAGCCCAATCTTATGTAACATCTTTTCCAAAGTGTTTTTCTCTGATTTTATCTTTCTCAACTGCAAAGAAGTAGCTAAAAAGTTCACCCCCTTTCTCTCTTGCTCTTCTTTTTACATCCTGAGCCAAATGTTTATTTGTTAGACATAATGGTTGTAGTTGAACAAATATCAGGTTTAACATAGTGCTTAAAGGTAAGGAACTTTCTGCCAAACTTTGAAATATTTTAATACTTCCCTGCCACACTACTCTCCTCCCTATTTTCTATTAGATTAATCAAAACCCTTCCAAAGAATTTGTGTGAGACACCAAAAAGTCAGTGAGCAATTTGTGTTCTGCATTGGGGGAGAGGGAAATGCAGATTCAGCTCCATATTCTGAATGATTTGGGGCAGGAGCTTGAATGGGGCTCCCACATGCTAAACCATTTGAGTCACTCTTGCAGATTTTGGTGAGAAATTCTAACGGAGTCTAGAAAGATTCCTTAGTTAATGGGTCACCAGAATCTGTTCCTGATGAACTTGACAAACCTATAAAAAATTCTCAGCCTCAGTGGTAGTATTTTACAGAATCAGCTTAATCCTTTGCAGTCAATTAATGGGGTTTGTGTCTGTAAGAGTTTCCCTATCCACCCTGGCAAAAATTGTCGTGCCCTCTTTTAGTGGCAACTGTATTCCAGCACAACCAGGATCACTGAGCAGGTTCCTGTGTGTGAGACTCAAAATGGTGCACAGAGGTGGGGCTGTTCCCTCATGCCAGGGTATATTAAAACACCATTAACATGAGGACTGATAATATATGAATGGTGCTGCTGCTGCTGAAACCACATGAAATTATACAGGACTGGAAGATTTAGAAGGCGGCTACCAAATTTTAAAGATATGCAGGGATCAGAGAGATTCAGCAACACAAAATCTGGTCAATCTGAGAAAGCCCAGCACATGTGCTGACCTTTCCTGAACAGAAGGATTATCTGGAGGCCTTCAGATATTTAAAGAGGTCTGGCAAGCAGCATCACCTCTAGTGGTGCTGTGACTGTAGTGTGGGGATGGTGATTAATTTCTGTCAAACCTTCCCCTTCTAATTAGTTCATGTCAGTGTTTTAGTAAGTGCCACTTATTTAAACATAGCTAATTTAAAACTAATTTGGCTCTTTTGCTTAGGCAGCTGCCCAGTGGTGTCAGCAGGAGTTTTACTTCAGACAAACTGCTTGGGCATTTACCCAGCTGCTCAGCCAGGCTTTTGCAGCTCACACAAAAAGATCCGTGCCTGAAGGAAAGGTGCCGTTTTTCAGAGAGCTGCCAACCAATTAAGTGATGTTTTTGTGAGCTGCTGCCGCGTCCATAAAGACTGCAGTACGTGCCAACCGTTTGGAGAGGGGAACGTTTCTCATTCTGTGCCTTTGGCTTCAGTGGGGTCTTCACCTCTTTAGAAGCTTTAGGGTCACACTCTAATAAAAATATGGTAGTGTTCAGCCTCATCCATAGTTAGAAGGTATCTTATACACAAGGAAATTAGTGTCTATAAGTAGTTATATTATCTAGCATTTATTTGTCAATTTGCATGCATAAATGATTATACAAAGCAGTTTTAATGAGCTCTGCAGTTAAAAAAAAGGTTCAATTCCATTAGCAGTTTTGTTTTGAGGTTTTCATCTTTCTTTAACTTCTCATTATCTTGTTTTGCTGTAGTTCTGATTATTTTGAAAGTATCTTCTGGTGCTTTTTAATCCACCTGATTAGGAAGATAGCCATTAAGATACTAAGAAAAATCAATATGAATGAAATGTAACATTTTTAAATCGAGCAGTTTGAACTTTGGGATCTTTTTTGAAGGATTTGTAGATAATTCTGACAATTCCAATAATCTTCAATGATCTTTCTCCCCTTAGCGAAACAGTGCTGGTTTTTAGATAAAGCAAGAAAATAGAAAAATGGGTTGCAGGTTTTGTGCTTTCATTTGTGGTTGATGATTTACTCTACAACTTTTAGAAATCCACTGGAATGTGTGTAGGCTTTCCAATAGACTGGAACTGGATTAATCAATTCCAGCTTAATCAAAATGGCCCACACTGTTGACCTTTTATGTTAACTGTGCGTTACTTATCTGGTTGTCAGTACACAAATAACACTTAGAAAGTGTTAACACACGTGGTCCTGAAGACTATGTGGTACTTTAGAATTTGATTAATCAACACAGAGGTTTGTTTGCCTATTTCATGATGGTACTTTGAAAGCTGAGATCTATCAAGCATCCTTTGGATCCTCCAGAGCAATGTGTTATATATATAGGAAATTAAAAAGGAAAATTATATGTAGGATATTTAAATAGAGCCAGCATCTAATTTGCTGCTACATTCACACACACGGTGACACGTCCTGCTTACAGGACAGCCTTTAGCTGCCTTGGGAAAACAGTCAACTTTTTCCCTTCCCACTCTTTAAAAACCCTTTGTAATTCAAAACTCAATTGAACTGATGAGAGTTTTAAGTAAAGATTCAAAAAAGTAAAGATTAGTTATGGACATGCTGTTAGTCTTCCTCAAGTGGGGATAGAGAGGAGGAGATAATGTCTGTGTGTTATTTCTCACATACTAAGTTGAGATGTGCTTGAGAGCTGAAGAACATTTATTGCTCTCCACACAACACATGCATCTGCCGCAGCTCTTAAGTGATGGTGATGGTGTTTAGCCTGGTTGGCAACCAAGTGGTGTTGTTTAGAGACAGCCTTTCTGGGATCACAAAAATACAAACCCAGTGCTTCTAGCTACCTCTCACTCCTACAGGAACACCTGTGCTAAGACCTGGTGACTGTAATATCCCATTTAGGCTAATTAAAACGTGCTGTTTTGAATGGAAGCCGTTCTTGCTGTTTCAGCGGGTTTTGGAGCTCTGCTCTCAGCCGCCTGCCTGCCTACCCCTGCGTGCTGCTTTCCTCCCAGGGAGCTCCTGGCTGCCGAGGACTTGCCCTGTGCATTAACTATTAACCAGGCATCAAGGCAAGGCCCTCCTCTGGGGATTGGCTGCAGTTTATTTGCTCACTGTGTGTAGAACTCTCTTGCCTCGGGCACCAAACAGAGCACCTTGGTCTTGAACTCCCTGGTCTGGGGCTGCTGAGGGGTGAAATCGCCTGAGGGGAGCTGTATTTCAGCAGAGCTCCAGTTCTGCCTGCTTTGGCTGATCCAGGGGAATGCCTGTAACAGGGCTTGGAAAATGCTCCATGTCTGGCACCTCCCTATTTTCTGTGTCATGCATGTGAACCAGACACGCGTGAGCTTGACTGAAAGCTGCTTCAGGCTGGGGCTTGTGTTTTCTTTTTGGTTTTTTTGGGGGGGAGGGGAGGTTGGTTATTTGGGGTTTTTTTGTTTTTTGGGGGTTTTTTCCCCCAAGCCTCTCAGTCTTGGGGTCTTGAGCTGGGGGAAAAAAAAAAAAAAAAGAAATAAGGGAAATATTTGGTGATAGAGCCCTCAAGCCAAGTGGCACTTTCAATGGAGTTTACATGTTATTAGTCAAAACATTACCGCCTCAACATCTGTATGTAGCATGTGAAAGAGCACCTGCTTGAGTATTCATGCAAGGGATGATTGCTGCCTAAAATACACTGGGGGAGAGAAGATGAAATGAAAATGAGAACACACGTTATTAAAATAAAGCTATAAACTGATTGCTGAATTACTTCAGGAGCCCCAGAAGAAGGATTCATGCTTTCCAAATAGCTTTGGCATAGGGCAAAGGGGGTAAGAATTCAAATCCTTACTTGGGGACCCTTGGCTGAGTTTATGGGATGGACTTCTTCAGGTTGGCTTTAGGAGCCAAAGTTTGCCAGGGAGACCTTCCTCAGTCCTAATTTGTTCTAATTTATGCATTTGAGAGACGCATAAGAGGAGCAATGTTTGATCAATCCCATTACAGGCATATTTCTGTTAATTTAATGGCTAAGTTCACAGGTACTCTTTGGTGTATCAGCGTGAAAATGTGCTCCATGTCTTTTATCAAAAGCATTTTTAAATGTAGATTTCATGAGGATCAAAGATGATCTTTAGCGCTTGTTTACTGCAGCCTGCAGACGTGTTAAAATTACAAAATCTATTGATCATCTTTCATCTTTTATCAGATAAACAGCAGTTTTCTGTGAGTAAGTGAAGTTCTGCTATTAGATACATGCAGCCCAAGGTGGAGGGAATAATGTTTTCTCAGCAGGTGCCAGGAATGATGGAATATTTCTTTTTTTAAGCTCAGCACTGCTGTTTCAAAGGCAGTGAGGGCTATTGCTGCTGGGACCTCCTCTGTTTCTCTCCTACTTCTTCCCTTTTTACTACCTGGATTTTGTGTTTTGTAATCAAATAGTGTGGTTATGTCTTCCTATTTATTTACCTCCCCACCATCTGAGATTTATTATCATTTCTGTAATAGTAAGTGGTTTGAGAAATGCAGACAGAAGTTGGGAAATCCAGAAATGTGAATTCATAAATATCTTTTTAACTTTCATTCTCTTTGTCTTTTTCTCACCATATTCTTGTATATGTTTATCCCTGGATGTTCTCCTACACACACGTTTCCTATATAAGAAAAAAAGGCTCTGTGTGTGCGCCTGTCACCTTTTAGAATTACATTATTGCAACTTAAGGGCTGGCAGATTTCCTCTCTTTAAAATACTGAGTTTGTTGAATGACAGGAGTAACACCTTTGATATTATTTGGGAGATGTATAACCTCCCTGCTGCAAGAAAGATCTGGTTAAAACGGCTGCTGCTTCAAGAGAATTTAAAACTGTGAGTGGAGAAAGGAACAGTACAGATCCTTTTAATGGAATTGTGAGATGCGAGTTGGTTTTTTCCCCCTCTGTGTAATCCTTTCATATAAAGGGTCCCTGAACTGTCATAGTGTGGGAAGAGCAAAGGTAGTTGCAACTAAATTTAAAGAAAGGGCTTTTCAGCAGCCTTCTTGCTTGGGTTCATCAAACAATGATAGAAATGGATATGCTTAATGTGGGCCTGATATTTCTGAGTCTGAGAGATTTTAGCCTGCTAGAAGCTACTAACTTTTTCCAAGGGAAAAAATACCTCAAGAAAGCTTCTTCTCAAAACAATCTTAGTACTGTTCTTTTCTGAAAACAATCTTTCTCCAGCTGGTGTTTGTCTTTCTAGTTCTGTTTCTCTAGTTTAACCAATGGGATTAGAAAAGTGTCGTTTCTATTCACCAATCAAGTTAAGTCTGTATCAGATCACCTTATAAAAGGTAGTGAGAATTAGACAATAAAGCCTTCTCTATGCTCATTGCCTTCTGAAAACATTTAGAGTCTCATTCATTTTTTCCGTATCCTACAACAACATGCTTAATTCCTGAATTTTTGTTGCTGATGACCTTCTTAGCCAGCTTACAGGTATGAGCATAATGCAGTTCTGTGACACGTAGGTTCTAAAATTTACATCAAGCCCCAGTTTTCTGAATAACAGGTCTGAAGTTTCTGGCGTGGCAGTAACTGCCTGTGCGGTTACCATTAAATATAGACAGCTTGCCTGCTGAACTCAAAATTTAAGAAGGAACATAATGTTTCATTTAGATTCTTCTTCAATAAAATGTCTGAATTCATGACAGGAGATCTCTAGAGAGCTGATCACAGCCATGGCAGTTCTGCCAGCCCTGCAAAGGTGTTGATGGCTTGTTCTCTGAGGGGAGAAAGCAGTCAAGAGAGCAAACCATTAAACCAGCACCTTACCTCTAGGTGCTGTGTGTCTGAGAGTGAGACATGAGGGAGTGCAAGGAGCAGACAAGTCTAAGTGTCTCTCATAAGTGAAGAGTAGGGGTGAGGCTCTGCTGTAAAGAAATACACCTTTGGTGTGTTATTTTCTGTCAGAGAGTCCTGTTCACGTTGCTTATCCCAAGGTGTAGGTCATGGCTGCGGTCACGTTCCCCCTTCTCCAAGAGAGCCATGACTGGTGGGTGGGTTGTGTGGACTCATGGAAGGACAGAGGCCTCAGTGCCCCGTTCAGTGTGTGAGGTGTCACCTCCATACCCAGCATCGTGCATCAAAAAGGAGCTGTGTGAGTGCTGAGATTAGTCTAGGTTGGCGATGCCAGACCTTTGGCCCTTATCAGCACCTCAGTAAGTATCAGTGTTGTGGTATGAAAGGAACATCTCTTAAAAGCATCGCCGTAAATGGATTCTTGTGAAGGCAGACAGAGAGAAGCCATGGTGCAAATTAGTCAAGCTATGCTAAAATTAGCTTCTTGATAGTTGGCATTACAGTGAGTCTAACACGTTTGGGTCTTGCAATGCAGACAGGACTGTGATTTATGTTGTTACCTTGTCCCTGAATTATGCGATGGCCTTTGGTTTTGGCTGGGCTGTCACGGGATTTGGGAATGCGGCTTGACACCATCTACACTGCGGAATAAACGATGTTCCCAGCATGTCTGAGCAATTATCTGATGAGTACCTTATCCTCCCTCAGTGAAGACTATTTTTAATCTTTTAAATCAATCAGCACTTGCTGCTCATCTCATTGCTTTCATTAATCTAACGATTCCTTAGATATTGGAAATACTTCATAAGCCATAATAGGTCCTCACCTTCCTCTCCTGAAGTAGTATGTTCTTGTCATTTCTGTTCTAATGGGGTAAATCAAAGTGCAGAATTGTTAATTGTTTTTCAGAAAGTCTCTGTCAAAGTCAGCAACAGAACTCCCAATTGCTTTATCCATTAAGTATGGTATCTTTCCATGCTTGAATTTGTGATGAGCTAATAGAATGGAAAACCAGACTAGAGAGGGCAATAAACTTTTTATGTAGAAGTATATCTCAGGAGCTTTGTTCATGAGCTTTCAGCTAAAGCAAGGGGAAGTTGTTTCATCTTGCTGGTTTTGCACAAAAACTACTATATAAGTAGAACCTCATATTAAGATAAGAAAAGTATCTCCACACAAGCTGTTGCAGCAAGAATGAAAAGGAATGGAAGCTAAATGCAGTGCTGAAGCATGTAGTAGGTGAGTAGTAAGATACTCTAGATACCTTCACAACCACCAAACTGAAAGAAATTTAAAAGTCATCGACCAAAGCCAACCTGATTGACAGCACTTAGATGTGTCTAAGTGTCATGTCCAGTATGGAAAAGGCCAGACACAGCAGTATGACACAGAGTAGGGTTGAAATCCATTTGCTGACTTATAACAGGATGCTGGGAATGCTGAAATTTTACTAAATAGTAGAGTCCAACAGGACACGCGCAAAGAAGATAAAGAGTAAAAGCGATACATCGGCAAGGATTTAGGTTAAGGCTTTGGAAAAGTCTTAACTGATATTAGCTACAAGGTTTGAGTCTGATTGTTAAAGTGGTACTCTGTGATACTATCCTTGTTACTGGGAATGCTTAAGATGTGGTGGAAACCACAAGGCAGCAGCATTTTGCAACCATCTGTGGGATGAAAACAGCAAAGTTGGCTTTATCTTGGCTGTCCTTGGCTGGACATGGCTGACATTTGAAGGGGATCAGGATGAAAATAACCTCCAAAAAACACCATGGATGTGTTGTGCCATAGCAAACTGACAGAAGGGTGTTATGACCAGGAGGGAAATCTTGCTTTGAATCTGCTTTTCTCTTGAAAAGGCAATACTGCAACTGCTGCGTTAAATTAGAGGCTCCGGTGGAAAAACTGCATTCATCGACCTTCTTGATTTGTTTTTTATTTCTAGCAACATGTAAATAGGGGAGTACTTTCTGTAGTTGTTTCCAAGCAAAATACACATGAAAAGCAGGAATAAGGTCTTGAGTTCCCAGGGGATTGCTGTGAGACTGGATAGTGTGTCTGCATCAGCCCAGATGTCTGTCCTAGGATTACTGCTGGGTAGCCAACCCTCAGGTGGGCTGCTACCGATCTTAGCAGAGCAGCAGGGTGATGAACATTTGACTGCCTGGAAACGTTGGCATCCGTAACTGAAGAGGTTTATAAATTAAAAACAGCAGGGGTTTTCCAAGGTGTTGAAAAGTAATGGGGAGAGTGGGTGGCAGAGGAGCCACCATAAATTTTCTCCAGATACGGAGGCTGAAAATGTTTTGAATTCTTCCCTGTCGGGTTTGCCTTAAGTTGAGGATCAGATTCAGAGGGGCTTTCAGGAAAGCCGTGTGTGGGTGTAGGAAATGAAAGTATGGTAAGGCTACAGTCTTCAAGTTAATACAGAGAATGAGTTCAATAATGTCACGGGGTCTGAGGTTGTGATATTAATTTTCCTGTTCTACAGGAAAACCACGGTGCCTCTCACGCTGCTGGTTGTCACATGATGCTGTCACATGCCTTTTCCCACTGGTGGTCCCTCTGGATCCAGGACTGTCGCTGAACTGCCGCATGAATGTCAAAGGGCCATCACCTGTTTCTGTGCCCATACCCCTTTGTTAGGTGCTTACTTGGGTTCTGATTGTGTTGCACCTTGTAATGTATTAATTATTGCACTAATTGAGGCTAGGATTGACCAGATACACAGGTCTCGGCAGGTCTGAGGTACACGCAGTCTTTGAGGAGAGCTGCTGTATTTAAGCAGGTGCACATCATGTTACACCATAAACAGTGTCACCCAAAGCTGCAGTGATCGATGGCTGGGCCTCAAGACTGTTTAATGATTTACAATGGCAATCACCTCTTGCTGTTATCATTTTATGGGCACTGAACATTCATCAGTGAGAAATACAACCCTTACAGCAAAGCAGCTTGCTGTTGGGAGTTTCATGTGGAGGTCAGCTGGACAGCTGAGTACCTCTGTCAAAAGCCTCTGGGTAATTTAAAGTAAGAGAGAGCTTCCTGGGTTTGGTTTGGGTTTTTGGTTTAAAACTTTCCGTCAGACTCCAGAGACAGTGCCGCTTTCTCACAAGAGCATCTTAAGAGACTGCACCTCTTCCACTGCTGACTTGTTTAGAGTCAGAGAGTTGCTTCAACACCGAGACTGTGACTGCTTTTGTTTTCGATGTTTTTGTGCGCTCCTTCTGAAACGTGCAAGTGTGTCAGGCTGCTTTCCCCGCAACTCAGCAGAAAACGCTGGCGCTGCTGATCTCTGTGACGGAGCAACGGGTGACAAACTGCCTTGTCATTTCAATCAAAGCCACCCACACTTGTCATTAGGTTTATCCAGGGTTAAACTGTTCATTACGAGCCAGCCCAGCTGCCAGGGGTGGCTGTTTTTCTTAATCTCGTGTCATAACTGTTGTAGGTCGGAGGCGGGAATGGAGGCACCTGCTGGCTCGAGTGACAGCTTTGTTCTGGGAGCTGCAGACTCAGCTGAAAGAGAAAACAAATGGGGACACGAATTAGTGGGCCTGCAGTTCACAGGGATGATGTGTTTTATTAAATTAGGAGTTTGTTTAAATGCAATTATACCGCAGTTCTCATTTCCTTCCGCTTCCTATATACCTTAATTTTGGACTTGTCAGGAAACTTTGTTTTTCCATATTCCTCTTGTATCCTTCTCTCTCATGAAACCGCTTTTTAGTGTTACTGATTTTTTTGTTGTTGGTGGTTTTGTTTTTGTTAAGAGTCCTTGATGTTTTACCTGGAATATATTCAACAAAATTTGTTACGAATTCTTACTCCAGGTTTTTGGTTGAAAAAGCCAAATACATAAGAAGAGATGATGTGGCCCAGCTAGTGTAACCTATTTCACATTGTAACAGCATAACTCCAAATATATTTTTTTCAATTGTAATTTTTGTTATGTCTCTGGATTATAAACTTATTTCTCTTCATCTTGACCCTATAGTGTTAGGGCAATACTGTTCAGTGCCTTATCTATCGGAAGGGGGACTCTTGCTTCAAGTCTGACACTGGCAGGCTTTGCCTACCACTTACTACAGCTAAGTGGAAATAAATAGTATCTTTAAATTTTTCATTATGTACTCTGCTGTTATTTGTAAAAAGCCTACCTGGACTCCTGGAAGACAACTACTTCCTGAAGAGCCAGGGCAGAATAGAGTAATTAGATTTAGATTTATTTTTATCCCAACCACTGGAAAGAAAATGTCTGCATTAGGGTTATTTTGAGTAAATACTCTATGACAGTTTTTTGTTTTTTTTTTTAATGACAACATTTACAAGTGCATTAAAACTTTGATTTAATTTTCATAATATGTTCAAGTACTGGGTATAGTGCATTTGTATTTTTTTATAATTTAAACTATCTAAATTCTGGCAATACTACCAGCTACTTGATAGCTTTAAATGACCCAAATATCCCAAGCAATTTCAATAACCAAACTTTAAAACGATATAACCTATTACAGCCTGTTTTTTTATATCCTCCTGGTTTAATCAACCCAATATAGATAAGGAAGCATTTAAGATATATAGATATATAGATATATAGATATAATTATGTGTTACCTCTATTTTATGTTATTTTTAATACAGCATTGATATATAAAATACCTCAATATGCTGCATGCTAAAAATAAGTGTATTCTAATAATGCTGAGGCTTTCCAAGAGAATATACAGCTTGTGTCTCAAAGTTGGGCTCTGGGGCAAGTTTTTATTATTATGGCCATTAAAATAAGGAGTTCCTTTCATAGGGAAAAGCAACATCAGTCATCTGACCTGCATCTTTCCCTTGGCACTCTGAGAAAAAAGGCTTTTATCATCAGAGTTTCTCCCTGTTTGCAAAAATACGGCAAAAGGAGACTGGGATAGTTTTTAAGAGCTTCCTAAGATTTTTCAGGCAGGTGCCTGGTTTGTTCAGGTCCTTTGTTCATAAGGCAGAGCAGGTGAACCTTTTGGCCTGACACAAGAGGGACACGGATCTAGAGCTTCCATTTGGGATGGATAAACTCAGTGAGACCTCAGCGCTTGCACAGGGCCAGGCCCTCTGCGGTTACCTGGGATCATGTGGTTGCAGATGATTTGAGTTTGGTTGGAATTTTTTCGTGGGTGATTTAAAGTTGGAGAGCCCTCCTGTGGGATGTATGTGGAGTGGGGAGAGAGGGTAAGATTAAAAGGAGGGGAGGAGAGAACGAGGCAAATGTTCTGTCAGGGTTAGGCTTCTTGCAGAGACAGCAGAGGTGAGAACAAAAGGGGGAGCATCAGAGGGTAAGCAGCAAAGCATAGGGTTAAGGGGAGAACTGGGGGGATGAGGGCCCAGTAACTTACCTTTATATCACCCTTTTCATGTTAGAAATGATTCTGGGAAGCCAAGCTGTGGTTCAGAGGCAAGATGGGATTCAAACACTGCTTTGATGGTGACCCCTAAGGCAAAGGTAGAAGTGACCTTCCTAAAGTTTTGCTTACACAGATGAGGACGAGCGCAGAATCCCAGAGAGAGCTCTGGATTCATCTCATGAGGGTTGTGGTGCCTGAATCTCACACAGCATAAAGCTGTGATAGCAGTACCTTCCTTGCAGCTGAGTACATAGGTTTGGATAAAAATATGTGTTGTCCATCAGAACTGCCCACACTAGGGTTTGTTTTCCTACCTTTTAACACTTTGTGTCCTCAGGTATTTCATTCATTGTTTGCACATAAGTAATCCTTACTGTTCCTGCACTGGCTGGTAAAATTGGGGTTGAACCATTTCAGGTCAGTTCTGTGCATGACTCAAAAACAGCAAATGTGCTGCTACTTCTCCAGGAAGAGGAAGAGCAGGGATCGGTTACAAATCTGTTCATGTTGCACCTCACTGGGCTGAAATGTTTCAGAATAAATTTCCCAAAGAATAAATTCTTTGGGAAATACACAAGAGAGGAATGTGGAAGGAAAGATAAAATGCAAAGTAGCTTTACCAAAGATTATGAGGATAACTAAACTGATTACTCAGTAAATTATTATTAATTATCTCCACAAAGGAATGGATGATGGATTTACCTGAATCACTTTTCCTGGTGCTACACAGAACAGAGAGGAGGGAGGTATTGGACCTGATGGAGTAGAGGTCCTGTAAAGGGTACAGTGCAGCTCACAAAAAAGTGTCAGTAGGATGTGCAGGTGAAAATTGGGGTCTGAAGAAATGATTAGCAAGGATGTGTAAGAACTGATATGGATATCACTATTTAATATGGTGTTTAATAACAAGGGCAGAAGAATGTAGGAGTATGCGAATAAAACCTACAGATGACACAGGCTAAGGAACACATCTTCGGCACAGAAGCAGTCTGCAATATCAGACAGAATTTCATGGACATATGATAGACATACAATAATTCACCCAGTGTGTCCCATTTTCCTTTGTTTTAAAAGTTCCAGAATATGACCACTTTCTTTCCCGATGGATTATGTCTTTGGAGTTAACCGAACAGTGGTAAACTGCTTAGCTCATGGATTCCCTTCCCTCCTGTCAGAAGAACAGGAAAAAATTAGATGTAAGTTGGTATCTGAAGTTCAGCCAAAGTTTGCACCAGATTTAATGATGTTGGAATTCACTGACTGCTGCGTGAATTACATCATTATTAAACCTTTTTTTAATTGAATACTAGTATTGCAGTGCTTTCTATCCTTAGCTGTGTTTTACTCAATAACAAGGCATCAGGTCAGTGTAATTCAGATATGTTGGAGATCTCATGTTTGCTGCTGTGCTGCCTTCTGCCTCAGTAAACAAGAGGAGGTCACTGTTTCCTCTTTAAAACAAAACCAGAGAAGTGTGTTCTAGTGTTTCCCCCATGTCAAGCCTGTTGCCAGTTTAACCTGGATTTCCCTGCCCTGCTCAGGGTTTCCCCGAGTGATTTTTATTGCGTGTATCACACATGCATGTATCTGTCTTGTGTTTCAATGCCTATCAAAAGAAACTAATTAACAGTATCAATATGAAATATTTAATTGTCATTAATATATCAACATTGGATCCCATTCCTTGAGTGTTCTGCGAAAGTTGGAGGGAGCAGGATGAGAATCTTAGTCCAATCCATCTTTTTTTTTTTTTTTTTCCCTGTATTTTTAGTCAGTGCTGAAAGCATAAGAAGTTTGCAGGGAAATGTGACTCTTGGAAGGAAGGTGGTAGATGAAAGATGGTGGCTTGGCTTTTGTGAAAGTGTTCAAAACGGGCATTAATCCCTGCCTTGCTGCATAACTAAACAGTCCCATGAAACATTTGCTCAGTTCTGTCTGTTACAGAGCTGCCAATGTGTCAGATTTTTCTCAAGCATCCTGTGCTTTTGTTTTAATTTACTTTTGAATGCAGTCTATTTATATAAACCTGTGTTGTTGGGGTTTTTTTTAATTTTTATTTTAAGATGTGTATGGTTGGCAGTTCAGTGCCTCTGCTGTTTCCACCACATCCTATCTAAATTTGCTTTTACCTTTTTACATGACAGTAGTCATGTGCTTGCCTGCATCTACAAGTTTTTCTCTGTCCTTCTGTAGCTGGCGTAAGAGCCCTTGCTGTGTTTGTAACTTTGGGAGTTGCTGAATGCTTCTCAGGGGTCTGTCTCAAATATTTGACCTCACTGCACCTTGTGGATATTGGTCTGAAATTTGCGGATGTGGAGATGAGCTGGAAAGGTTTCTGCAGTGGGAAGGGGCGTAGGGGCAAGGAGGTGGACTTGGGTGGGACAAGGTTCTGTAAACTCCACCAAGAGGCAGAGCAAACCCCAGCTGTGACTCTGGGGCACACCTGGGCAGGGGAAAATCATCCTGGCACTGGGAGGACTGAAAACAAGCAGCAGAAAACCCCACGGCGAGTCAGAAAGACGATGACTTCTGTGAACTGGGGTGTTTCCGTGGGTGAGGCCGCCTCCCGTGGGGTCACCTTTTATCGTAAACAGGAGCGAGCAGCTGGGCTGGGGCTTGCCCGGCAGAGCTGAGCCACACAAAATTCAGTGCAGACTTAGTGCTGAACCAGCCGGGTCAAACCCGCGCTCTGCAGCGCCTGGGCCACTCGCCCTTTGGAGTGCAGGCTGGGGAGATGGGTCTGTGCGATACAGGTGGGGATGGGAAATGTCCCAGAGAGGATCCTGGGGCACTGAACAAGGGAATGTTTTAAATAAAGGGGGATTCTGCCGTTCAGCTGTTGGATTTTCTCCGTCTGAAGCAACATAGACTGAATTAAAATTCAGGATGCAAAAAAGTTTCTTGTGTGATTGTGGTAAATGAAATAGTTAAGTTATGGGGTCTTCCAATACCAGCACAGCAAAGAGATGTTACTAAATCCTACCAGAACTTTGATCCCAAAACAGAGAGACTCTTCTGGAATCAAGTGGAAACCTTTTATATGTTTAGTTTGGGGGATTTTTAAGAGTTTCTTATAACAACCAGAAGATTTTTTGATTTAGAAAAGATGTATTGTTTGATCTTTAAAAACGAGGCTTCATGAGAATTAAAAATGAAATCTCATGAAAGCATACATGGTTTTATCTTTCCTCTGATATTTCAGAAAAATAGCCCACAAAAAAAATCTAAGTTTTAATTTTTTCAGACGGAAAATGCTTGCAAATTGTAATCACCTCCAAGGAGGTGCTGAGCTGTTGTGCTCCATTATGGGCATTTCAGCAGAGACAGAGCATTCCTTCCTTTTTTAATAATACCATGGATGCAGGTCAGCAGCATGAAGTATTAAAAGTGCGTTTTTCCCACTCTTTAGTGCCACAAGATCTTGTTTTTTTAAAATAAAACCAACAGGAGTGTTTGCAATGAAAGCGTCATTTTTATTTATAGCAAATTGATAAACGTAACTTGAACTTTTTAGCATGCAAACTCAGCTAACAATCTGGGGCACCAGAAGATATGGATTTCCATCACTGGAGTGTCTTAGAGCACACATACCAATTTCTGCAAGGTGCACTGGGACAAAAATAATTGAGCTTTTCAGCTTTTTTGGGTGAGTTATCAGGTTCATCTCAAGGTCGAAAAGGATGTTCAAACAGGCAATTAACTTACCAGTTTAACTTAAAGCTTTGGTTTGCTGCTTTGAGGAGGATGTAATCTGGGCCCTGGGCAGTTACTTCTCCTTCAGCACAAATGAACATGTCAAGCATGAAATTTAATGTGTTCTTACTTTTGCAAAGAAGAATGTTCTTGTAGCATGGCCTAAATACCAAATGCAATGTAATATGTGCTCACAATAGAAGACTTTATAGTCAAAAGAAAGAGAGGAAAAATGTGTTAATTTTTTAAAAATACTGTTGTTCTAAAATCCTTTCTCTCTACTTCTGTTAACAATTTAAGCCTTTTTATTAAAAACATTAACAGGCTCTACTTAATGTAGTTTGTGTACTTGACCATCAAAGCACCACACAAACTCCCCGATAACCTGAGGTACCATGTGCTGCATTCATTTATTACCCTGATTTTTTTTAATCCTTCAAAGAACACATCTTTGACCTGTCATTAATATCTCGCCTGTCTCCAAAAAGTGATATTTTTTCTTCAAACCTTGGCTACTGGGGTTCATGTGGTTGAGCAGGTCTTTATGGATTTTTCTTCAAAGAATAAATATACCCCTTTTTAACTTTGCAATGACAGAAAAATGGGGAAGTGTGTATGGCAAAGAGCCTGATCAGAAAGAAAACAGAGGATGCTGCTCTTATGTCATGATCTTGGAATGTGAGGTGTGACTGAATGTAGTCTGCAGCATTTCTGATTGCCTGTGGTTAACAGATAATAAATTGTTGAAATAGATAATAGTGAATTAGGCAGAGCTAGCAGGTGGATTAGTGTTAGTAAGTACTAACAAGTGCACGTTGTTTTAAGCTTCAGCGTTGTCCCTGATGTAGTTGAGTTGGCACTTCATGAGTGCTGGCAAAGCCCAGACTGTGTGCAGGGAAACACATTCTCACCCAGAAAAACAGATTCTGGCCAGGGAGAACAGCCTGGTCTCTCTTTGTAAGATGTATCCTTGCTGTGTGCCTGGGGCATCAGCTGTTCCCTGGCTATTCCAGCGTGTCCAGGGATGCTTCCTGAGCTGCAAGCAGGCCTTGCCCACTGCTAGGGATGTTTACCACTAGCAAGAACAGGACAGAAAATGCTGAACAGGTGAAATGCTTTAATTTTCCACTGTTTTGTCTGTATTGCTTAGATCTCTTCCTTTAACTAGAGGGGTAAAATTCTAAATGAATCTGTAGTTCCTCTCCGCTCAAGTGGAAAATATGTTATTGTCTGTTTTTATGAATCCATTCCAAGCTGCTTACTCTTCTTTTCCGTAGAGAGAAGACATGGCTTGGGTGAGTGTATGTATGTATAGGCACACGTATAAAAACATGTGAGGGTTATGTGGTATATCCATGAATGTAGATATATATAAATACATGCACGTACACCCTTGGTCTATGGTATTGCACCCATGTTCATGTGGAAGGGAAAGACAGCGAGCACGTTGCACCTAAGGGAGAGAAAATGGCAATGGGTGAACCCAAAAGTTTGGGGTGCTCACTTAAACTGAAGAGAGTCACTGATTTAGCCAAGTCCTGCAGCTCTGGAAGGTGGCGGGAAGGGAATCCTATTATAGCTCTGTGTTTCTTCCAGTGTGTCTGTCACTGGCTTATCAATAGTCTCCTCAGGAGGAGAATGCTCTGAGGCTACATAAATGCAAAATAATGGGGCAAAGGCAATACCAGTGTTGTCAAATTGAAGATGTTTATCGAAAGTTCAGTATAGATTTTTTATTCTGATTATTCCAACTCTACCACGTGTTTGGAATGAAGGGTCGAAACGTTCTTGAATAAGAAAGCCTTCAAATACAGATATTCTGACGCTTTTGCATCTCTGGCGGCAGCTAATATCGGTTGTTCTAAAATACCACAGCTCTATGAGCAGCACTGTATTTTGTGATTACCTAGAATTTGTATTTCTTATGAGAAAGATACAGCTTTACCTCACAAGGCTTGAGTTTAAACTTCGGAATGACAAACTGTGTTTTGTTGCTTGCTCACAGGAGCCAATAGAGTTTATTCCAGAGAGCACGGCAGGGCTTTTTTTGCCCTTTGTCGTAGTAAATTGACTTGTTTTTCCCTAAATCTATAAAGTCAATTATTCAGATTGAAACTTTCCAATTGCTCATTATGAAGGAGTGGGAGTTGGCGAGAAATATTCTGAAAATTCATGCTGAAATTCATGGTCCCACTCATAAAAGAGGAGAGAGTTTGTATATGGTTTGATTATTCTATATGGATGTGAATTGGTTTTGTGTCTAGCAATTTTGAATCCAGAGTCAAAGCTGCCTTCTAAAAACTACAAAAAAAGAAAAGTATTTTGCCTTTAAAAAAATGGAAGAAGAAGGAAAAACAACTTGTCACCTTCCCTTGCTGCCTTAGCCTGTCTGGCAGCATTTGGACTCACACTGCCCTGTTGCAGCCTTAGTCTGGCACTACAACACAAGATCATTTAGTGTTGAGTTTTTCTTTTTCCTCCAAGCTCCCAGGATGTGCTGAGAGCCAAATTTTCCAGCTCAGGCAGCCGAGGTGCAGGACATTCTGTGCCAAGGCATTGGGTCCTGCCTGCTGGGCTCTGCAGACATGTCCCATTTCATGGATGAATGCAGTAACTCCTGCTAAGACAGTCGTGTTCTGAAAGCAAACAAACAACCTTTTTCACCACACTTTAACTTAAAAAAACAAACAAACAAAAAGGTGTTGTTGTATAAGGCTGTATCATACACGTATTGCCTGGAGGGTGTCCAAAGGGCTTTCTTTGGAGCCGGGCACTTCAAGGGCAAAGCAGCCCCTGCTCATGCTGCGTGGTGGGCTTGGGGCGATGCCTCTTGGGTTGGCTGAAGGGCTGTGCAGTCTCTCTGCGGGGTCTGACACGGAACAGAGGTGGGGCACTGATCCCAGATGTTGCTGCTGCTTCTGGGGTCACCTCTCTGGCTGCTCGTGTTTCTCAGAGGATTGCTTTTGCTCAGTCCCCTTGAGGTCCCAGATTTGGGGGAACCATACCTATGACCCACACTTAAGGCGTTGCCCTGTTTAAGTCAAGCTCCTTTTTGTTTGGTTGGTTTTTTTATTCCTGCTGTAAAAAAAACCAAGAGAGGCTGAAGAGCCTTGAAATTATAAAGCCTGCTCCTACACTCTCTTTTGAGGTAACAATTTCTATCTCAGTTAGAGGAGTTTTCAGCTGCTCTGAGCAAGTGCTTTCCCAGACACACCTGGTGTTGGCTGCCTGAGCTCAGGAGAGTCTCAGATGTGTTTTTGCCGGGGCGGTGTGTGGGGGGTAGATCCGTATCTGTCGAAGGGAAGCGTCACGTCGCGCTTTGAGGCTTCGAGGGTGGGTGTGCGGGAGTGAGGGACCAGGAGCTTGGGTTTGTTGCCACAGTTTATAAGTGAAAGGGGCTCGGTGGGCATGGATCTTGTGGTTGATGTCAGGCAGGCGAGCACGGCCCCCAGGAATGTCTCAGCAGGGGAGCAGATCCGTGTAAAATGTTCAAGCCATTTCATAATCAGCTCCATAGCCACATCTTCAAAATACTCAAAGGTCTCCTAGAAATCGGTTGTTTTGCACGAGGAGGAAAGGTTGAAGAAAAGGAATAAGAAAAAACCACACATGATTAGTGATATTAACCTGACTGAAGAGACAAAAAGCATGGAGATTTCTGACAGAAGAAGCCATCCTGTGTTGTGGCAATGGGCCCTAGAGCCAGCTTGGGCAGGGCTGGAGGGCAGCATACTGGGAGAAGGCTTCCTCCTCCACTGAGCCCGTGTCCTGCCCCTTGGCAGGCCAGAATAAACCAGAAAAATCACAGGTGATCTGCTGGGCAAAGAGCTCCTGAGCAGTTCCCAAAATGGCCTGGCTGGTTCCATGCAGCTGCTCTGTGGTAAATGACGGGGGATTTTCTGGGGCTGCACTGGGATGCAGCAGCAAGGTGCTGGAGCAAGAAAATGCATTTGTTTTTCTGAGAGCGTGGCATCAAGCTCTGATTTGTATGGTCCACGCTGAAACACAGGCCTGATCTTGTCTGAGCAAAGTCCGGCACATCTAGGATGTAAAAGAAAGGCAGAGGTAAGTCGTATGGCATCTGTGGTATGGCCTGTAGAAGGAGGAGTGCATCATTACCAAAACCTGATAAAAGGACAATCAGTGGTCAGGATGGAAAGCTGTAAGGCAGAGGTGAGCCCTTGGGTAGGTGTAAGAAATGTGATTTATCTGTCTGCAAAGGGTAATAAAGCAGTCATTCTCTCCTTAACTGTGGCTATAAAGCTATTATTGAAACCAGCCTGGAGAGTGTCTGGTGTTGCAATGCCCAGAGGGGCAGCAAACATAAAAGTGTCCTTGGCTGATGTCATGGCTCCAGGTTTTCTGTTCCTCCCTGAACTTTCCTGACAAGCACTGAGAACACCATTACACTGCAAGGACTTTTTCCCTGCTCTAAGTCCTATTTTGACTAACTTTTTACAGCACAGAGTGATTTTACAAATGGGACAGCACTGAACACTCTGGTAACTATAGGAAATAATTTGATGACATCACTTTGTTTTCTGTCACTTCCCACCATTAAGATTGTCAGCATAAAAATGCACTTTCTTGGCCTTTTGACAAGTTTGTGCAGCAGCTCTTAGAGTAGGATCATTCTAATTCAATACCTTGTAATCATCTCCACGCTTGTGCTGTAGGTTTTGATTCCTACATGACCTAATATAATTTAAAAAAATGTTTTAAAATAAAGTCAGGCATGGTTTTGCCGAGACTGCTGGAGTTCTCTTTTGACCTAGGAGTGCATTTGTGGTTGAGGAACTTGGACAAAAGCAACTGGGAGAGTAATGCCAAATTCTCTGTAATATTGCAAGCGGCATGTGGAATTGACTTTTTCACTTTTGCACTTCTGCTCAGTAACAAAAATAAAATACAAATCTTGACTGAAGATAAGGATATCAAAAGTCGTAAAGTGAGTAGTCATTGAGCAAAATGACTGTGCATTATTTCCATGAAAATGCTGGTGCCATAAGACTCCACCACATCAGAATAAGCACAAAACATTTCTGTGGAAATCAATGGTCACTCAGGGTTTCTGGGAGTCAAGAGTTCACAAGTTGATCCACATGTGTTAATAACATTATTTAGAGGTTTTTATTATTGATTTCAGCCCTTCTGAGTAACTTCCTGGATGGTAAAGTTTAAGCTGTCAATTTGCCAGTGAAGCCTGATTTTTCTGTGTTTCCAGAAGATGTTTCTGATTAGAAGCAAGTCTGTATGCAAACAGACAAATGTACCCTCTTCGCTCCAACTGTAGTAATCTCCTAAAAGAAATTCAAATGGCAGAGTTTTTGTTTTGTTTTTAAAACATGACTTACTGACCCTTCCCAAAAAACCTGAAAGTACAACTAATTTTGAAATAGAATTTTTGAAAAATCTTAATTATACAGTTGTGTCTTGAATTACAAATTAGTTGTGCATGAATTCTAATTTATACCCAATATCTGATATTGGGTTATTCTGCAGGTAGCATAACCAGCTGCAGAATTTAATCTCTTAAAAGCTGCAGAAATACCAATCTCTGAACAGCCCAGTAAGAGGGTATTTCTGTGTCATAGTCAGCGGAGAATTTTAAGTGAAGCAGTATGTTCGGTGTTATACTTTTAGCTTTACCTAGATTATAAATAGCATCATAAAACTGTCACTCAATTGAGTACGTAATAATTTTGCATAGGATTTGATAAGGTTTTTTTCACTTTTTATGCTGCCATCATTCTCATAGTGTTAGAAATGTGACAGGGAAAAGAGAAGAAATTGCTTTCATTGTTGTAAACTACATCTGAAAACCGTAGTGTTTGGATCACCAATTGTTAGCGTGGTAATGAAATAACTGAACAGATTTTCTCTGCCCCAGCTAGTCAGATGTTTTCTCTTTTAGGGACTTTTTTTCTGGTCATAAACTTACAATAGTGAGATATTGAACAGTGGGACACTGGAGGAGGATGGGTCTTGCTAGCAGGGAAATTTGGCTTCGGGGGCTTGTGGCACTAGTTTGGCAAAATAAAATTGTCTAAGGTCTATGCAGATTTGTTTATGATTTTGCTGTTTGTATGTCATTGTTTTTTCCAGCACATGAAATTAAATGTACCTTTATGAAATGAAATGAATTAATTAAGATAATGTTTGCTCTATAGCTGTGTCTACATCTCTATGTAATTTAATTTAGATAAAAACCCACTATGTGACAGTGGATGCCGTCGTGTTTGATAAATTTCAGGTGCATGGAATCTGTTAGGAAATTACTTTTTTTTGTCCTGTCCAAGCAGAAAATCGACTGACGAGAGAAATACATAGCGATTTTATTTTTCTATCATTTTTTTGGTGAACCAGTTTTATATTCTAAACTCTATCAGGTAGAGCAGGTTACAAAGCCAGACTTCTTTTGCTTCATGGGCATAGACTTTCTCCTTAGACCTTTGTATTTTGTGCATGTGCTGTGCTCTTCATCAGTGGAAATGCAGAAATGTTTGGAGAGTTAAATGTATATATTTGGCGCTGTGCAATGAGCTGAACCATCCGGTCCTTCCTGCTCTTTCACTCTGGGGTAAATGTAGCTAATGTAGCTCTTGCAATGGACTTGGAGTACACTAGTGATCATTTTTGTTGATAAAATGGAAATACAGCTTTGGGATATATTTCTAGAAAAATAATACTTTTTAAATTAAAGGGTTCAGAGGCAAAGTTTTTCTTTTTTTTCTTTTTTCTTTTTTTTTTTTGCTGACTCCTAATGTGTAGGCACGTGAAGATGAATTGCAGAAGAACAAACTGTCAGATTAGTCTGAAAGCAGGGTAGAGTACAGCGAATTTAAGGAATAATGAAAACGTTTATTTTCCAGAAAAAAAAAAAAGGGTAGGGTCATACTCTTGAAATCTAAATTTGCTAGATTGAGTAAATATTTATTGAATAATGAATATTGTGTTAGAAAAACCATTTGCATTTATCTTTTAATTATTGACGTGCTCCCCCTGTTCCTTGTGCGTCTTTGAAGGCGTGCGTGTGTCTGCTCTGTGGCTAAACTTGTTCTCATTGAATTAAATGGCCTTTGCTAATTTGAAATCAATGGTGTGGGGAATGAATTCACCCATTTTGGAATCTGCTCTTTACTGGGAAGAAAAACAGGACTTTTGTTTACCTTCATTTGTGTCTTTTCCTCCGTTTGGCTGCGATAAACCCCAGCACAGTCCTCGTGAGTTCTATCGGCTCCCATAGCTTAATTTTTTTGTCTCTAAAAACAGGGCAGCTTCTCCAAATGGATTTCAAGGGAAAGATTGGAATAATTAATGCACATCTAATGGCTAATTCTGTGGGATAACACTTTGCCACTGCAAAACACCTCGAAGTAGGTCCCCGGTACCTTCCCTCTTCCCCTCTGTCCTACTAGGAAAACACACCAAGTGCAGACGTGAATGAGCGATGCATTAATCACCACTAATCTCAGAAAAGCATTTGTATTAAGGGAGCAGAGTGTTATGTCCTGTACAAGCCCATGCATTTTCTGACCACCCAGTTTTTGTTACGTATTTTAGGTAGTGCAATACACAAGAAAGGGTTCCGTGGCAAGAAAAACTTGTGATGGATAGCAGCAGAAGAAAGATTTTTCTTAGAGAATACAAAAAGTAAATTAAACACTAAGGATCCTTTTAGGAGAAAATTTATTTTCTGTGGGCATTTGATCACTTGGCAATTTTTCACCCCATCCAGCAGTTCTGTGACTGCACTTTCCCAAACTGTGCTTTCAATAAAGCTGACCTAAGCTCCCAGTGCTATGAAAAATGGGGCTCATATAAATTTCCTTTGCATTCTAAATCCATCTCAGCTGCGCACAGAAAGCAAACAAGTACAGTTTCCACACAGCTTTTTTATCTCTCTCCACATCCCAGAGGCTTCCCAATCTGGCTTTTGTAGGAGAGAGGGGCTGTTTAAAGTAAACATTATTTCAAAATTTTCATCCATTTTAGAAGCAGCGGTAAAGATCTTAAAAGGAACATGTTTCATGAGGCTGACAGGCAATTAGATGAGTGCAGTGGCAGTACAAATGCATGATTCTACACTTAGAAAATTAGTTGGAGTGAGAAAAATCCGAGACAACATAATATCCCATCTCAAGTGGCTGCTTCAGATAGGTGCTCTGAAACTTGAAGGTGTGAACAGAATTGTTCTGTGGAATATATCTGGTAAGTGGCTGAGATCTGCTTGTCTGTGTTAAGATGGAAAGAATAAATTCAAGGGATCTAAATCCTCTGAAACAGCTGTGCCATTCCTCCAGGAAAACAAAACTAAACTAAATCTAGTCATAAGCAACAGAATAGGTTTTCTCTTTGCTAAATTTCTGGAAAATCTTTTAACAAAAAATCTTGAAGAAAAACCAATTGAGTAAATTTGTGCTGTGGATAAAATTAATTTAAATTACTCAGGATAGCTTACCTTTCCAGATTTTCAATGTATTCCCAAGTAATTACTAGAATTAACTTGACAAATGTTAATATTAATTGCATGCAGTGAGTAAATAATAATTACTTCATCTCAGTAGCAAATACTGCCATAGTATGGTTTGAACTCATAGTGTAAATAAACAGGAGATTTTCTTTGTGATGAGAGATTGGGGTCCTTTTCCTTGGGTTTTTGGATTTTTTCCCTGCAAGTCTGTTTCCACAAAGGAGCAATTAAGAAGGTACCAGTTTCCAGTGCCTGAGCTTTTGAGAGCACTTCAGTATTTTTGACAGTTAATATATTACTTTTATCTTACAGTTGGTGAAATAAAGGTGTTACGTAAAGTCATCAATGATAAGGAAATTCTTTCCTCCTATTCCTCCCACCCCACATGGGAATGTATTGCTTTCTAACAGTCTTTAGTTCAGTCAAAATTTATATATAAGCTCTTCAGTCTTGCTATCTCCTACCTATGTGTGAGAAGGTGTGTTTCAAAATACAGCACTTTTTTTCCCCCCCTTATCCTGTAATGTCATCTGCGAAAAGGTTTTCTAAAGTTGGGTGTAGTCCCTCAAGTGGCTCCTAACAAAATGCAGCAGTGGAGAAGTACCAGCCACAGTTTTGTCCACCTGATGGAGGAGCACAGGCCTCAGCAGTGAGGTGTCAACAGGGATAAATAAATCTGTGCCCCACTTGTGGATCCATGTCAAAGCCCTTTCTTTTCAGTGCTTTGCTCTGCCTTAAAATTTTAGCTGCATGGTTGCTACATGCTATGGAAATGTGACTGCTCCCAAAGCAGAGGAAGGGCATTTCAGAGGTGGAAAAAGCAATTCCCTTTTTTTTTTTTCCAAATGGAATGTGTGAGGGTCCAAGGAGTTAGGGTTTGTTCTGAGCCCCTTTGCTGAAGGAGTGCATCAAGGACCCAGGCAAAGTTTGTTGTGATATTCCCATTTTGTGAGAGCTCATCCATTGGCTCCTTTTTTATGAGACCTGTGAAATGCTTCATGTGCTTTTTTCAGAGCGGAATATTCCCCAGTGGTCTTAATATAATTATTGCTAAGCCTTGTTGAGCAATGCTACAAGAAAAATACGCAGGGAATTAATGTTAACCCCAATCCTTGATCACCCTTTCTCTGCACAGAACTTGCTGTTGAACAGGAGAGTTTTGGGGGTTTTTTTTTGCCTGTGCGTCCTCTGGCAGAGGCAGGACATGACACACAGATCTCTCCACTAAGTGGGTCAGTGGCAGGGGCTGCTCTGAAACCTCTCCCTGCCTGCAGCTCCTGCAAGGTTTAGAGCCTCAGCCGTTGGGGCCGGTGTAGCCTCCTTCCTGCCCGAGAACCCAGCCACTGCATCTGCAGATGATTTAACTATTTCCCTCCTTGACACCAAGCTTCACTAGGAATTTCTTCACCCTCAGAAGCTTCATTGCAAGTGGGTGTTGCAAGGAAAATATCTCGGGGCTTTGCTAACCTTTAAACAGTCTGCTCCTAGTTGTCCTGCTAAAGTAAATCTTGCAGCCTTCCCACCACTTTTCTACCTTGTGTAGCTACGTTCCCTAGGATTCAGTCATTCACCTGCTGAAAAACATCGTATGGGAAAAGTGTTGAAAATGTTGACTGACAGCTACCTGGGGTTTGAAAAGCATTGCTATGAACTTAACCTAAAAAAGTGGGTGGCCTTCATTACTGGGGGTTTGGTGTCCTTCCTGGTTATGGCTCTTTTGGCACTGGTTCGATCTGGTCCTGTCGGTGAGTTTAGGTGGAAATTGATCCCAGAAAGAGGAAAAAAAACCCTGATTTGATTCCAGTAGGATTAGCTGTGACGAGTGTCCAGGCTTTGGCCATACATCAGGGATGTCTCCTGTAATCGTCCCAGCTTTGGTCCATGTTGGCTGCAGGGGAAGGAATTACTCATGGGCTGGCTGTTCTCTGTAAATGGCCTTGTGTTTGTCTTGGTTTAGGGCAAATTTGGGAAGAAACCTCTAAAGGGATTCTTCTAGAAAGCAGATTTAAGTGGCTTCTCTCTCCTAATTGGTTTGGGGAAAGATTTCATTGCAGAAAGGTAGAAAAAAACCAATTTAATCAACAAGCAAAGCATTTGTAAGCAGAAAAAATGAATAATATTTAACAATAAAACTTCTCTTAGCTGCAATTCACCCTCCAGCACCTCCACCCTTAGCTTGTGTTCTTGTGAGGGATTTTTTTACTGCTCTGCTTGCAGCAAATCAAGGGAGTTGCAGTCAAGCCCAGGCTGAGACCTGAGCCCTGGTGAGGCTCTTGCTGGGCCTGTGCATCTCTGCATTCAGCTCCCAGCATTTCCCACCAGTAGGAATAGCCCTCATTAGCTCAATGACTCTTGGAAGTGTGAAACTAGGATAAAAGGGAGTGGGAATGCCTAGTAAGTCTCCTGGTTGGGGTTTGTTCTTCATGTTGTCAGTAGATTTGATTACTGGAGCCAGCTGTAAGGTCTAACTTAAAAATGCTAATTTAAAGTATTTAGGGAAATGTCTGCCACTCTTGTGAAGTGCTCGCTGAAGAGAGAAACACATCTGATCGTGATCAGCAGCATCTCGTGCCTGACTCGGTGTCTCTTCCTTCAGCCTTGCAGCTGAAGTCTCTCCGGGATTGCTGGGGAGAAAAGGAGGCTCAATTCTTTTATGTAGCCCTCCATCATGTGCTCGGGGTTGTAGGAGCTGAGCGGGAAAAGGCCAGCTGATAGTAAATCAGTCTGGGGTGAGTTACTGCTGTGGGACGGAGTTGGTAGGGCAAGGGAAAGGCTAAGTGACCTAGAAGCATTTGAATAATAATTCTTGCCTCCTTGTACCCTCACCAGATTGAATTAGACACTAGGAAATTTACAGCGGGGAACACCTTTTGCATTAACTGGATTAAACTTTTGCTGTCCCTGATGAAGCGGGGTCTAGTAAAAGCACTTGTGCCTAATCTCAACCCCCTACAAAAAGCTGAAAGAGCTGCACAGCTTGCATCTGTCAGCCCAGCTTGCTGAGTATCCACGTCTGCAGTTTCCCTGTGCATGGTTTGGTGTCTCTAGGAGGCAACATCAGGCTTGCCTCAGGAAAGCCCTTTGCACCGAGTCCTTGCTAAACTGAGAAGTGAAAGCAGTTGCTTTTTCTGAGAATGACTGACTGTTTTGATGAAGCAAGGAGTCCCCTTCCAGAGATGAGCAAGGCACACCCCTCCTTTCTGTTTCTGCTGAGGCTCTGGAAGGATTTGGAGGGTGAAAGGCTGCCTTATTTAATTATATATTCAAAGTTAATCTTCTTCACCTTCAGACTGAAAAGGTAGATCATTTATTGTTTTCTGCACATTTGCTCTTCCCACAAATCAAATAACTGTTGGAATTCTACTTGTCTTGCTCCTGTTACAGTACCCTGGACTTTTTTATTAGAGTCTTTATTCCATGATGTGCTAGAAAATCATACAATCATAGAAAAGTTTGGGTTGGAAAGGACCTTAAAGATCATCTAGTTTCAAACCCCCTGCTATGGGCAGGAACACGAGTGTTTAACCCTTTGTGGCATTATAATAGTTTCCTTCTTTTGACTCTATTTCTTCCAAATAAATCACAGGGACACTTGAATTATTTGAACTTCGTGTTAGTGCCTTCCTGAAAGGGATCCTAAAAGGACTACGAAGGGCGCACAAGAATCCTAAAGCACCTTTACCTTGACTTTCCATAGGGCTAACATTCATTGGTGTAAAAAAGTGGAAGTTGATGGCCAAAAAAACTTTCCTTTCTAAATGTAATTTTTTGAGCTGCCTAACATCTGGTCTTGTAACCTGAATCCTGATGGTATCAGCAGTTTCCTCCAAAACAACAACAACAAACTCTAATGCTGAACTACAAGGGCGTGAGCTTTGCTTTGGGCCATGCTGTGTTTTACAAATATGGGATGGAATATTGATGACAAATTAATTGAGCCTCTGTCTTCTGCAAGTGAAGGGAAATTCAGCCTCTGCTTCTTCAGCCCTGGAGGGTCACAGGTTTGTTTATTGTTTATATCTATGAGTAAAACCCATAGAAATATATGAACAAACCCTATGATAGATGAATTCTTTATGAACAGGATTATCGGTAAGAATTTTAGCTGCAGCAAGAGGCGCGGATGATAGAGGGTAGGAGTGAGGTAAATGCAACACTCCAGAGTCATGGGGATCACTGCTGGTGGAAGATGGTGGTGTCTGAGAAAAGCTGCCTGCTTTGCCCCAGCAAGCAGCTATGGCAGCTCTGGGCTATTGGGAGAAGGCTCTGCAGGATCTGCTTTTAAACACCTTTGTGTGTAACCACAGTTGCATCAATAAATCCCTTGTGCTGGGATTGGTTTTCATGGCTTTCACTGAGAAACTTGGTTTCCGGGAAGATAAAGCGCTTCATTTACAGCTGTTACCGAATTTTGGTAACCCCTAAAAGTAAAACCCTTAAATGAATCACTTAATAACAGCCATGGAAGAGGAAAAAAATATGGTGGACAGATTTGATTTGGATTTACAAGGAAATCAGCTTTTACGGTCTGTATTTCTCAAACTGATATCAGGAATCATGGTCTAATCCAATCCAGATGCATACTAAAAACATTGGAGGAGGAAAATCCTATTAAAATGAAATGTCCTGGCATGTTTCAAAGGTCCAGGCCATGTTCCAGTGATTCAGTTCAGCTGATCCCCATTGGTACTGGCTGCCTTGGGCCAGACCCCAGCCAGCTTTGGGGTGCAGCATCCCTCCCTCATGTCATGTTTTGGAGCAGGGCGACTGCGTCTGGATGTGGGTTCTGGGACTCCCCGTGTCTCTCCAGGACTGGAGCAGCTGGCAGTGTGGGCAGGCGGCTGAAGCTCAGCTCGCTGCCCTGTGCAGGAGCTGGTGCTGGGCCCGAGCCAGGGGCTTGAAACCCTGTGAAACCACGCAGGGCTCTTGAGGCGGGCGCCCGCAGCGCAGCCTCCCTCACCGGCCCCCAGGCTTCCTCTCCCTCGCCTCCTGGGGCTGCTCTCGGCCTCTCACTGCTGCTTTTTTCTCGCTCGCTTGTCCGCAGCAGTTCTGAAGTGCCGTTTTTTTTTTTTTTCTTCTTCTTTTTTTTCTTTTTTTCTTCACCCGTACTTCAAAAAGTAAAAGGCCACAGAGGTGCTGGCAGAGCTGCTTTGGGGGTGTGAGTGTGGAGCAGGATGAGAGAGATGCCAGCCTCGGGTCCAGATGTGGGAGTGCAGGGACCTGCAGCAGCAGGAGTGCCCTGGCACAGAGAAGAGCAGGGCTGCAGTGGCGGGTGGGAGCAGAGAAAAGTGGGGAACAAAAGCTTTGGAAGGAGGAGGTGCTGGGAAGAAGCTTCTCAGGGGCAGGAGTACAGCTGCTGACAGAGTTCCAGGTGGAGGCAATTGGGATTGAGGAAAGCTGGAAACCTGGGCAGTGCCCTGCTCAGGGACTGTTTTCTCTCACTTCAGGTGCATGAATATTGGAAAGACTCTGTGCAACTCCCCGTAGGCACTGGGTAACCTGTGAGGTTAACAGAGTGGGAATCATCAGTGAAATATTTGCTGTTTGTGCTTTGCTGTTTGTTTACTGGTTTTGCTTTGCTCTGTGTGACTGCTCCCTCAGGCCTGGCACATTTTGCTCTGCCCAGCTCCCATCATCAGCTTGGCCCCGTGACCTTGGCCGCAGCCCCCAGCCCATGGCTGATGAGGGACACAAAGTACATTTTTGGTGGTCCCTAAGGGATTGGCCTTCTGTTTTGAAGAGGCAGTAACCCCTCCTCTCGTGGTTTAAAAACCTAAACTGATTCTGTTCACCTGAATGGATGGTAACTGTTCTAACTGCCACTTGTTCACTGTGCTTCCTATCTCTTTGACCTTTCTTTCAATAGGCTTTGTGTCTTCTTCTTTCTCTCTCTCACTTTCTAATCCAGAGACCTGTTTCAAAGGTTATTATTTAGAAAGTGCTTTGTACATTTTATTTTTGCTTAAGAATACAGAAGTCAAACGTATTAAGGAAGGAAATAACATGAACTAACAGATAGGACAAGGGGATGTAGCTTCAAGCTGCACCAGGTCGGAGATGAGGCAAGTTTTCTGCTCTGTAAGAGTGGCTGAGCACTGAAACAGGCTCCCCAGGGAAATGGTGGAGCCACCATCCCTGGGAGTGCTCCAAAAATTAGTAGATGTGACACTTCATGCTATGGTTTAGTGGGCGTGGTGGTATTTGGCTGAAGGTTGAACTTGATGACATGGGAGGTCTTTTCTAATAATAATCTAACCCTAATAATTCTATTCATTTTATTGGGTTTTACCCTAAACACTGGACTTTCTCAGAGTCTCAAAACATGTTTTTCCAGGAACAATCACAGCCAGAGTAGCAGGCCTCCGTGTTTCCTCACGGAACAGCTTTAATCCATGACCTGGGGTGCTGGAGGCCAGGCTGCCTCACACAAGCACCGTGTGGGCACTTGGTTGGCCCTGCAGAGTCAGCCAAGGTTGGCACAGAGCCACTGCTGAATCCCCTGCACCACTGACATCTCTTCCACAGTCCTCTTTGTCTCCTGCTTCGGCTCCTCCTGGTCTGGGGATTTTATTAGTGATGGAGAAACACTGGGCTTGAGGGGATTGTATGAATGTGCCTGGTTTTGGTACAAGAGGAGGGGATTCAGGGCGAAGATACCCAAAAAGCAGCCAAAAATGCAGCCTTCAGCAGCATCTCAGATGCCTCCAGGCTGGTGTAAAATATTGTCCTGGGAACTGTTCAGAAGAAAAGCTCTGGGAAGGTAATCTCAGCTTGTTTGTAGGTTTAATGGACAATGTTGGGCAAATAATGTAATCTCTCTGTCTCTGCTCACCCCATGTATGTGAAATTTTATAGTCCTGAGGAAATGTGGTGGAGGGTGTTTTTCATAAAGGGCTTTGAGCCGTATTTTTAAATGATAGAAAAAGAGGTGGGGGGGAAGAAGGAAAACCATCTAGGATCTCATTTTATTTCCGTGGATTTGTTTCTAAATGCATGATTTAGGAAAAAATAAATGCGAACTCCTAATTCAGACAAACAAACAAATCTACTCTGTGGTATTTCTCTGGGTGTGTGAGGCTGTCAGTGGGAACAGTGATTGTTTATCTTCATCAAAGGGCTTTTTGGGTTATTGTTAATTTTTGTCTTTCTCTTTTGAACTCCCTCCAAATCTGCACAAAGCACAGCTCAGATTAATTTAAGGCGTTGGTTTGTTTTGGTTTTTTTATTTAACTGTGCAATACAGCTTTTCCTTGGGGGATGGACCTGGAGCTGCATATTGGATCTGTACTTACTTAGCCTTTGATTTTTTTAGCTATACTTTGTGAACTTTCTAAATCTTTATGAACTCATACAGGGTCAGTTTTATCAGGTTTATCTGCTGAAACCAAACAATATTAAGGTGTCCTGCTGGAAGTGGTCAGTGTATAAATATTTAAATGGGGCTGAAAAGATGGAGACTCCCTTTCTAGGAGTCACATGGAAAACATGAGGGGAAATGGGTTCAATTGACTCTTGGAGCTCAAGTAACTCTTGAACGTGACGGTGTCAATCTTTCTTTACATTCAATGCAGAATTGGGAAGCCCTCCCATAAAATTTTGTCCAAACAATGTATTTTCTCACACACACTCGATGAAGGAAGCCTTACCCAGGCCCAGTCATGAATCCCTTCAGGAGATGCTGCTGGGTTTTCCCAGAAAATAAATGTCCTGTGTTGGCTGGGGGAGTTGGCAAACATTTCTGACCATGGAGATGCTCTCAGCTGCCGGAGGTCCTGGACAGTCTGGTTCAGCTGAACCTGTTTAGAGGGAAGGCTGCACCTGCCATGGTCCTTTTTGACCAGATTAATCCTATAATTCCTATATTCAGAATTCCACCTCCTTTGCAAAGGGGCAGTGTTTCCCTCACACTGGCTATTATTTTTCCATGGAGTGCTTGGCAGCACTGCCACATTTTTGCTGCCAAGCACCCAGTGACACAAATTACTTTGTTTGCTGATGTATCTGATATTTTTTGTGCAGATGCTGCATCAGTTCTTGGCCTCACAGATCCCAGGCTCTGCTACGTGCTGGATGGACTCCTCTTCATTTATGCAGTGGTCATGACAGCCCTTTTTGTGAAGGCAAAGGTCAGTCTAACCCCACACAGACGCATTTGAATTTGGTAGTGTAGGAGAGTTGAGCTGGGCTGGAAAGTGGGAGTGGAGGGGAATCATCTCTTAGAATAAGATCTTTCTATTTTTTTCCTTTCTTTCTCTCTCTCTTTTTTCTTTTTTTTCCCCCCTCCTCTGTTTCTGGTGTCCACTTGAGCAACCTAAAGCGGTTCTTTCCAAAGGTTCATGGATGGAGGGGGGAAGAGTATATGAGAGTGTTTTAATGCTACACTTATGGATACATCAGAGATTCTGGATTTTGTAGATGGGAAGTGGCTGATCAAGAGTAATGTGGATTTTTTTCCTCCTGCTTTGGAAAGAGAGGAGGGGATGCACAGAAAACACAGGGAAAATGGCAAGCTTGTGCAGGATATATTAGAATATCTCAGTAATTCAGACATCTTTGATACTATGAGTGTGATGGTGCAAACATAACCCAAACAGCCACAGGAGAGGACTTGTGTAATTGCTACAAACATGATTCTATGCCTAAATATAGACTGAGCTAGAAGGTTACTTTTAATAAAGAATTGAATGAGATAATAACTCAAGAAGAGTAAATCAATACAGAATGTAGTTTTACAGGGTTTTTCTTTCAAGACTACAACACAAAGTAACTGCTGTCATTGACCTAAAACTGTCTCTTTTTACGTGAAATTTTGGCTTAGCAATTGATTGCACATAACTATTGTGAGCAGCTGAGCCAAAGAGCAGCTACAGAAGGGATAATCCTTTACCTATTTGTTGGCTGCCACTCACATCAACTTATTGTGGTGGCACCAGAGCCCTGCAAGCCAAGTGCTGCTCCTGAGGGGGGTGCAGGGTTCCCTGCAGGAAGCCCAACAACTTTGCAGGTAGCTGGAGAACCAAAGTCCCAAGGAGGCACAAGATTATGACAGGGAGAGAATGGAGAGACAAAATCTGAGGAGGGCAGGTGTGTAGGGAACAAACTCAGTTTATGAGCTGGTGTTATGTGAAATAAAATGAGTCAGCTGCTGAGGGCAGGCTGGTGTGGATAAAAGGGCTGCAGCAGGGGGTTGCATTGCCTGTAGTCCCACAGGGAGCTGCTGGTGGGTTGCCCTGTTTCTGGTGAGAGTAACTGGTAGGAGAGAGGGAACAAAAGGACTGAGGGGAGCCACTGTGTCTCTGCTCATGCAATGGTCTCTCTTCCAGCTCAGCCAGGCCTCTGAACCACAGCTGCCACCAGGCCAGGATGACGTGTACAATGTGAGTAACTGCTGGTCTCTGCTTTCTAATCCACCATCCAGACAAACCTTTTGGGGCACTTAGAGGCAGTGAATTGCCTGCTGGTCACAAAACCTTTGCATGAGCCAGCTAATGAGTGGTCTGTAAGGTGTGCAGCATGGCAGCTGTAAAGAGGAGAGGTAAAACCTCGCAGGGGCAGCTTCTGGCGCCACCCCTCTGGCCAGATGCTGGAGAGGTCTTCGGGCTGTTGGTTCCTGGTTTGGCGCACTGAGCTCTAGGCTGGCAGGAGCCCAGGCTGTTTGTTGTGCTGCCCCATGGAACAAACAGGCCTGTGAGAGCTCTGGGGGTGTGTGCAGCCACTGCCCCTCTGGCTGCTGCTCTTTGCTGTGGGCTGGGCAAAGGGCAAATGCCAAGGAATGCTGTGGAGCTGACTTGGGGCACCTGCAGCTCTTCCACTCTCAAGTGTGTGGAGCCTGAGCCACACAGCCCCTGTGCCTCCATTCCCAAGCTTTCCTGCTGTCCCACAGCAAGCCCTGTTGTACCGGATCATAGCAGAGACGTGCCTTGTCCTGCGCCCTGGCCGTGGGCAGCATCTCTGGGCAGTGAAAGAGGGCAGAGACAAGATCCTGTCTGACCCTCCTCACTAAATTGCCCACTCATGGCAGCATTAAACTGTAGCTATTTTTGCTATGTCTAGTTGTCTTTTAATTTTTTTTTTCTCATGCTTTTGACCATAGCCACATCCTGTGAGGAGTTCTGTTTAACTCTGTAATGTACAAACACTAATGCAATTTCTTTTCAGTTGAAGTGTAGCCTGTCACCTTTCAAGTAGCACTCTATCAGCTGTGTTATTCTGCCCTGAAATCTCTCCCTTGCCCTTGTCCAAGGTAACCTTTCCCAGCTAAGAATTGTGTTGGGCATAAAATTTCTGTAGCTCCTTGATGCCAACTTAGATGAGCAGCTCTGCAAGAAAAGTGAGGCTTGTGTATCTTTACTCTCCAGTGGGAGAGAAAGCATGAAAGTCAGAGTCCCTCCCCCTCATGCTCTCTAGTTTTCAACTCATTTCCACCTAGGAAAGGTTCTTGGTGCAACAGCTTGCAGTTTTGTGTCATTTCCACGGCTTAAATGTAGACATTATTGTTAACAGCTGCATTAGGGTGCAAAAATAATTTCTAGTTCAGTTCTAGTCCCTGTGAGCTGAGCTGGGTTCCCTTTCTTTTCTGTGTTAAGATCGATTATCTCATTCTCACGGTGTCCATGCACCGCTTTTGCTCTCCTGTTCCAGAAACTCTCCCGGCCGCACAGAGACGATTACGACGTTCTGGGAGGAAAGCGAGGAGCAGACCCCGAGCTGGGCGGGAGACGCCAGGTAACCTCCCGGCACTTGTGCTCCTCCCTTGCTTTCACCGGGGGCCTCCCACGCCCGGGCAGGGGAGGACGCGATTTGTGTCGTAACTCGGCGAGGCTGCCCCTGCCCTCTGATCTCTCCCCCCGGGCAGAGAGGGGCTCGCAGCCACCCGGGCCCGGGGCGGATGCGGAGGAGGCCCTGCAGCCGTGGGTGTTTCACAGAGCTCGCTGCCTCTGATGCCATCAAACGAGCGCCCGCAAAGCGGAGCGGCAGCCAAAACAACTCTTTTCTGCCGCAGAGCCCGACACTTTCAAAGGGAAAGGGAGGGAAAACCTCCTGCATCAGCAGGTGACAGCTGTAGGGAGGGAGCAGAGAGGAACTAAGTTTTACCAAATGTTAAAATGAGATCAGTTTTCCCCAGGACAAGTTGTCTGAACAGAGCCTTATGGGTGGAGGCAGGATGGACTGGAATGGGCAGGGAAAGTCCACAGAGCCATAGCTGTGCCATGGAGCACATGTATAAGCACATACAAGGTGGTGGAGGATGCTGGTAGTGCGATGTGTGGGCAACTTTTTTCTTTTGTTTTACAGCAGAGGAGAAAGAATCCTCAGGACACTGTCTACACTGTGAGTAGAGCACTCTGGAGGGAGCAAAGAGGGAGGGATGGCTGGGAACAGGAGATTCTGTTTCACAGGAGAATTTCCGCCCCCCCCCCCGCCCCCATGCAATTTCAGCTTTGGTTCAAAACTCAACAGCTGCTTTTCAAGACTTGCCTCCCCTTCCACCCAACTCTTTCCCCCCCCAGATCCTCTGTTTTTGCTAGAAAATTTCTGCTCACTCCTGAGTGACAGGAGAAAAACACTGGGGAGGTGTGGAAAAGATCTTGGTTCAAGACACCTGCTAATGCCTAATGCTAGTGACTAACCAACCTTCATCCCATGTGGTTGCTGCTGCAGTATTTCCTGTGCATGGACTCCAGCCCCTGTGGCTGCTCCCTGGCAAAGGCCAAAGGCCAGTGCATCTAAGAGGGGCTGCTCAGCAACCTCTTGATAGAGTTAATTTGACTCTGGCTAAATGTGGTAGTCTGTGCCCCAAAGAACAGATACAGGAATGTTGACTCTCCCATCTTGGGTCTTCCTGGTCTTCAGTTCTTGAGAAATGAGCTTGTTTCCAAGACCTTCACTGCTATTGAATGAGACACTCTGAGATCAGCTGGTTTTAAATGTGACTACCCAGGGGCTGGCTTGGCTTTTCTATGGTCACACTGACCTTTTCCCCCTCTCTGCCTGCAGGCACTGCAGAAGGACAAGATGGGTGAGGCATACAGTGAGATTGGAATGAAGGGAGAGGTGAGTGTTACTTTCCTTCCTGATTGAAAGCATGGCAACAGAAACCATTTCAGCTTTTGGACAGAAAACCCCTGATGCCCGCCCTGGCTGAGGGAGCAGAGGGCGTGAGATGCGTGAGGAGCAGCTGAAGGAAGGTCCAGTGGCAAGTGCTGCAATGGTGCAGCAGCACAGGAAGATCTGGGGCCATGTTTCTCCAGAGCTGCAGGTTTATGGTTTCCCCTCCGTGGGCTGCTGAGGCTGGCTGGTGTTCCAGGATCAGGAGAGCAAGTGCCAGCCCCTCCTTGTGCCTGACTTCAGACCTGGAATAGGGGAAACGTCCTCCTTCACACAGCTCTGCTCTCAGGTGCTTAAGGATGCACACATCACTCACGTCTCCAGCCACAGCAGAGGGAGAGTTTTAGCTCTGTGCACAAACTGCTGGGGGAGGGGGGCCTGTGTTGAAAACAAACTATCTGGGGACACTTGTTTATGGCAAAATGAAAAATTGCTGTGACCTACACAGGTTCTATTTTATGTCAAAGTGTCATATATATATATATATAACCTTTCATTTCCTTCTGACACATGAAAAAAGGGGCATTTCAAAGTTTAGTATTGAGAAATGCTGAAGCAACACCAACATTTAATCTTTCCCCCTTTCTTAGTCTAATACTCTGCCAGAATCAAGCTCTGTCTATGAGCTATGGGGCTATAAAGTTGCGCCATGTTTTTTGAATGTTTCTGAGGGACAAGAACACCAAAGCACCTTGTCCCATTCCATATATATGATCCTTTAATAGGTTGCTGCAATTTTAACTGTAACAAGCGCTACTCCTTGACACATTTGTGATACAATCTATTACTAAATAATCAGCGCCTGCAGAAATGCTGCCGAATCTCTATACATACAGTGAATCAAAGAAATAGCAACATTCTACCAGTATGACGGGAATATATGTCAGCAAACCAAACCATTTTGTTTTTATTTCCTTTCCTCTCTATTTTCTCCTGAGCAGCCCTTGTGGCATGTCTGTGCTGGTCCAGACTTAGCAGGTGCTTTCCTGCGCAGAGCAGAGTCCAGGCCACGCACAGCTGGTTCATCCTGTACACCCTCAGCAGGGCATGGGGGAACTCAGGGGCTTCTTTCTTTTTGCATAATCAGGAAAGCACCCGTTAATCAATCTATGCTTGTTTCATTTTCCCAAAGCAGCAGAGGCGGCGAGGCAAAGGGAATGAAGGTCTCTACCAGGTAGGCACCACCTCCCAGCGCTGCTCCCCTCACGCGTCCCCCTGAGTGCTTGGACATGCACTGGCACTGTCAGGGAGGCACAGAGAAGTGAAAGGCAGCTGAGGTTTCCCCGGCAGGCACCAGGTGTCTCACTAACTCCTCACTCTCGGAAGCCTCAGCTATCCCTGCTCTGGGCTCCACAACCCGGGGCACAGCTGCCTCACCCGCGCAGGCTGTCAGGGAGAGGAGTGGGCATCCCTGGAAGGGCTGTCAGGAGATGCTGCCCGGGGTTCAAAACCACTGCCAGCTTACTTAGCCACGGCTGCACCCGACTTCCCTTCCAGATCAAAGAGGAGAAGTCCAGAGAACAAAGTTCATGATTTGCTGTCCGTTCATTTAGTTGTTGGTGCTCATTCTAGCACCAGTTAGCTCTCAACAACACACAAATAAAATGTACTCCAAAGATCTGCAGAACCAGTTAGGATGATTTGCTGTAGTTATATTTGCATAACAATTATTCAAGATGTACCTTGCCTTCAGGTGAGTAATAGCTATTTGCATCACACGAAGACTAAAGAATCGCTCATGAGTAAAAACTTCTGTAGGAGGGAAAAAAAATCAGACTTATTCTCGCGACTGAGCCCCCGCCATCATGTTGCCAGTCAGCCAGGAAGAAGTAAGCGCTCACACTCACCCCTCACCTGTTTTTCTGGTTGTCTCTTTTTCAGGGGCTCAGTGCAGCAACCAAGGACACTTACGATGCTCTCCACATGCAGCCTTTGCCCCCCCGCTAAGTGGGAGCCTCAGAGGGGATGGGCAGGAGTGAGAGGAGCCCACCTGCTTTGGGGAGGAGAGGGGGGAGAGCCTTTCTCATCCATCACAAGCACTGTGTGTTCTCTGTGTGCAAGAACCTCCTCGGGTTGGTGCACAGATGCTGGACTGGCCCTTTCCTTCTCCCTCTCCTCCTGAATCATGTTAACTGCTTCTGCTATTAGAATGTACATATCTGTAAAGTTGTTTCCAATTATAGTGGGTATTAGGCTGATTTTCGGGTTTTTTTGGTAAGGTTTGTGTTGTGGGATCAAATCACACCTTCTAACAAACACAGCTACTTCCACAGCTCTTCCTTGTCTTCCAGAGTATTAGGAAATGGAATTATGGCTTTATTGCATTTAAACAATTTGCAAAGATAGGGCTGTGTTTACTTCCTGTAGTATTTATCATAAAACTGTTTCGCCCTTTTCGCTTTAAATTTGCCTTTAAAAAATTGCTTCAGTGGAGGGCAACTTTTTTTTCTTTAATTATAAAGAGTGACATGATGTTACAGTAGTGAAGCAGAGAGGCTGAATGCCAGCTTTCCAGTAGGAAGAAAATGAGCACCAACATCCCCAAAAAGATCAAGCAATGACACTGCCACTCATCCATAAATATGAGCCAGGTAAGCTGAGTGAGAGACTTCTCTGAAGGCAGAAAAACAAAGAAAACAAGGAGACGGGTTCCCCTATTATCACTTCCAAACAACAAACTGTACAAAAACCCAACAAAAATGCAGTTTCCAAACCAGTCTCTCATGAGACTGCCTCTAAAAGGTGCAGGTATCATTCCAAAGAGGTGCAAGTTCAATAATGTCATGGGTTTTTGATGAATTAATAAAGCAGTGTCACAGTCCCGTGTGTGTGTGTGTGTAGGGAGCAGCAGTGGGAATGACACCAGCTCCTTACCTGAGGCATTCAGGCCATCTGAACCAGCCTGAACCCAGCAGCACCATCTCCCAGGGAAGCTGAGTGGCACAGGATTCCAACAGGAGCTCCTCCCCACATCCCAGAAGCTGGGATGGGCTGTTGGGAAGTGCCCCAAACCCAGGTGTCAAAGGGACACTCACCTGCTGCTGCTGCTGCAGCCTCACTTTGGCCTGTGGCTGCACAGTGAAGCCTGAAGGGATTCAGCAAGGGCAGATCCAGCCCAGCAAAATCAGGGGTGTTTCACCTCGACTCCGGAGCTCACCAGTCCTCACAGAAGAAGGAGAGCTAAGGCAAGGCCGTGGGAACAACGCTGCCCAGATGAGGTTATGTCTTCTCTCCAGGGACTGGGTGGGTCAGCAGCAGAAAAACTTGTGTGCTATGCAAATTCGAAGGCAGTTTTACTTCTTTAGCAGTAAAACTGTACCTGAAGTAGGTGCTTGTAGCTTTTAAGGAGTATTTGCAATAAATTAAAGCAAAAAAAAAAAAAAGTAAACTGAGACATGGTAATGAATGTTTCTTGCAAAAAAAAATTTCCTAGATCCTTTACTGTTCACTGCAGTGACAAGAAGAATTGAGAGAACTGGGTGATAACCGAGACAGCTGAGCTGAAAATTACAGTAAAGTTATGCTGCAAAGCACTTGATGCAAGAACAAAGAGTGCTGAAAACAGCTTTCTCTTTTTAAATCACCATATCTGCAAGATATAGAAATCACAAGATTTGGCAGCATGAAATACCAACCACCAAACAATAGGAATGAAATGCTTTGGGAGGGGAAAAAAATCACCTTTATGCTCTTTATGTATCAATGAACACCTTGATTTCAAAAGGCATCCAACGCTGATTTTGGGGTCACTCACTGTGGGGTTGAGCTGAGTCTCCTCTTTGCCTTCAGGAAACGATTGGAGCTGTTTCTGCTTTTAGGAGAGGAGCTGATAAATACAGAATTAGAACAAAACCTTCGAGCAGAGTGCATAAAACCCAGGCTCTCCTGCAGTTTGACAAGACAAAGGGCACCACAGATCAATCTTCTGGCCCAGTTTGATGCACGGGGGAAGGGGAATCAGCCTCCCCCCGACACATTTAAAAACTACAAACAAGTGCATACATGTTAAAACACTTGGAAAATGGTTTAATGATGTTTACAACAGAAATGAACTGTACAATTACAGTAAGTTTAATATATATAAAAAATTACAGCAGACAAATGCATCTACACAAAATCTACCTTTTCATTCTGATTTACTGTAATCTACACAATCTCTCAATGCCTACAGCTATCTGTAGGCAACCACTGGGAAAATAATAATAATAATAATAATATAATAATAAAGGACGTCTTTAAAGAGACAGCATTTCGCCTTCCTCCTCACCCTTAGTGTGATCAGCAAGGTTTTGAAATGTGTGGGACTCTCACATTTCAGTCTCAAGAAAAGCTTGGGTTGAGTTTGGGTAGGGTACTCCCACAATGGCCCTTGATTTCAAGTGTTCTGCTGACCTCAAGTGTAAAAATACAGTGTATGAGGAAGGGCAAGAGAAAAAAAACCTCCCAGCCAGTGTAAGCAGGCAGTTGCACAGAGCAGTGAAACCATTAGGACCAAAAACTTGTCTTATTTAGAAAAAAAAAAAAGCAAAAAGGACTGCCCAGACACTACAGACATTCACAAATCTTCATTTCTTTGAAAATTTCTATCAGATTTAGAAGAAGGGGCTTGGTTTTCCACTCCCAATTCTTCATACAAAGGGGTAGTTTTCAAACGAACACGTTAAATACTTTTTTAAAACAAAATTTAAGCTACTTCCTCTTTGGCCCACCCCTTAATAACAGTGAAACCCCCTTTGCACTGAGAAAGAACCTCAGGTCAGTGGGGGAAAAAAAAGAACATGCTGTCTCTTTAAAAAGAAAGAAAGAATCCCAGTTGGGAGCGGCCATCAGTGAAAATGCGATCCAAATTGGCGGTCTGGTGGAAATTCCTCACGGAATATTATGTACAGTTTAAAAACCCTTTGTAGTTGGTTTTTCTTTTATTATTATTTATGAACACCTAGGCAGTGAAAACCGTTATGTTAATACATACATAGACACACCCAAAACATACAAAAATACTATTATTTCAAACTACTAAGAATAGGACAAGTTCAGTTATCTCCATGCTATGACTTTAAGAGCATTACACTGAAACAAACAAGAATTTAAACGACAATTTTTTAATATCCCAGAAATATACCAAAATATACATCTAAGCTTTGGAATTACTGAGGTTAGACTAATGCAAGTGCTGGGTAATCGTACTTAATACACAAGTCTAAGGTTCTGCAGGAAAGAAATTATCTTTGGTATCTGCATCAGGCTAATAATATTAACATTTGGATTTTGCTTTGGGATAGAGCTTGTCTGACCCTAGAACCAAACACCCCCCAATCAACTGAGATTAAAAAGATCCATGTAAAAAGTTCCTCCATTTGCAATCCCCCCCCAAAAGTTAAAAAGTCACAGGCATCTACCTAGCATAAAAGGTTGAGAAATACAATGCATAGTTGCACAGTGGTGCTGCAAAAATAAAAGAAATCTAGAAAAAAGGAACTAGAGGAGAAATGAAAAGCTGCTTCTTCTTCTTTCAGGGATTTCTCACGACAGGACAGCCTCTTCCAAGCAGTGAAGGGGGGGGGGGGAAGCTCAGAAGTGCACCTCAGCGTGTATTAATCAACATCACCCAGCCCCCAGAGGGTTAAAGCACCCAGCAGAGCAGCCAATCCTGCACCCAAGTCTTCAGCTCCTCACCCACCTGCGAAGCCCCGGCCTTCCCTCCCAGCGCCTGCGCCCCAGATCTCCCCCTGGAGCCGGGACGTTGCTGCCCAGGGCGTTCTGGAGCCCCCGGCTGGCAGCAGCCCAGGCCAGGCCGGCCTCACAGGTGGGCTTGGTGCTGAAGACGCCCTTTGTCTTTGGTTTGTTTGTTTGTTTTGAGTTTATACAATCATTAGGAAATCTTTGGTTTTGGCTGGAAATTTTAAAAGAACAAAACAAAACAAAGAAACCGCCCCCTCCCGACTTATAGCAGCCACCGTGACCTGACAAAGCTTCTCTTTCCCATGGGGGTAGGGGAACTACATTCAAATAAAGATGGACCGGGTTAAGGATGCAGCTTCTGGCCAGGTTGGGGAGTGGGGAAGGGATACAGGATTGTCAAATAATAAAGAAGAAAATTAAGTATTTGGAGATTCCTATTTTTTTTTCTTTTTTTTTTTTTTTCCTTTTTTTTTGGTCATGTTAAAAAGTGAGTAGCATGTACGCAGCACTGGGCTGAGAGCGCCTCCAGGCCCTGGAGCTCAGCGAGGCTCCGGGGTGGGAAAAGGCAGCACATGGGTGGCCCTTTTCCATGGAGAGTGGAGGAGAGGGAGTGGATATTCACAGACTAATCAAGAGGACCCCTTGTAACCAAAGGAAATAAGATAAGATTGCAATTTGCCCTCACTTTGCAGTAGCTTTTAAGCAGCGACATTCAGAGGCGTTAGGGGGTCACTCCCCAGGTTGCAGGTCACGGGGTGCTATAGGCCAGAGTTCAGTGTTAATCAAAGGAGGGAGGGCAGACTTGGCAACTCTGTGGGGTTCGGAGAAAGTTAAAGCAAGTTACTCAGTCACGAGTTAGAAATGAGGTATACGACAGCTCCTGTACCTGTGGCGGATAACCACCCCACACCTACTCACACCTAGCCTTAGACACTACCACAGAGGAAGGAAATGGAACAACGGCACTGGCGGGGACCGGGAGCTCCTGCCCGGGCAGCAGGGGGGCACAGGGGGCACAGGGGGCCCCACGGGGCCGG
>WBMY01015892.1:157252-221201 GCA_013397315.1 Donacobius atricapilla
AGCCCCGAGTCTCTCTCTTCGCGTGTTGCCCCCGGACGCGGCTCGGGCGCAAGGGAGCACCCGGGTCACAGAGGCCGACACGTGGAGAGTGAATGGGGGAAGAACTAAAGGGTTTGTCTCAACTGCCTTGTTCTCAGGACACTGTCACGGGTGCTCTTGCTCCTAAATCGTTTCTCAAAGGGGGTTGTGTGATCTCCACGAGCTGCCCCTCGGCATGCCATTCCCTAAGGTCTTAGGGTTCCTACTGTAAATCATTTCAGGGTTTTATAGCACCGCAATATGCCGGCTTGGAACGCACACGGGGTTAGGACGTTCAGGGAACAGGGCTTCCGTAGCTGCTGCCACAGAATTCAGCAAAGGCAGTGTGAATCCTGAAGTGGGGCCTACAACAGACAAGACAATTTTGGGAGGGAAGGGGAAGCTAACGTGATAAATTAAGTATCTTACGGTATTATGTAAAGCTCTGCCGGAGAATATTCCCCAGCAGACCGACACAGTTTTAAGACAGATCAGCGTTTTGGTCTGAGCTACTTGACAATGTCCTGTTTTGGTAGAGAGATGAAATAAGGCAGAGGGGGTATGTTCCAGTTCTGGGGCTGAGCCTCAGCAGCACTAAGGAACGCCAAAGGGTCTCATCTTCCCTCGCCTCCCACAAGCTGTTTCATTTCCTTCCTCAGATTTGTTTTCCATAAAGCACACCTTGTTTTCCACTTCTTTTGTTCCAAGTGCTCTTTTCTTTGAGAAGTCATTTCTTCAATATCCCTATTACCTATCTATAAATCTAACTAGCTCTTTGAAAAGTCACACAATATTAATACCACTTTTACATAATGTCAGAACAACAATTCTATTAGTAAAGCTTTCAGTGAAGTTCTGCAACCCGATAGGTGTCCGGAGGAAGAATAGCTGGACAACCCGCTCTCCCCATTCCTCCCTCCCTTTCTTCAGAAGAGCTCACCAAGTTCACTGATAAAACAGCTCAGCCCAATAGCACGATACATGAACATGTACAAGGCTACTTTGGGGAGCAAAGAAAGGAGTCTTCAAGGTCCCTCCCTTGAGAGAAAGACCACACGCAAAAGCTGTTGAACAGACTCTGACCTTGGACTACACTGCTTCCACATTTGAAGGAAAGAAACAGTTTTCCCTGACTGTATCCCAACATCAGCCTAAGTCCTGCAGCACTGGGCAAACCCCAGACACCGTTTGTCTTCACAGAGCCAAAGCAACTCCATGCAGAAAAGGTGGGAGTACCCGCACGAGATGAGGTCCTTAGAGGAAGGGACACTGACCCAAAGCTCAAAAAACCCCCACCCAGCTTTTCCTCTTACCCGCTCTGAGAACAGCAGAGCTGACGACTTATCAGTGCCTTTGGTTCCCTACGAGGCCACGGGGAATTCTCCCTCTCCAGCGGAGCCGAGCTCCTTCCCGAGCCCGGCTCTGGCTTCCCGCACGCCGCTGGCGCGCCTGGCGCTCGCACGCACTCGCACACACACTCACCCACGCACACCCTGCCCTGCTCCCCGCGCAGCGGCCGCGGGGAAACGGGAAGGGAGCCTCGGAGCCCGCTCGGAGCTGGCTGCAACACCCTCCCAAGGCAAGAACCACTCGCTCTTCTGCTGCTCCACCACAACACCGAGACACGGGCCAGGAGAACGACCTGGTCCCTCGCCGACACCACCTCAAAGCTCCTCTCCCACAACCGTCTCACAGTATTTCAACCCTTTCAGGCAGACCAGCCAGGTGTTAGGAGTAGGTTAGCTTTCACCTCTCTCAGTTTGGTTTTTTTCTTTCATAGTTTTTGGTCTAGACAGGATTAGCATTGCTATTAGAAAAGGAAGTGTTTAAAAAGTTTTCCACCTATTATCAAGCACTACAAGCCCTACATTCAGTAACAAGACAAGGGGGATAAAAGGAACCTGTTTCACTTTTGCTCTCCCAGATAGATTAAGATGCGACAACCGTTCTGGTCCCTCCCTGGAGTTAAACGCAGCGGACCCAGTTCAGCTCTGGAGCAACTCAACTCAACTGAAACGGATTTACAGCCCCGAGGTCGATCCCAGCCCGGTACAGCCACCTCTCCCCCGAGCCTCCCCGGTATTTGTTGCCTCATCTTCAGATCCCAGCAAGGGGCAAGGAAAGGCCAAGAGGGAGGGAAGTGTGTGCACACTCGAAAGGACCCTGAACAGCAACCCCATCAGTAACCTGCATGCCACCACGTGCTGTGCTGCAGATTAGACCACAGATAAACCAACCAAACAACAATCCCAAACCCAGGAGCGACAAAATGTTTCCTTTGGCAAGACAGATACGAGGAAAAAAATTTATGAGCAAACATTTTCCTTCTAACACAGTCAAACCCCCTTCTCTCCCCCCAACATCCACCCACCCCCACCCGACCCTATAAAGTTGTAACCTATAAACAGGATCTCAAATACATACAGCATAATCATGTTTATCAATCATAATAAACCATCAGTTCAACTAAACTCTACAGCTAGAATTATCTCCACTATTTATAAAGTTTGCTTTTCTCTTCTGATTTTTTCAGTTTAAAACCAGTTCTGCGACAATGCTAAGCTATGCTGAGGTATTTTATGAAGGTGCCAGAAGCCAGCTGCTACCCACAAGTATTGTTCTCAGAGCTGTATGGTGCTACCTTTCGCTCAGGGAAGATGGGGAAGGAGCAAGGAGGGAAGGAGGCAGAGGCAGAGGGATGGAGAAAGGGGGCCCAGATTATTCCAGTTATGGACGGTTCTTAGCAGGGCATCACTGATGGACCGAAAACAGCCCCGAGACAAAGCTCAGTAGCTGCGTCGTGTTTAGGAATTTGGCCAGGAAAGAAGTACCTGATACGTTCTACATGCTGACCTTATTTGTCTACTTGATTAAAAGATGTCTTTCCTCCCACAGTTAAACTATTTGCAATTTCAGTGCAATCCCCCTAAAGCCCTCCAAACAGCATCCCAACGGGGGTAAAAATTCAGAGCATGTGCCCACTTGGAGTGTCCTGGAAGAAGTGGCAGACAGATCAAAAGCAGATAGACAAGCTGAAAAAAAATCAAGTTTTTTTCCATGCATTACTGTGTCCATTTGGGAAGATATGCAAATAGAGGAATTGCTTTTCATTGTTCCAAAAGCACTGAAACTACTTGCACTGACACAGAGGGAACCAGGTACCACTCACACCGTGGAGACAAAGATATGAGCATCTTAAGAAACCGGGAGCCAACAACTGTTTGACAAAATCTCCCCTGTCAAGTATCTTTTAAGCATTTTAGGGGACTCCCCTCTGGAAAGAAGAGAGAAGCTCACAAGCAGCTACGAGAGATTTAACGAGTGAGAAGGGCAGAACTTGTGCAAGGCAGGTATCTTGAATTCTATATTGCTTTAGTACTTTGGGAGGGAGTGGGCAGATGCACTGGTTGCAAAAATAGAAAGGGATTTGAGCTGGCTGTGTGAGACAACCATAAAAGCAGTGGGGGGCAGCAGGCCAGCTTATTCCTTTGGTAATACTCCACCCTAGGCAATACCCAACAGAGACAGACAGGCCCTGCTGGGGTACAGGGTGTGGAGAAACAGCATTTAACCACTTCAGGCAGAACAGGAATAGGAATAGTGACTCTTCATAAAGTTAATGTGGCAATAAAAACATCTACATTTTAAACTTCCAGTTTAAAACCGAGTATCATTGAAAATTCACACCATGCATTATTTTATCCATCCTAAAACACCTGTTTCTTTAAGATCATTTTGTATCTTTATATATTTCTTTATCTAAGAAAATAGGAATTGATATTTAAGGGAAAACAGATGTTGCTTTGGTTTAGTATCTGTGGTATGGCTCCAGCTGTAATGGTTGTGCTGCTCTATTTACAACAACAACAAAAAAAGAGGGAATTCCTGTTTTAAGGAACTTTGCTTTGCAGGAATGTGCACGGAGTCAAGGAATTAACTCTCCTGTGTTAACTCAGCTGCAGAAATGTGTCAAAGCACCCCGTGTGAGGCTCACAGAGGTGGCATTTGAACATCAGGTCATAGCTCCAAGAGATGTCTATGTGCACATCCACACCACCCCACAGTGAATGATAAAAACGTACTTCAGCTGACACACTGTACAGTAACTCAGAAACAACGAAAATGCTCTGTAGGAAATCGAAGCAGCTGTAACAATTGTAAGCAGCCACACCTGCGTGTGCTTTCTTTGGGCTGTTTGTGATTCCTTCCACAGTGACTGTGGAGAGTGGGTTCTAAGGAGACCAAGTGGGCTAAAGTCAAACATGTTTTTCTTAAGATCAAAAAAAAAAATGTCATCACTAAGCTCCAAGATCAACTCCTGAAGCCATTCTCTAAATTATTTTTGACCTTTCAGGCATATTTGTGTTTGTGTCCCTGGAAATCTCTTGCTTTTTAACTGTCCCTGTCTGCAGGGAGAGTTTTTTACTTTTTCTTTTCTTGCCTGGGTACTGTGACATGCTTGCAACTATGAAAAGCAACCCTCTCACCTTTAAATACAGAGACATGGAACTCTGAAATAGAGATGCTATTATCCTTTTCCAACACACCACCAAACCCCTTGTGATCATATTTACTGGTTCTGTACACAATTGTTATTGTTTCTTTGCAGATGCATCAATTTCTGCTGCCAGCATGATGATGATTTAAAAAGGCAAATTCACCTAAATTCTGGTACTTGATCTCACATACTTTTCATCCTCTGAAGGAGCACACGTGCTCTAACTTGGCAGATGTACACCCACTGCCAGGCTGATTTCTGTCTTTCACCTAAACACTGGAGGTAGCCAGCACCCATTAGGAAAAACACCCATAGGGATGAAAAGCAGGTTCAAGGAACAACAGTCAGTCAGTCACAGGGATGTTTTAGGGGACAAGGAACCAGAGCTAACTGGCAATGGATGCCATGGGATATGTGCTGTTTGCGTATTATGTCAGCTTCCGCAAACAAAACCAAGGTTCTTTGGATATGTGGCTACTCTGAGTTTCCAGTTTCTCTCAGAAAAAAACTCGCTAAGAAATTCCCTGGAATCTGGGCCCCAGATAGGGTGACAGGGTGGAGAAGAGGAGGGTAAAGGGGTATAAGGTGCTCACACCAAAGCCATGTGACCAATGCAAAGGTAGTCAGGAAAAAAGCAGATTTTTATAATAAATAAACCATCCAAGCTGCATTAGTGTTCCAGATATGTACTCAACAAGACCCTCTCCCAACCACAAACCAGCAAGAATGGGACATGAAAACTCATTCAGACAGCTAATGGCACAGTCTCCTGGAACTGTGGAGAGAGGATTTTCCACTGATTTAAGGCCCACCTTTCTTTGTGTTTCCTAGATATCTGCAAGGACCACGCCCCCCACCCCACCACAAAACCCTTGGGGAGGAGGGGATCCATCGGAGACAAGCCCGGTGGTCTCCCCCTCCAACAAAAAAAAGCTTCCTGATAAATTGTACTCTTGCACCGGCGTGAAAGTAAGCAGGGACTTTCAGAGTCAGGAACAAACGCTACAGCTGCGGTTTTCCCCATCCTCTTACTTCACTCAAAACAAGTCCAAGGACTTGCATTCCTTTGGTAGAAACTACAGACCGTGCTGCGGCCTCCAGACCAGCACAGCGGGTACCAGCATCTTCTCTCCTACTTTTTCCCTACCTCCCTGAAGCTCACCCAGCTGTACCTGTTGCTGCTCTGAAGCTTTCACTGCGGGCCATTGCTATTTTTGCAGGATTATTCATAGCCCTAAAAGTCTCCTGCACAGCCTGAAGATGTAGAGACACATCAAAAATACTGAGATTCATCCATACTGGGGGGATAAAGGTAGGACCTCTTGGATTAACAATCCTCTGACATTGCCATTCTATTTACACATCAAATAAAAGAAAACAAATTAAAATCAAGTTAAGAGTCTGCCCCAAGGATAACACAAATTACCAACCAACCAAAAAAAAAAAAAGATTAAAAACAAGCAGCAACTTTTATATAAAATTAATAAAAACAAAAGACAAATGAAAAAGAAATTGTCAGTAGCATCTATCGCCTCTCTGCATCTGAACTGCACTTACACAAACTAGTCCATTAGTACAGCAGCTTGCTAGAAATTGACTTTGGTTCAAGCTTAGTTTTAAAAAAATAAAACATAAAAAAAATCAAAACCACATAAGAAACGGTGGACGGACATTTGTTAGTTTCCCTGCTTGCAGTTCACTAGTTTTGAAGATTTAGGGGTAATTGGTTTAAATATCAGTAAAACAGGAAGGTGGAGAGTTAAGAGATGAACAGAGCAAAACCATGGTGGTGGGGGGAGAGATAAGGGGTTCTGCCACTTGAGTGCAAACACAAATCCCACATGCTCAGGCCACAAACCAAAGCATGTGTAGAGTTTAAAGTTGCTGCCTTCCGGATCTTGGATGAGAAGCTCCAGGATCCCCCTGAATCATCAACAAAATGAACATAGCTGCATCAACTCATTATTTTAGGACACTCTGGTGACAAAAGAAAAGGGGGTCGGTGGGGAAGGGACTCTTCTAATACCCTCACTAGCTAAAAGTAATTTAGTTTTATACACATGGCAGAAACCTTTAAATCCATCAGGAATGGAAAGTTCAACGTGAACTGCATTGCAGTGATCCAGTCTTCTCTCTTTAAAAAAATTTTTTTTTTTTTTGGTTCAGATACTAGATTGTATATTTAAGAATATACGGATCTAACTTCTGTACAGTTCATTTACTCCTTCCTCATCCACGAAAATATCCTTTGCTCCACGGATCAGAATCAACCTTAAAAAGAAAAGTGAGTTCCAGCGCCAGGCCAGAGGCGCTGACTGCCGCCCTCAGCCCGCAGCTCAGAGACCACATGAGATCAGCCCGGGGTGTGCAAAGCCCCAGGGTGGCTCTGTTGTGTTGGCATTAACAATGGCACCTCCTGTTCCCATATTCCTGGCTGCTGTCTTTTGCAGCCAGAAGCACTTTTTTTTTTTTACTCGGAAGTTCTTCTAAATAGTGTTGGAAGCATCAGAAAAGGAATATTGCTATGAACGAGGAGAATGTGACCTTCTGAAATCTGGTACTGGCTCACCTAGAGAGTATCTAGGCCTGTAAATGGTGCTTTACGTGCTGCCAATTAGCCTGGATCCTGATGGTTTTTAAATATTTGTGTGTGCTCTTGCACAGCAAAATGAAATCCCTGGAACAGAAGAGCCATCAGTACTGTCACACAATCAATCCACAGTCGGGAGGTCACATCCCGCTCTCTGAAGTCAAAGGAACCAAGCACATGAAGCCGAGAGCAGAATTTGGCCATTTTGTCTAAATATTTGAGAGAAGGAGAACGGCAGTTTGGAGCTAATTCTTACCTCTGCTTAAAAAGCAGAGACCAGCCTGGAAGTTTGCACACAATGATGATCTCTGCTGCTGCACTGGGCTGGCTTCCTGCACAAATGATGAACATAAATTCTTCTGACCCCTACAAGTAGGCATTAGACAAATTCGAGGATGAGGAAACTGTTCAGAACATTTCCAGAAGATTAGGACAGAAAGTCTATTTGTGCTCCATTCTTCCTCTCCACCCCCCCCACCCTCCCCCCATGGTGTGGGAGCTCGCTGAAAATAATCCAGGAGCAAAAGACAAACGCGTCCAAACTATATATATAAAAATAATAATAATAATAATCATAATAATAATAATAGAGATACACCAGTAATACAGGCCTGCCTAAATTGTACCAGTTAAGAAAGGAACCCCCAACATGATTGATACGATTATAAACACCTTGTATGNACTGATAACCCACCTTAACTTGTCATTGTGACTGCTGGAAATGATAAGTAGTCCTTTCACTTTTTTTGTGTTTTTGTGGTTTTTAGTTTTTTTGTGGTTTTTTTTTTTTTTTTTTTACATTTTTGGTTAGAAAGTTCTCCGATCCATGAAGCGATCCTGAAAAGACAGTGTTTATTATAAAATTAGGCAAATGTCTGTCCCAGCTTTAAATCCTTCCTGTTTTGCTTTTGTTTCCTTTTTTTTTTTCCTCCTTTTTTTTTTCCGCGTGTTTTTTGTTTTTTTAAATATTTTTTCCTTCTCTCTCTCTCTCTCTCTGTGTGTTTCTCTCTCTCTCTCTCTCTCTTGTCCCCAGCAACACGGCGAGAGGCTGCCCGTGGCATTTTTCAGTTCACGGCCCGGGCTGGCAGCGGGTCCCGGCGCACAGGGAGCCGGGCTGCTGGGGCAGAGCCCGGCCCGCCTCACTGTGCCTTGGAGGCAGTAGTGGTGGTGGACGTGGCCCCGCTGGCAGAGGCCACCGTGAGCAGAGAGTTCTGGATGGACTCGGCTGAGGTGGAGGAGGTGGCGTGAAGGCTGGCGACTGGTCCAGAGGCCCCTGCGGAGGCTGCAGCTGCAGAGACCAAGCTAACTGGGTTGCTGGTGAGCAGAGAAAGGTTCTGAGGGTTCAGGAACAGAGGGGCAGTGACGATGTTAGGGGTACCTCCAGCATTGGCAAACACCAAGTTTCCAGTTGCATCCAGTGATGTTATTGGAAGAGAGCCACCGGATGCAAGAGCTAAAAAAGGGAAAGTTCAGCAGGGAGGAGGTAAGATTAGCAGTAAGCAACAATGCAAAATGTGCCTAAAAGCAAGGGGTCTCTGCATTTGCCTTTCTCTGATATGTGTGCTCGCTAAATCACGGAGGGCAGTTCTCTCATCACAGGTTGTTGGTTTTTTTTCCCCCAAAAAGAACCATCAGACACCATACTAAAATGCATCTTTCATCTGCTGCTGAACTAATTCCCGGGTGCTTTTCTTCAGCTCATTTAGCACAATACTGGTCTGTGTTTCCTGCCACAGAGAGCCTGTCCATCCAGGCAACTTGCACTGGGAAGGGTTGAGATGAGGGCTCATGTGAAATGACAGCTAGCACAAGATGGAGAAGGTCATGTAACCTTGAGCGTAACATTTTAAATGTTGACATATAACCAACCACTGTTACAACTTACTCTCAGGGGTCTACAGCCTTCAATCTGCCTTAGATTATGATCTCCTAAATTTATCTGTGACACTTTATGAAATGGTTCTTTCTTGCAACCTAGAAACAAGATTTCTTCAGCTAGTTTAGAGGATATTTCAACACACAGCACTTTAGACACTTGTACCACCCAGTTTTTACAGGTGGCAAACTACGAACTCAGAACAACTCTTGCTGAAGCCAGTAGTAGCTTCTGGCTTTGTGCTACTTCCAAAACAAATAAATATTTACTCTTCTGAATGTGAATTTATGTATTTCAAGTCCTACCTAAGGATTTTAGGAGGCAGGGTGTTTGTTGGAGGTTCTTTCCAAATACATACGAAGAAAAGAATTCAGGATCAAGACTGGCTCAGAACTGCCCTCCCACCTCAGAATGAATGGTGCAAGTCTGCTCAAGCAGACTATAGAAGAGCTATAAAAAGCAAATCTTTAACCTGCTAGAGATACAGGCCTATGAGGCAAGGACAACAAAATAAATTCCAGATTATATTCAGTATCTTAAATGCCTCCTTAAACCACTGTAACATCATACACAATTCTGATTTCCTATCTGAAGCTGTACCTGCTCTTATCTCTGTGAACCACAAAACGTATTTGCACATTTAATTTTGTAAAAACCTTTACTCCTACACTATTTATGCCCAGTGCTGAGGAGTCTGGGTTCTCTGGCAGACAAAACCAGAGCACATAAACTGAAGTTGTGTGACAGAGATGCATGAAAAGGAACACTACTGACCTTGAATAGTTGCCAGTGTACTGTTGCTCATCAGGGCCGGGCTGAGAGCACCACCTAATGTCCCTGGATTGAGACTGAGTAAGGCACCTCTGCAGCAAGCAAGATCATGGAAGAAGCGGAAAAGAGAAAGAGGGTTACTTTTAGAAGAAGGTTGTCACTGTTCAAAAGCACACCATCATACTTTTAAAAAAGGGGGAAGGGGAGGGGAGGGCAAGGAGGAAGGAAAGACCAGAGATTAAGAGCTGGTTTTGGATTATTTTACTTTTAACTCCATGAGGGGTTCATGACATGCCCAAAGTACAAGCACTGTAAATACATGACTTGCATTGATTGTTCACGTAAGATATTCTTGTAAAGTCGTTTGGGAAAACTGTTAATTGTCAGAGAACGATCATCCTCTCCCAAATGCAGATAAGAAATATGTAAATCCAGAGGAATTAAAGAAACATCTGTCTGAGCAACATTCCTAAAATTACAACTTCAGCAATACATCATCTTGTATCTTTGAGAACTTCTTGCTCATGATGGAGAAATGAATATAGAGGTGTGAAGTGGGTCTAGGCTATCTCTCCATTTTACAATTAATAGGACAGATTCCATGATTCAGTGGTAAGTTGCAGTTCTTAAGTCAAGCTCTGCAATGGGATGAACGATTTATCAAACAACAACATCACTGCAACACCGCTTTTCCACCTTTAAAATGAACACAGTACTTGTGTTCTGTGATGGGAATGGTCAATTGCCATCCATGAGTAAACCTTCAGAATCTGAGTATATGACAGTGATACATCAAAGCAACTTATCCCAAGAATTCTCCTTCCCTCTTCTGTCACCTCACCTAAAAGGGTGTGCAAAACGGATCCTTACCCAGCTGCAAACTGCGAGGATGCCATCAAGCCTGGGTTTAGTCCTGCTGCAGCAGCCATGGCAGCAAGACTTGCATTTGCAGGCAACTGTGCAGCTCCTTGTAACGCGGCCGCTGCCGCCGTTTGCAACCCTGATGCCGTTACCATCACCTGGCTGGTCCCGAGAGGGGAGGACAAGGGAGTGGAGGTTGTCTGTGTTGTGCTGGTCTCACTGGCACTGGATGCCTCTGAAGTGGAGGCTGAGGCAGAAGGGGAAGGGCTCAGGGAGGGCGATGTCACTGCTGAGGAAGCTGGAGGTGCTGTTGAAATCACTGTCGCCGTGTTGTTGGAGGGGGTTTCTGTTGTGCCTGGAAGATTGGTTCTGGTCAGATCAGTACAAATCAGAGAGCAGACAACAGAAACTCCCGCCCACCTGATCTCAACTTCATGTCCAGCTGAAAAGGGCACAAATACACATTTCGGTAGTACCAAGAAGCACCAAGAGTTCAAATGAAAAAATGAAATGACACTTCCCAACGGGAGGCTGAGGAGCTCTAGAAGCCAGCAATGAAATACAGTATATTTTGTTTCAGCAACACCCGTGATTTTATTCCTGGAATAGTCAACTCAGCGGTCACAAAAACGGAAGCTTCCTAGTGCAGCAACAAGGAACAATGACAAGAATGTCCTGGGATACCAGTGACCAACAGTGAAAGGCTCTTTGCAGAATAAAAAGGGACAAACGGTCGGGGTTGATGTGGTGCGGGCAGAGCTCAGCCCTTACCTGTGACTGACAGACTGGTGACAGCAGGACTGGCCAGAGGGAGCACGGGGTTGACAGTCAGGGTTGTAGCTGCACTGCTAGTCACAAGGCTTGGCGTGGTTGCCACCTGGAGGTCAAAAACGAATAAAACTGATCAGCTGCTCAAAGACAGTGCTACACACCAGACCGGGATTTCTTCCTTTCCACCCTCACCTGAGGAAGTTACCAGGGAAAATGCTGCATATAAACTAACTTTTTGGTAATTTGGTTACTTTATCATTCAATGAAACACCCATAGCACCTTCTCTAATTACCAGCAATATTTTTATTCCTAATAATTCAGTATTTGAAAGGAGACACACCCCTACCCACATTTGTTAAGACTGCAAGTTAGCCCTCTCTCTGCCACCCCACAAAGACAGCATCTTGCTTTAATAGAGAAAATTATAGAAAGAGTTACAAAATATATTATTTCTACTTTTATTTTTCTTGTTTAAACATTTTTTTCAGCCCCAGATCTCTCTCTCTGATCAAATTATGTAAATGCCCCAGCATTAACAAAGGTATATAGGGTAATATGTTTATATGGAGAAACAGAATAACATTTCACTTTTATTCAACCAAACGATAAGCTTTACTTTGATAAATTTCCTTGTGCCAGAGGAAGAATCTCTGAATTTTAAAACATACAAATGGAGTTTTCAATTGTGGATGGCTTATTACAAGAAAGCTACAATAAACTGAAGACATTGCAGATAAACACCAAAGATTTAAGGCTGGAGAAACTAGCTTATGAGGAAAAATGAAATATAAGGAAAGGACTTTCTATGGACAAGAAATGGTGTCCAACAGTAATGTCTGAAGGCTGTTATACATCAATGAGAGAAATGAATCCTTTAGAATTGCCCAAGAGAACATAGCCAAGGATATAGCCTAAAAATTCCTCCTTTCCACTCTCTTACCTTAAGTCTATTATCGGAGAAATATCTCTCATGCTACACATCCTCTTAGAGGGAGTCAAATGCTTCATGCATTTTAAACAAGACTGGGGCAACTGGGACAGGTCTGAAAGCTTTCTGCCCATCTCAAATAGTGTATGAAATTAAGAGGAGCTGGATACACAGTACACCTCCCACTAATGCAGCCCAGCCACTGCATCTGTCATCTGTCCAGCAAGCAGTTAAGGCCAAGGTCACAATCCTTATTTCAGGGCAGAGAATGACCTGGAATTAATACAGTTCACCCCCGTGGTTACAGTGAGTGACTCCAGCCAATGCAAAAGGAGGCTGCTCTCAAAAGGTGCCTTCCCCTCCAATCCTGCTGCAGAGGCCTCACCCTCGTGCAGCCAGGCTGCAAGTCACACTGGTTATCTAACCATACTGAAAATTCATCACTGCTCCTCACATGGCTAATTTGCAGTCAAACTACTAAACTAAGCCCGAGCATCCTATGGACACAATCTCCAGAGCTGACATAAGGAATCAACAAAGCACACAGTCACTGAAGGCTGGGGGCAGCAGGGCTGGGACATTCACTTGCGTAGCAGCACAGTCTTAAGAGAAGCTTAGAATGAGTGAAAACACTAGTGAAACTCCACTGATGAAAGGGAGACTGTGGTTAACACCTCCATTTCTTACATACAATGGCAGATTATAGCAACAGGAAAATTTCTATAGGAAACCTCCTTTAAGTTGCAGTCTGAAGGAGCTTGCACAGTTACTAAAATACACTATCATAAATCTCACTATATTTTGCTTTGGCAGCAAGGCATGCAACCTTGCATTGCAACTGGGCAAAAAAACCCCCAAAACAATACCAACAATAATAATAAAAAAGACTAAGTACACTTAACACAGCCCTTCCCCTGAAACAAAAGGTTGCATGCACACACCCTGAGACAAGGATGAGGGGAGAGAATAACACATCACCAAAATTAATGGTTTAATGAAGTACTGGAAGATATTAGCTACTACAGTGATGAGGGTGGAATAAATACTACAAAAGGACAGCTACGGGCTACATAAATTCCACCACATTCCTATTAGCATAGCTACTATGAAATCTAATAGCTACTGTTTCTATTTATGAAAACAGACCTCCACGGACATTGGTAGCAAAGGTGCTGAAGGAACCTTGATGCATGTGTTTTGTTACTCTTATTTTCATGAAGTTTGTGTTTACCTGAGGTAAATACAAGTGTGGGAAATTAATTACATGAGTATTAGCTAAACTAATCTTTTGTTCCATGTCTTTCTTTTATATAAATCATTTCTGACTAGAAGTAACAACACTGGTATCATTGGATTCGTGTGACCTAAGTCTCCAAATGATACAGAATCAAAGGATAGGTTAAGACTGGAAAAGACCACAGTGGGTCCTTTGGTCCAACCTTCCTGCAGGGTCAGTCCTAGAGCACAGGGCACAGAACTGAGTTCAGATGGTTCTTGAGTATCTCCAGTAAGGGAGACTCCACAGCTTCTCTGGGAAACCTGTTCCAGGGCATGATACATTTTACTGCTGCTCATTTACTGACCACAGCTGCTAAAATAAGAGGGGAGAGGGAGAGCTATTAAGCACTTAAAAAAAATACTATTATTTTATATTAAAAAAAAGGGTAAAAGAAGCAAAGTCCAGATATAAACTGGAGGTATTATCTGAAGTAAGTTCAAAGCAATAATGCCAAGTGCAAATTTGGTAGTCAGAATACCTGTTCATGAGCTGACTAAATAAAACACCCTCGCTGAAGGCCTGACTAGTGCCTGATTTGTAAGCATTATCTCTCTTAGACAGTATCCAGGCGGAACACTCAAAATGCCAGTAAAATATAAATATGTGAGAAGAAGTGTGCTGTACAAAGAAGGTGCAGCACGTGTAGCTTCCACAGCGAGCACAGCAGAACTACCTCCACCAGTGATCTTTGTCAACACAGCTCTTGACTCTTACCAGTGAGGTTGGACAAGGGAAAATTGCTTTGATGGGCGAGCTGCTGGTTCCACCACTGCTGGGTGGGTTGATCCTTTTCTCCTTCTGGCGCCGGTTACAGAACCAAACGCGGATCACCTCCTTCTCCATGTTTAGCTGGTCAGCTATCATGGCGATCTCATCCGAGGTAGGCTTTTGGTTCTGACAAAAGAAAATGGTATTTGAAAAGCTCTGCAATTACCTCCTGAAGTTTTATTTTTCATCATAGCGTCTTCTCCAGTAGGCAGAAATCTGAATTGCTGATTTAGATCCAGAATCTGGTCAGTGGTAGAGACAAACCACAGTAGATGCTTCTGCCCTCCAGCTAAAAACCTCAAATTATGTGTGCTTAGACTATTGCCCCATTTATCCATCCTCATGAAGACTAGTGCTTAAACCTGTGTCTGAGTATCCCGGAATGCAAGATCACAAAGTCAGTGAACTGCAAGGACCAGTGAGTTTTTCTGAGGGGGGTTGTGTTTTATTTTTAAAGTGAAGCAGATGTTGATGTATGTCTCTTTTGTATTCCCCTTGTTTAGTACCAGCACTTTCCTAAATAGCAGGGCAATGCGTTCGCTCTGACACATAGAATTGTTAAGTGCAGTTTCTCCATTTCCTCACAGGCTGAGCAGAGCACCAGGAGCACTGACCTCCAGGAAACTCTTCTCTAAGGCCACACGTATGTTGGTCTCTATGCTGGTGCGTTTCTTCCTCCTACGGTTCAAGCCTTCGATCCCTTGCCCTGGAGAATTCAGGGCACTTGGGCTGGAGAGAGTTGAATCAGATGAGAGGTTTTCTGAAAAAGAAGAAAGGAATACAAATCAGGAGATTTCATCTGAATGCAGTGCAGTCTAATGCAAGTGTTCTCCGCATGTGCAAGGTATGTTAAGACCCGCTCTGTATCTATTCCAAATACAGAGGTTTACGAAGATGACATGCACTAATCACTGTATTTACAAATTACAACATATATCTGAAACGAAAAAGCTACAAGTAAAGCCAGAAGATGGCCTCTGCTCCTGTATGCTACCACAGTTATCCCTTTTGTAATACCTATACAGAGTTTGTCTCCCATATCTCATTCTGCTCCCCACTCACTCACTGAAAGACCCAGTTTAAAGGAAAAAGGAGTACTTGCTATCCATGAGCCACAGCTGGAAGTCACAGGCAGTTATGAAAAAATCTGAGCAGCCTGAAATGTCTTTTACCCACTCTACAAAACACTCAAGGAATAGAAGCTCATAACCGGCTTCACAGTGATCAGTCTCTTCTCTCTGGACATCTCAGCAGACACTCAGTGCTACCAACCACTCTACACGGCGAGCAGCTCCCCCTCCTGAACTTCACCAGGGCTCTTGGTCCCTAATCCTATCTTTCTGGCTTCACAGAGGGGCAAAGAGAGAACATTCAACCCCACTTTGCAGCAGGAAGAGCAACCTAACCAAAAGGTAAATTTCAGCAGGGAATTTAAACAAAATGATTAATTGTGGCTGGAGTTCCCTCATTGCACTGGGGTTGGTGGGTGTCAAAGTTCACAATGCCCGCCATTATTCTGATAGACTCAAATAGGCAAGTATATCCTAGACTTTTTTTTTAAATAGTAATGGCACCTGCAAACATGTGGAAACCCTTCCTCAGCCTGAAAACTTCACTGAGAACCAGCTGAGTTCCGTGGCAATAAATTCTGGAATCATCGGTATGCTTCTCCTGCCTACTTTTACCTAAAACAGTAGCCTCTAAAAAAAAGGATAAAATCTTTCTTCCAAAGATTTTCATGAAACTGAGTCAGAGCTAAAGACAATGATTCCCCATTTGCAGGATGTGAAGAACCCCGACACTGTTCACAATCCTTAAGTTAACTTTACAGAGTCCAGTATTTCTTCAGGCTAGCAGGAAAAAAACCCTATGACACCCTTGCAACACTGGATCATCCAGTGTTTCTGGAAGGTTTGGGGACTGCTGTCCTGTGGACTTGAGCACTCAGTGTGGAGGTATTTATGTTTTCTATCACAGACCTAGAACATCTAATGATAACCCCTGTCAGCACAACACAATGACACTTCCTCTTCTCAATGCAGGACAAATTTTCAACACCGCATGAAATTACTTTCAAAATTTCAGAGAATGCTGTAGGTGCCAGCATAAAGCTCTCTCCATTTTGGTAAAAATAGGAAGGCACACACCATCCCTGCCATCTGTTTAACATATCCATCAGTTTTATACAATGTACAAATGCATTCTTGGAAGAAAAAACTGGCTGACAGCACTCTCAAACACTTTCTATCCTAACACCTAGCACCACCACACAAGCTCCTTTTGCTGGTGGGAGATTAAAAAAAAAAGAACCCTATCAATACTGGCATAGTGAATAACTTGTATCCCAGGGAAAAAAAATTAATATGGGAGGGAAAAAGCAAAACCAACCCCACAAAAAACTCTTCCTACAGGGAAAAAGATTATTTATCTAAACCCTTGGAGAGAGATAAAAGGAATGCACACAGGGGTATGGAAGGAGATGGATGCAATAAGCTCTGCCTACTGAAACAACAAATCATGCAACCCTCTCCCTACTACACATCTGAAAAAGAAAGCTAGAAGAGGATTAGAAGTTATATGCATTAACATACACAAAGGAGGAAAACCATGACACACATTGTACCTCATCAAAAAAAATTGTTCGGCTGTGTAGAGAACACTTTTCTGAAAGTTCATACTAGAACTGCTTTGGATGCATACAGGCACACGGAAAGGGAACTAGGGAACCCTCATTTGTCCCATGGGCAGCTACAAAGGCTGATAGCTTCATAAAACCATAAGGGCACCAACGAAGCAGCTTTACAGAATCCTATTGGTTTTGGTAGGCTGGTGAAGAAATACACAGACTCATTCACCTGCATCATTGAGCCACTTTTCCAGAAGTGGCTTTAACTTGCACATGTTCTTAAAGCTGAGGTTCAAGGCTTCAAAGCGAGAGATGGTAGTTTGGCTGAAGTCATTTCCATAGAGTTTGCCCATAGCGAGCCCAACATCACCCTGGACAAAGAAAGAGAAAAAAGGGATTCACTGACATAGGCACTTCCAAAGCAAGGAATCCTGTCACATTCTGGTGTTCTCAGTGACTCCACTGCTGCGTGGGATTTCAGTTTCACAGAGGCTTTCTCAGCGCTACCAAGGTTCATGCTAAAGCAATAATCACAGAGAAATGTCAAACCTCAGTCAGTTTAACCGTGTAACTCTTTCCAGGAAATCCCTGACGCTTTGTCTTCTTAGCATTATCACTGAGCAGCACAGTCCACTGAATATTAACCTGTAATTTTTTCTTAGTTCTTTAAAATAAGTAAAAGCCAAGCTCGCTTTAGGAGCAGATTTAAGTTTTTCTGCATATTTCACCCCGAAGAAGGAAAAGGTCAAATAAGCAGAAATGCAATGAATTCACGTTCTCAAATTTGTAGAAAATACTCTAGAAAAGATGTCTGCAAATATACATCACATTTAAATAGATGCAGAAATATTCTTATCTGAACTGTTAGTATCTTCTGAGGTTCAAACCAAATTTTTCCCCAACAGATACAAATTTCAAAGCAGAAAAGAAGCTGAACCATTTCAAATAATGATTAACTGCAGTTTTGACTATCATTACCCATCTGCCAGAAAGCTATCCAGGAGATTTATAGGCAGATGATCATCTCTTTACATCTGTTATTGCTTTTTAAACTCAGTTTTAGCTAGCTATTCTGCTAGCAGACATTCTGCTTATCGTAATATTTATGTATATATTATATAGCTATGTAGTATACACATGGAAAGCGGTGTTTAAAAAAAAGATCAATCTATTCTTGATTGTGGCCATTAAAAACGCCATAATATTTTCATGCTTTGTTTTAAAGCTGGAAGGCCCTGCCCTTTGAAAAAAAAAATTGCACTTGTCAAAGATACTATTTGGGCTAAAGTAGCTTTATTTAGATTTTTATTCCTTTAGCACAAAGCGAAGTACGAGAAGTCTGGAAGAAGAGGCTGAAAAAGCTGGAGCACAGTTAGTGGAGTTTAATTGTGAATGGGTTAGTCGGATCGGGCATAAAGCTCGCTTTTCTCTGAGTCAGCTCCAAAACCACAGCTGGGTATGAGTACACTGACAGCATGCAGAGTGGCCACACACAAGCCAGGAAGAAAACAACCTTCGGGAAGTTTAGTAAATTGTGCAGGTTGAGCAAAGAAAACAATTTCCTTCCTAGAAGAGGACCAGAACAATTGTGCGCCCTTCAATCAGAGGAAACACGTGGGAACTCGCATTTATGCTTCTACTCATGTGCCAGGATTCTGTGCATTTTAAAACTCATAAATCATTCCAAGAGGGGTAACGTAGATGCGCTTCTGGGTTTATGAAGAAGGAAACCTGGCTATGTAAACCATTTTAGAGGTAAGCTGATTTATGTCTTGGCAGGAAAGAGTTATGAAATTTGCTCCAGTCCCCCAACTAAATTTAATTCTGGATTTATGTTGTTCTTACAAACATTTGCCATTTGATTTAAAATGAATAGTTAACCATTTCTTTGTCAATGCCAAAAGGTGGCAGCATTTCAGCTGTAGGCAAAGGAATTTACATACTGGGATGAGAATTTTACATATTGGGATGGCCCACGGATAGGATAGGGTGGAACAGAATATAAAGGCACTGTATACACATCTGATCTGCTCTGTAGGTTGACTGAAGCTCTGGTAATGAACTGAAACTGATTATAAAGTACATTATTGTTGTGTGTACTGGTCTGTTAAGAAGCTCAGATGGCCTAGCAGAGGCAATACCTTTCACAGAATAAAAATAACATTGTCTAAAATGTTCACTCACATCGCCTGAATCTGTACTGAGCAATTAGTCCCAGGCCTGCAATCATGCTAAGGTGCAGTTTGCTCATTGTGTCCCTATATGTCTAACATGGAGGTATTTTTGAGGAAAATAAACAAAGGGATTGAAATACCTCACCCACATTTCAGGGTGGGAGAAGAGGCAGAACTGCTGAAATTCAAAACCTGCTTTATTGTTCACACAACAGAATGTAGTAAGTGATTAGTTTGCAATGCAAACTAAATCTTACAATTATTTTTGAAAGGCAGGGGTGGCGTGAGTCTGAAAAAGCTTACAGTACTGCTGGAAATAAATTTCTTTTATCCTCTGAAAGACAGTCTATTTATCCAACTATAGGAAACCAAAGTAATCAGGGTCTCTAATTATCATCCAATTATGCAATTAGATTGAAGTTATTAGAACAGCCTAATTACACACATACAAAGTCAGAGTAGGATAGGAATGACCAAATGTAATTTTATTACATTCTCAAGATTCCCCTTTTTTAATCTGAAAAGCAAATACTGAAATGTAAGCCTGAGCAGTTGTGTTCATTTTTCCTCACCATGAAAATTCATAACAAGGTCAATAAAGAAAGGTTAACACGTAACTTAAAAAGTCTTGTTGAGCCTTTATAATCATCTCACAGCAGGGCAGATTAAACATAATAAGGAGAGATCTACACGAACCTCCTCTGTCAGGCTATTGGGAAGCTATTGTATTCTACCCTATTCTGTGCTGCTTTATTCGAGCTTTTGTGTGTGTCCATCACTTGTATTTCTGTGCCTCCCTCTAGTGGAAAGCAGGGAGGGAAGGAGGCACACATGCCAGCCAAATGTACTTCATCTGACTAAGAACATTCTGTTCTTGACTTATAATTAACATGCTGCCAGGAACTTTCATTATGAACTTTGATTTTTCAATTTAGGACTTTGCCAGAAAAATAAATCTGACTGCAGCACATACTTTCAGCTAAAGTAGATTTACATATTCTATTCCATCACATATGTTGGACTGACTGCTCTGAGGTCAGACTTCTAAATACTTTGATTTCTGCATGCTCTTTCTTCTAGTAAAAACATGCTTAAGCTTAACCACAGACTCCTGCCAAAACTAATTGTTTACCTGGGGAGATATTTTAATTTTGCAGGGGGAAAAAAATAATTTTGATATTAATAAGAAAGGACTCTTGGAACCTAGTTCCTTTCAACAGAATAGTGGAACATATAAATGCATTTTGTACTTTTAATTGTGGTCTTCATTCAACCACCTTCAGTATGTTCAAGATTACTTTTCTTCTGCTCTATGGGTATTTCTGAGCTTTTAAACAAACCAAAACAAGGCACAACTCCAGTTCACCTTTGTAAGGAGAAAACTTCAAAGGTGACAGTCCTTTCAGGTTTTGTTTAGGAACCTTAGCAAAAGCATTAAATACAGAAATCATTGATGTTTAATAGGAAAATACGCTTGAGAGATAAAACCCCTTTGACATCCAAAGCAACTGCACAGATGTGATACACTTTTTAAGCACACAGAGCAGCTAATTGTGCCGTATGATTTTTGGAACTTTGTACTTCTGAAGGCAGCTTTAAAGTGCTTTGTCCCATTCATGTCACATCCCGTAGAATGAATAGTGCACATGCAATGACATCTGGAGCTGGTAAATGCACGTTTTCCCCTGCTGGGAAAATGGCTATGCTTTAAAACCAACAGGGAAGTAAGATGGATGTATGGCTTTTTCTGTTATTTCTTAGAAATCCCCCACATAAAGGCCAGAGCATAACCCTATTTAAGCAGGTTCTCCTCGGAAATGATGGAATTGCAGTCTCCCCCCAGACTTGAAAGATGAGACCTCAGGTTCCACACTGGCAGGCACTAAGGTACGCAGTCTCACCTGAGTGAATCCAAGTTTGATCCGTCTTTGTTTGAAAGTCTTGGCAAACTGCTCAAGCTCCTCAAGGTCACTGGGCTCCTCCAAGCTGGGAGTGTCGATTCGCTTTGGTGTTGACTGGCTCTGTGGAAGTGGCTGAATGGGGGTCGCTGCTATTGTGCGTGTTGGGGTTGCTGGCTATTGAGACAGCAAGGGAAAGAGGAAAATCAGACTTAAGAGGATAATCAGCAGAAATTAAATTCCTAAAAGGTATGTGATATTCCTGTGAGAGAGGTCAGTGACCTGGCCATTTCCTGCAATCGGGAAGTTCCTCCCATTTATTAACATTCCTCTCCAGAACAAGCAAACACAATCCAGAAAACTGCAACAGTATGACAGACCTTTAAAGGTTCTGTCATAACCAGTTAAAAAAAAGTAAGATGTTCAAGGGTAACCAACAACTTTCACTTGCTGCAGAAGCTGCTCAAAGAAAGGCTGAACACACTCTACTTGATATGCTTCTACCACTTATAGACACCTTGGCATCCATCCCTTTTAAAAAATTTAAAATTGAATCTACTGGTCTTGTGAAATTGCAGATTGTCATCTCAAAAGATTCAAAACTCCTATTTAATCCTGGAAGAGTGAGCACGTCCAGATGCAGCAAACATGGCAAATTTCCTCGAATGCCATCATCGCTTGTGACTGACTCAGCTCTCCAGGAAGGAAAACCAAGATTTACCTCTAACCCTTCCACTGATAGTTGCAATAATAAAATGAACATACCGGTGATACAAGAAATTAAGCAAAGGCAATCTGCAGAAAATGATTCATTTTAGGTCACACTTTTCTTCTATATAAAGGCTAGTTTTCTAGGAAGTCCATGGAAGGTTCGCTGTTCTTGAACATTGGCATACTAAAGCATTTTGCCATGCAACTACAATAAATATCTGAAAAAAAATTAACATCTTGGAAAATGTTCACAGGTGAACAAAATATATTTAGATCTGATATTGCACAGTTCAGGCTTTATGTGCGACAAGAACACTGGAAACACGTTTTGAGTGCATAGCTCTACTTCCTTACATGCCATGATCAGCTGAGATGCAGAGACAAATCATTTAAACTCCAGTTAAAATTCTAGTCAGTTCAGCTGTGGCTCTTCAGTAAAGGTGATTTCATGCCCCTGTGTCCTACACCCAGTTCTGAAACTCTGGACTCCTTCAGGGCAAATAAGAACAGCCTCATGTCCAGGCAGCCCTAGAGTATTATGCAAAGTCTATGCAAAGGTTCAGAAAAGGCTCTTCTAAAAGAAATGGCCTACATATAGCTCAGTCTTTACATAATTCCTTATGTTGTTTTCCTCCTGGGTTAGTGCAATGCTTTGCAGTGCACTGCAGATGGTAGGGGGAGGTCAAGATCTATAATTCCATTACTTGAGACATAATATAATCATATATGATCTTTCCAGGATTGCAGATACATGTGTCACACTTAGAGGTTTTTAACTTTTTAATTTACATTAATCATAGTGGGTAATTACTGCAATATGTCTTCACTGATTTCACCCACTTTACATAATTTATTATTTCTTAGTAGTTTTAATGGTTTTTTTTTAATCCAAGAATAACCTTTAGTGGGGAATCATGCTGCTAGCTGAGGTATGAACTAGAGGTGGGACAAATTCTATTTTTCACACAGTGCATGAAAAATACTAGAGGTGATATAATAGAAAATGTAGTTTTCTGAGACTCTGATAGACTCAGGCACCTTATTGCAGACTAGAAAATTCTTATATGTAACCGAGGTGGCAGGAAGATACTGTGTGATATTACATGGTATTTGAGAAACAGCATGCAGCTATGAAACTAAACTGCACAGTAAAACCCAGAGCCAAGCACAACCACATTTACAGGCACATGCAACCTAAAAATTGCTTTTCTTATAGTCTGAAAACTTAATCACAGATCTCTAATATTTTAATATACATCTATCAGAATATTCGAATATTTCATTTCTAACAATCTCTTAAGTTTCACAGATGGTAACTGGTAAGACTGGCAATGACTTAGCAGTGATTGCAAAATAACTACACTAAAAAAAAGATAGATTACCACTGCAATCTTCAGAAAGAGACTTGTCAGTAATCCCCTTTTGGAGCTTTTGAGGGAGCTCACACCTTCACTCCTCTGAATTTCCAAGAAAACCTTACAGGAAATCAAATGATGCTTTAGTGCCATTAACTCAAGGTATCAATCATGAAAATTTCCAGCTAAAAACCCACTTTAGAACGTTAAAGCCTGCAAAGAGGCACATTGGGGTGGGAGCTACAAACCTGAACTATCTAGAAAGACAAATTCACTATTATAGCTACAACATCTATTCAGGTAACTAATACAAAGGGTCCATTCACTTGCCAAAGTTTAAATCCCCTCAAAGCAAGTCATGAAATGTAGGAAAAAGCCTGACCTGCGAGGCAAGGGTGATGCTTGGCTGAGACTGCAGGAGGTTGGCTTGGCTTTGCTGAGGTAGTTGCGTTAAGAGATTCTGCGCTTGCAGGAGACCTGGAGAGAGAAAAGCTTGAGTTTGGTTTGTCATTCAAAACCACTAAAACATGGCATGAGGTAAAACAAGGCTCTTGCCAAATAATGGAAACTTAAAAAAAAAAAAAAAAGAGATGTGAGCTTTTGTTTCATCCTTGCATAGATATGTTCAGATTTCAGAGGAGTTTTCAGCCCCAAATCCCCTTGCATTTCCCTGAAGTGTAAGTGGTGCCAGAAGGGTAAGAGGAAGAAGTGTGTAAGTCTCCTCTGCAGAAAGAGTTGGTAATGATCTAGGTCATCCCAGTTCCGTGCGCAGGAATCACTTACTGCCCCTTTCAGCATGCAGAGTTTGGATACACCTCCTCTGGTAACCACAAGCTGATCAAGAACTGCAGAGCCATAAAAAAATGCTGAGCGCTAATGAGATCAAGTTCAACAATCAAACCCACAAATTTGGCTTCTTGATCACCCTCCTTCCTCTCCAAACCACCCTATGCCAGCTGCCTAACAAGAAGGAAGCTCTCTGGCAGACTTCAGCAGACCAAACCAGAAGACGCAACAAGCCTAGATCTCTCCCTCCTGGGTCAAATAAAGTAGGAATCTTTTGGAAAAGTAATTGGAATTAAAGTTTAGGTAAGATATTGAACACTGCTCTATTTTAATAAATAGAATAAAAAACTACACTGAATATAGGAAAACCCTGCTACGATGAAAAGGTAACAACAGCAAAGAACAATTGCAACTGATAGAACCAATATGTATAATATGCTATCAGTCAACAAATAAATTCCGTTACAGTCCACTATTTGTACAGTTTATTAAATCTCTGAGAAAACTGAGATACATGCCTGCATCTAAATATTTTATCAAGAAGCTATCTTTTTTTTTTTTTGCATTTCTAATGCAAAAATATATCTATTTTTCAAGGGACAGCATCTTGACAAAAATATACCTACAGTTAGTCAAATCCCTTGATTTTACTGTGAAAAACATTAACTGTTATTTTTCAGGTACCTTGTGGCTATAACAAACAATTTCCACTAAAATAATTTAAGAACCGGACTAATTAAACTTACACTTCAATATACCTAGTCCCCAAAACCAGGAAGAACAACACATGGATGGATTGCTATGCCACCATCAACTATGTACCACTTAAATTCAACATCATCAGCTGCCTGATCTACCTCTTAGCAGAATAAAGGCAGAGGAAACAGAATTCAGGACTTGATAAATACTGAGTGAGGAACTGGATGTTTTATGTGAGGTTAAGGCCATAAGAGATACGAAAAGAGGGATTACCATGGTTAAGAAGGAGAAAATGCGTTGTCAGTAAGGGATACACAAGCACGGAAAAGCTATCATCTGACAGAGATACTTGGGTTTTGTTTAACAAAGAGCCGAATATGTATTTCAAACAGAATGTGTTGCTACCAAGATGCTCAGGACCTAAAGAATACAGCCATTCTGTAACATAATAGCATAGCACAGAGAATGATGCAAATTTGCTTTGCACCACATAATCCATGTGTTCCAGCTGTGTTTTTGAAAAGTCACAGTGAGGAAACAGAGCTGCTCAAGGAACTTCCCAGACAGCCACCTACTACAGCTACACATTACTTTTTACAATGCAAATATTTGTTCACTTGAAAGATGATTTTAGCTGCCCAAATCTAAATATTAATTAGTAAACAGTCACCTCTAAGTGCAGAGTTTTTGGCCTTAGTTCAGTGATAGTGAATTTTAAACTGACAGCTTGAAAGAGAAAGGGGCAAACCTATCACAGTGTCACTACAGAGGGGCCGACCAACAATGAAACAAAACGCAGGCAGCTGACAGTGACGACATTGAGTTCTAGTCCACTGGTAACAACATCGATTACAAGTTACTGATTTGTCTTATGACTGCAATCAAGAGTAATTAGGGCTGGCCTTTTGTGACTTTTTGTCCCCAGGGAAATCCCAGAGAATGTTTTGCTGGCATTAACAATTTTGCTAAAAAGCACAAGATGACTAACACTCTTTCTAATTTTATTCTCACTCACATGGTCTGAAGTAATTATCATGGAATTATCAGTATAAAATAACCTGAACACGTTTAATCTACTCTGTTTTTACATCATTTTATCCTACGTAAGAGGTGCTGACACAAGGTGTCACAGGCAGAAACTGGAGACAGAACAAGTCAGTTCAACCTGCAGCGACTGAAGCAACAATCAGGAGATGGGGAAAGCAGCGGGACTGTTTTGCCAACGAGTCTCTCCTGATCACAGCCTTTTCAGGCAGTTGCCATGCACACACTTGGGGCACTCCTTGGCTCTCACGGGTGGCCAGCTGCAGTTGTGCTTTTTTATGACACGACTTGAACCAGTCTAAGCTTCTCCTTCATTTCTTTTCGGAGAAGAAATCACTGAGGTCCAAAATAACTTCAGTAAATCAATTTACAGAGCGTATAGCACTGCCTTGTCTAAGTAAACCCACATCTTTTAGGCACTTGCTGAGATCCTGGCATTTCAAACACTGCTGTTTCCTTACAGACTCATACTGGCACCAGTACTGCTTAACATCTTCATTACTAAGAAGGCTGAGGGGACAAAATGTAGTCTCAGCAGGTCTGTGGACAATACTAAAGATGGGGAAGTGGTCAACAGGCCAGAAGCCACAGTCTAGACTAGCTGGATAAATGAAATCTCATGAAGATTGATAAGGAAAACACAAAGTTCTGTGAGGGGGCTGGGATAACCCTGTGCAGCAGTACAGGGTGGGCACTGGCTGGCTGGATTGCAGTCCAACAAGAAAAAGTCCTGGGGGTCCTGGAGGACAACCTGATAAACATGAACCGCTAGTGTGTCCTTTCAAGACAGCCAACCACATCCTGGGCTGGACTCACAGGAGTGCAGCCAGCAGGTCAAGGGTTGTGCTTCTCCCCCTTCATTTGGCTCTTGTGACGCCACAGCTGGAGTCCCGCTGTCAGCCTTGGGTTTCCCAGGACAAGGCACAAGGCCAGCCTGGATTTTGTCCATCCAAGGCCTATCAGGGTGGCTAACAGGCTGGAACAGGTAAGTGAGCTGGTTTTTTCAGCCCCATGAGAAGACTAAGGTGAGATCCTACTGCTTTCTTCAAAGACAGAAAGGGACTCTGCTCGAGGGCTCACTGCAATGAGATGCAATGGATATTGGAACTTGGAAAACTCCAACTAGATACAGGAAAATCTTTTTTTTTTTTTTTTTAATCATGATAGCAGTCAACTCTTGGGGCAGGTACTTGAAAATGTTGCAGAAACTCCATTCTTGGACACGTTCAATTCAACTGGCTGAGGCGCTGAATAGCTGCTGTAATTGGACCTGCTTTGAACAATTTTACCTGGTCTCTAGAGGCCCCTTCCAACCCACATGATTTTTTTGAACCTATAAAAGCTGCTATTGTACTTGTATACTTTACAGAGGTCATATTCCTAACCCTCTGCCCTGGGTTTTAAGAGCCCGGTGGTATTATTGCATTAAATATGGCACACAAATCACCCATGTGGCACTCTAAAAGAATGACTGCATAGAGGCAGATAAGGATCTATGCAGATGTATAATAGTTTAGAGGCATTTGTATTTTTTTTAATAGTTATAGTAAATGTATCTATTGTCATTCAGGATTTTTCCTGTAATGTCTAAGAGTAGCATGAATAATGCTCCAAGCCAAAAAACTCTTCCTGCCAGCCAACAGTCCCCTAGGACTGATCTGGGATTCAGTTCTATCTAAAATTAAACAAAGATAAAACAAACATTCAAGCATAGACTTTTTCAGCATAATTTTAAAAAGTTGGCCCAGAAGCATAATACATAATTCATCCCAACCTGATCTCCCAAAAGAGTGAATTTTTTCATGTAAGAACTTGACTGCTTTATCTCTGCCAAAGCTGTTCATCCTCTCACTGGAAGTTAGCTTGCAAGACAAAGCCATTACAACGACTTCCACATGAGTGAGGTCTCAAAGACTGCATAACATGTATGAAAGAAGAAAACAGGACGGGATTTGGCCCAGGCAACTTTACAATTAAAAAAAAAAAAGTCATAAAGATAGTCTTTAATAATAAATAGCAATAACTTGAGACTAGGTAGACCCAGTCTCAATGTTTATAGCTAATTAGAAGCTTGTCCTCCACATTTGCCTATCTGGATATTTTCTATGTAAGTACTGTTTCTAAATGTTGCTGTGATACAGTCTTTGCTTAGATATTAACAACTCCCGTTTGCAAGATTATTCTGTATTAAATGCAGTACCATTTCCCCCTCCATTCAGATTTTTACTGATATGATTTGTATTAGCAATATCTCACAAGTAAAAAGGTGAACAGTCACCTGATGAGAGTAATATTTTTAAGAAGCAGCTCTAATTGTAGTAAGGGATGTTAAATTGATTATTTTAGAGACAGTTCTATTAGATACAAGAACAGATACAAGAGGTATAAAGACATTACAAGGTGCTACGTTCCTGCTGGTGACTTCAACAATAATATGAACAACAGTTGCACTGATTAAGAAAACATTCCAAATTTCTATTTCCATTCAATCTTCTGGATATCTGCTGAGGCTTGAAACAATTCTTTCAGTTATGTTATCAATTACCAGCCATGAAAAATGGGAATTTTAACATTTGTTTCACATAAGCCCCTAAATAGCCAGAAATTGTGTGGAAAAGGAAGGTGACTACATTAGACATATGGCAGTGGATTTATGGGGAAATTTTCCCATCTGCTGCTGGGAGCTGTAATGTGTATGTTGAAGAAGGATAGATAGCAGAATAACATCCTGATTATTGATTAATATTTTAGTATTGAATTTCCCAATTTTTTTCAAAAGTTGGATCTCAGCTCATGATGTTCAAGAATCTAAATACAATTGCTGATGACTGCATTTCTCTGTACCCCTTTGCCTCTTCAAGTAAAACATTTTTCTTCACCAGATGTTTACGTCTTCTACAATCTTGTTTAGATACACTATTCTTAACTTATTTCCATTAAAACTCTTCTCATTCAAAAACAGTGTTTCTCATTTACATGACTACATGGCATACACAAAATACGTAGCATAGTCTGTAAAGCAAGAAATTTCTTCCAGAATACATAATCTATACACAAATCTGAATTTTTATGTGCTTTATTAAATGTGTACATATATAAAGCTCCATGTGGTACCAATGAAGCATCAAAAAAATATGAATGCCATTGGTTTTGAAGAAAACTCTATGCTAGTTTCTTCAGAATATTTATTACTTTATGAAGTTGACTAATGGAGCAATAGGACAAGAACAACATAGAAAAGTCAGCTGCAACAGCAAATAACAAAATAAAAATACACACTTTCTCAATCTTTCTCATAAATAATAATGTACTGTTTGAGATCCTCTAACAATAACCATGAAATACTGCAAAAAAAACATATCAAAAAGTGATATCAGGGATATTATGACATATATGTTGCTTTATCATTGAGTGCTCATGAAGAAAATGAGATCTATTCAAGCATTTCGGTTTGGAAGGTTGTCACACACTAATGGCCTGTGGTCAGAATTCAGCTTATAAATCGTCCTGCATTTTTGAGCTATTCAGTTGTCCAGGCTGCACATTACCAGTAAAACATGATGTCTCTACCAACACTGCGTCACTGATGACAGCAATATGCAGGTCTTAAATTGTAGTGAAGAAATAATTTTGCCGAGATGGCCTCTGGAAAAGGTACTATGAAAATCTCATCTAGTACTTATTCTACTCCAGCAGATTTTAAACAAACAAGAAAGCCTTGCTTCCCTTCCATAATGCAAAAAATGCATTTTGGGGGACGAATAAAATCAGCTTCTCTTAGTTTTCCTTTTTGTAAAACATCTTCAGAGGTACTTTAGAAAACCAGCAGAATTTAGCTGAAAAATGTAGGCAGACATCAATACCAATGAGTTTTTCAAAACAATGCTTTTGTGCTTGCTGTTTTCTTAAAAGAATTAAAAAAAAAAGCACCTTTTTTGAAGAACTCTTCAACTAAATTTTAGTGGTTTAATTTCTTCTAGTACAGTATGTAAAGTTTACAAGTTCTGCTTCATTTTAAGAAGGCAATACATCACTAAATGCTTCCATGAATAGCTGTTCAACCATTTTCTATGGGTGCTGGTATAAAATCTCTCCTAAATCAGGTCCTATTAAAAGGAAGGTAATTTTGACTAACCCTTTATTTAAATGTGAGGGCATTCAGACCAGTAAGAGCCCTTCAGCATAGTGGAAAGCCAGTTCTATCCAAGTCATAGCATGTAAGAAGGAATGATGCATGAAAAATTGAAAGGAACAGAAGAAAATGAGGTGCAAAGAGCTGCTTTATAGGACAGCCAAGCTCTGCAGGACTCTTCAAGCATAACAGGATTTGCCTTCTGAGCAAGAATCTTTGGATTACCAGACCTGAACAACTGAGTAGAGTTCATGTAGAAGAGAAAGGGGGGGAAAAAAGGCCATTGGAGTACATCAGCATAAGAAGCCATGGCTAAATGGAGTTTTCCGTGGGCATCAACACATGGGGTGCAACCAGCAGCGTGATGCACTGCAGCCTGAACACATCAGCCCTCCGAACAAAGCTACTGTACAACAACTTAACTGCTCTGACACAGCACCACCTACCACTGCCTTGTCTCTCTTTGGCATGTAAGTCATACCCAGTGCATTGCCAAAATATTATTATAAGAGCTGTTACACAAATCCAGCATTCTAGCTCTTTTCCCAAGGCGTTAATTATTATTTCAGTTTATGACAAAAATCATTGTACCCTCTTTAGGCTTAAGTACTTTCCCAAACTCCCAAAAGGACTTTTGATATTGTAATCTTTTTCCAGTCTGTCCTGCTTTTGACCGAGATAGTTAATTTTCTTCTTAATAGCTGGTACAGCGCTGTGGTTTGGATTTTGGATGAGAACAATGTTGATAACACACCGATGTTTCAGTTATTGCCAAGCAGTATTTAGAGTCAAGGAGTTTTCAGCTTCTCACACATCCCACCAGCAGGCAGGCTGGGAGCCACAGGAAGCTGGGAGGGGACAAAGCCATGACCCAAACTGGCCAGAGGGATATTCCACACCACGTGGGCTCATACTCGGGATATAAACCTCAGGGGAAAGCTGGCTGGGAGCCACTGCCTGGGAGAAGGCTGGGCATTGGTATGAACCACCTGAGTTTCACTTTCTCCCCTAAAAAATTCTATCTTCTGTGGCAATGAGCACTTACCCTGCTGCCCCTGCGGCGTTTGTGAGATGATGAACTGTGCTGGCTGCAAGTTGGTTGTTGGATGCACCAACACAAACTGTTGCAGGTTGAGATTCTGCTGCTGAAGCTGCTGCAAGTGCTGCAAATCCTTAAGGAAACGGGAAGGGGGGAAAAAAAAAAAGAGAAAGGACAAAAAAAAGAAAAAAAAAAAAAAATGAAAAAATAAAAAAAAAAGAAAAAATGGGAAAAAAATAAGACAAAAAAAGAGAAGACAAAAAAGAAAAAAAAAAACAAAGAAAGAGCTGTGTGTTAGACATTTAAGTCAGCAATGATTCCCAATATAAGATTTCCTATCAGCCAGCTACATTCTCATAAAACTGGATGGCAAACACTGCAGAAGTCCTGCTACTGAATATCCTTTAGAAAGGCAATTTGCATTTCACTCTCATTCATAAAACCAAAGTTATTTAAATAACCTGGCAAAGTATATCCAGAACTGTTCTGCTTTAAAATCAAAACAGAACAAACAAACAAAAATCAATCTCCCTTCCTCCCAAATTCAGGAGTTTTCAAATACATTAGACTTAACAGCACAAAGATGTCTCAAACTTATTTTTTGAGGATGGAACCTCTGCTACAAATCAAGCATATTAGCTGGGAGCTATTTTTTTTTTTTTTTGTAACAATGGTCTGCAATTACCGTTTAAATCAACAACGGGAAAGCAAAATATTACAGATTCCTTGTTTGCACTCTGGTTGTTCAGTTCAAATTTCAGAAAGTAGCTAACTCAATTAGTACATATATTTGATTTTCCTGAAACAAATTACGATACGCTTAATAGATATGACTATAATGAAAGGTTAAAAGGAATAATTCAAAACACTGCATTATTGTAGAACCCTACTTTTATGTATTTAAACCTTTGAGGACTATTAATTTTCTATAATTAAATGACAAGTCTCAGTGTAAAATGTTAATCTCTGAGAAACTGAGTTTTCAAGAAAAATGCTTCAACTTGACATTTAGCTGGAGAATGAAAACACAGAGAACTGCTTAAAAATATTGCTCCCCCTAACTAGCCTTTTTCTTTTCATCTCCTAACAGGACAATAACAAGAGCAACTGAATTTTAGAAAACACACATGAAGTCAGCCAACATAACAGTGGTAATCCATGAAAACTATCTAAATACACCTATAGGATTTTTCCATCTTTCCAGGAAGAATCTGTATCAAAATACTCACCGAACAGGTGGAAAAAAGCCTGAATGAAATACTTCCCACACTTGCAACCTCCCATTACACAAACCAAACCAAGCAGACCAGAAGACTCCCCCAAAGTTCTGTTTCAGGGAAGTTATTCAAGTCCCTGTTTGCAGAGGAACCATGTTCAGGTGCAGCAGTGCCAGAAACAGTGCCTGGCGTGGCTGCTTGGAGCTGCTCATCTTCACACAGCTCCAAACACACTTGAGCTCAAGTGAAGCAGAGTAACAAAGAGCTGCTCCCTAAGCTGCAACTTGGACTGATGAAGGTTACTGAGCACTCCCACAGCCTGCTCCACCAGAGGATGGGACAGCCCAGTCACTGCCAGCAGTGGATTTGGAGATGAGAAGTCAAGACAGACTGACAAGGAGAACTTCTTCCTTACACAATGCTGTTACCTGTGACCTTACATTATCTCAAATCTGTTAAAACTGTAACTTGGAAGTTGCAACAATCTCCTTCTGGAGATGAGGGGTGGGGAATGTCAGAAAGGAAGACTAGGGAGGGGAAAAAATAGGGAGGCCACTGATTTATGAGACCATAGACAGGCATTATAAGAAAACAACTACTTAACCTGCATTACACAGACACTGGCCATCAATCACTTGGGCTACTTAGCCCTGTGAAGTCAAAAGCATGCAGTGCAATAATATGGTGGACAGACACCAGATGGATTGATCAAGCAATGCTCTTTAAGAAATGGAAACTTCCATTTTGTAAGAGAATAGTAAAATTTTAAAAAGCGCCCATGAGCAAAAAAGTGGTTTTCAAGTCAACAGTATTGTTTGCTTTCAGAAAATTACAGAAATAATGCAACCATTCCTACGAAATCAAGGTAAATTTCCTTCTTGAAAGAGAGAAACAACTGCTCCAGTTCTATCCTGGAACTCCATGTTTCTTTTGACTTCATATCACATTGGTCAGAATTGCTACCAAAACCTCTTCTTGAGCTCAACATGACATGGATCTCCACTCCCTTTTTCACTGATTTTCAATGCTCAGCTGGCTACCTCTGCAGGTTGTGCAGACCCCCCAGCTCAGAGGGGGCTCATACTGGAATGGGTGTGAGGACTGGATGCAGAGTTGGAAACAGAAATGGAAACAGCTGGGCAAGCTGACTCAGGTTGTGAACACTGGGCAGAAGGAAAGGAAATAGAGAGGCAGCAGGATGAAAGTAAAGGTAGATAAGAGAAAAAACCAGAATCACAAAAAGAAGATTTGGGAAGACAACTGTGGAAGAAGAAAGTATCAATGGAAAAACAGACAGGTTAAAGACCTCTCCCAACCGCAAGCAAACAAATGAAATCACCCCAGATGACCAAGCAGACCTTGCATGATTTGAAGCACTCCCACAGGAGATGGAGTTACACGCAAGAAAGAATACAAAGAAACAGTAGCAGTGTATCTGTAAGATCAAAGGAGCAGAGCTTTTTGTTTAAGACTATAGTATTCATAACACTGGCTACCCAGCTAACACATGACAGCTCTTATCATCAGGCTCTTACACTTTAATATGAGAAAACTGTTTTTAAATTGAGGCCTCAGGGATAACTGATATAAGCAATCTTATTCTGTGCATCTGCCTTGGTAAATGGTATGTTGGCTAAGTCTTGTTTAAATACAGAAATATAATTCTGCAACGCAAAATGAAAATGATGCCTCCAAGGCTAATCACCCCTAAATAGCCCTACTAGCCCCTCAAATGCATTTGAAATCCAACTTTATTTCCACCTTGGGAAAGTTTTATTATTTAGTTAATTATACCATTACAATAAATCTCCCGATAGCAACCACATGGACAAACCTGATGCTGCTTTCCTATACTGATCTTTTTTTCCTCAGTGTTAAAATCTCTATGCTAGCACAAGCACATAGAAAGAGATGGAAAGACTTTCAGGGAGACATGCATGTCTTCTAGTGCTGCCTAGCAATTTAGAAAGATCAAAACAATCCAAATCCTACCCTGGCAGAATAATCTGTCAAATGCCATGTTGTGCTGTGAGGAAGATTTTTTTTTTTTTTAAATCATCTAAATTTCTAAATTCAGTGCCATTATTTCCAATTACAGCTTCAGCACAAACTTAAGCATCTGTGTCATTTTGAGATTTACATCATAGAAATACAGAGTACAGATCCTGAAAACAAGGAAGTTTATAAAGAACCCCAAAAGTTGATACACAACTTGTTTAGTGTCAATCCAGGAGCAGCATGAGCTCCTCACCAGGCTGCTGCAGCAGCTTCCTTATATGAACTGCAGTGCACATTAAAGAAGTCATGTTTTTGCAATTAGTTAATTAAAATAAATATGGTAATCCCCCTGCTGCAGAGACCTGCCAGTTAATCAATTATTCAAAAATCATCAATTAAAACAAACATTCAGCTATTTGTATAATCAGCTATATGTTTACAATAGCAACACAAACAAAGCTGAGCACTGCTTACAAATCCTTGCCAAGATGGATCAAAAAGCATGGTGCTATCTACCTATGAATCTAGATGGTAGATGTTTTCCATAAGTACTTCAAATTATATCCAACATCTGCACAATTTTTGCCCTGCGCTTTCATCATAAGGAGCAGTTAACAAGATTCAACCAAGCTTATTAATGTATCAAAATAACCTATCCTAAAAGACATGAATTTTAAAGTCAAACATTTAAGTAATTAGAAAAGTCAGAAAACAAGTACAGCTGTAATTTGTTCTGCACGTGGCAACTACATAATCACATGCTATTTTTCAGAGAGCCTTTAACTCACTCATGCACAAACCAGACAATGCTGCCTTCAGAAACTCTTATTTCACAGCACATGCCTGATCTTTTCAACTCCTCTCAAACACTTCTGAAGATTTTCTAAGTTCTGGAGAAAAAGCCAGTACAAAACTAATAATTGTAAATGCTTCACACATTTTCAGAGCTTCACACTGAGGAGGGAGAGCAGGATTAGAAGCATCTCACACATGCATCACATTGGTATCCACTGCTTTGGTGGTCTGTGTGACAAACCTAGGGCCAGACAGTTCAAGGCACAGATTTTGTTCATAGGAAATTTTAGGCCACCACACTTCAGTGAAGCAGACCTCAGTATCTTAAGCTGCATACCTGGAAGGGGGGGGGGCACACACCTGTGGATTGCTTATGTATATGTTAAAAGACTCACATCTCATCAAATGGGAACTGTGACAGGTGCATGGAAAGATGTCAGAAGCTATAACCAACAACTTCCTTGACAAGGAAATTCCTCATTCTCTTCTTGAAATCTGTCTGTATTATTGACTACAGACAGTCTTAACAAAATTAAGACATGATCTTGAGAATTACAAGTTTTCTTGAATTCTACATCCTTCAGTCATCTCCGCATCATGCCAGTGAAGGGGAATCCTTCGCTAAAAAAGGTGTTATTTGGTGACGTGACTTCTCACAGTGCAACAGCAGCTTCAGCGGGAGGAATGTCATCAACAGAGCAACAGCAGCACTGGCCTTTTAAAAACAGGCTGGCACCACTCTTGCCTCTCTAAGGACAGCCAGAGAGGTCAGAACTTCTAGACCAACACCACAAAAGTTTGTCACTTCAGCTAATGAAAACCTGATAGCACAGCCAGGCTGTTACTCAGCTAGTGGACTCATACAATAAAGGACTGAACGTTTGACCACTGGACTTCACAGACAATTGCAACATTTCCATTCTTGTCCTTAATCAGACCTCATGTTCATTTTTAGACACTTTATCCTGGTTGAATGCAAGAGAAAATAGCTTGAACAGAAAGCATCAGACAGTCTTAAAGAACTTGCTCATCCTCTGAAGGAGCAACTCTGAAGATTATATACCCCACACACTTTGCACAGCTAGACTAATAAAACTGATATTATGTATGAAGAACTTTAATCTATGGAAAGATGGAGCTCAGCATGAGCAAGACAATCACCGACTCACAGTACTCAAGATGTCTAAGCTGCACAGTTGATTATCCTTGTCCACAAGTCTAAGGGTTTTCCACACTACATACACTAAGCACAGAGTTTGTGCCACTGCCATCTCCACACTGAATTAAGCCAGTCCTGGAAGACCCAGGAGGTTCCTTTCTGCTTCTAGCAAGCAGAACATCCACAGCAAGCAGTTCTTCAGAACTGACAAGTCTTCCGTACCAGACCATGAGACTGGACAGATTCCAACACCAGACTTATTCTCCAAGTTTTTCTCCAGACACATAGGAGAACCCATTCTTTGTCACTGAACTCCCAGAATTAAATACCAAGCCAAAACAGCACACAAATGGGTCAAACTGCCGTTCTTCAGCTCTATCATTTTGCTTCTAACAAGCACCATTTGGGTCTGACAAGCATCCTTTTTGATACACAGGCATCACTTCCCATCCATACAGGTTTCACCAAGTAAAACTTCTGTGGGCATCTTACCATACCCTTTTTTCTCCTTTCTCACGCTAACTACAAGGAGGGAAATTCAGAAAACACAGCATCTACTCAGATTCTGGTACAAACTCAGAAGCCCAGTGGAACTGAGAAGCAGCTGGCACACATTCCTTGCTAAGGCTATCACACTTCAACCTCACCATCCGAGGATGCACGAGATAAAACTAACAATTCTCCAGGACTCTAGAAACTGGCTGAGCGAGGAGCAACAAGTTTCGTTCGAATGGTGCAATCAGTCAAAAAACCTCTTTTGTTTTCCACCCTCTCAAGCCTCAAGGCTCACCTGTGCAATCTGTATTGGCTGAGATAGAGGGATCTGCGTCATCGGCGTCGCAGCAGAGGCCGAGATGGTGGCACCAGCAGCGCTGTGCTGCTGGCTGGCTGAGTGCTGCACTGCAGCCGCCAGCAACTGGGCCTGCGCCTGTTGGAGCAATAACTGTTGCTGGGCTGGCGTCAACGTGAGCTATAAACAATTAGAAAACACAGCCATTAATAATGGGAAGAGCCACTTCAGCTACAAAGTCATTAGACAGCTCAGTAGTAGTTATGTTAACCAGGCAATCCCCAGGGCTATTCCACTGACTGGCCAAGGGCTCTGGCCTGAAGGAAGGACAGCCGGCTACTCAACGCGGTGTGGGAACAACCTACCACAGGCCTGACACAAACCGAACTGCACCACCACCAACACCTGCACTTCCCACAACCTACACAACCTAACTCTGCTCCTAAGTTTTCCTCACAACTCTACCAGCAGTTTCAGGGAAAAAGCAATTAAGTAGCAAGCAAAAGAAAACACTCGGTATTGCCAGGATCTGAAAGGAAATTTACACCCAGCAGAACAGCAAGTGATTAGCCAGATGAATGTGAAGCAGGAATGCTGGCTATGGCTACTGAACAAACTGATAACGCCCCAGCTGCTTCACATTAGCATGAATCCCTGCCATATTCCATCATTTCCATTATGCCCTAAGATATAAGTAAAGAACACGAGCTCCATTTGTTTCTCTCCAAGTCTCCCCATCTGCCCTTTTTTTTTTTTTTAATAGAATGGAGTTGGCAACTTTACATCCCTTCCCTTTCCCAAACACACATTATCTCTGTGGAACAGGTGGCAGCAGTCTCTCCTTTACATGTAAATGAATCTTGATGCTCATATTTACTACAACCCGTATCTGCATAGGCCTGGAGTTTTGAATGTTTCACTACAGCAGACTATCATGAACTAAAACAAACCAGTATGTTCTGAGAACACAAAAAATCATAAAATATGCCAGGTTGAAAGAACACATTGAAACAGCCTCACTTTTAAAACTTTCAGTGCCTAAGTGAAAACTAAATAGGATGTTTATTTACATACTAACATAGGAAAAGTTTTAACAATTGAGCCTGAGATTAAGAAGCCATTTCATGCAAGTGTAGGGATGATCTAACCTAAACATTTCAAACCATAAATATATTGTTGGAGCAACTGCCCTCAGCTAATTAACACACAAACTCTTACACTGCAAAGCTGATTATGTGGAAGCAAATTCTTTAACCAGCCCATTCACAAAACTTGTTCTTTTTTGAAATTACTGAAAGCCTTTACAACAATTCAGAAACACTAGAAAGTCAGAAACAGCAATTACCCCATATTTACTTCCAAAGCTTTGCAATTAAAACCCCCTCAAAATCAGTAGGTTAAAAAAAAACGGTTCAACAGGATTAAGGAAAGTACTAATGGAGTTACTTAAAAAGAAATGTGTTTGAGAAGAGGAAAAATTAACAATTCCCATAATTTTTGTTCTTCACCCAGCTATAAGATTCAGTCTTCTTCTCCCATGCCTCATTTTAATATTGACAAAAAAAAATCCTCTTTATGACATCACTGACTGTCTCATTTGTAACTGTTGTAAAACAACAAGTTTTAATCTCATCGCACAGTCAAAAGGGATACTGAGAACAGAGAGAAAGGATTCTTAGTTCTTGTTGCTCGGAAGCAAATACTCAGCGACAAACCCCAAATATTACAATCTGCTTATTTTTCTAGGAAAATAATTTTCTGTTGCCACTTCCACTGCAGTTCCTCCTCCCTACGTTCGAGGAAGTTGCAGTGCCCCTCGGTGACAGCAGCGTGGGACTGCAGCATCCCTGGGTAACAACTCTTACCCCGGTGATCTGTCCTCCGGCCAGCATGAGCTGGGTCTGGGGAATGGCCGCCTGCACTGAAGGCTGCTGGGAAGGCTGGCTTGGCTGCTGAGAGTCCCCAGATTCTTCATTAGATTTAGACTAGTCAAAAAAAAATACAACTCTTTATAGTGTAAAACAGATGTTAATGTATAATGCTGCTATCTCAACACTGCACAATAAAAATCTTTTCATCTGCATACGAAAAGCCCTTGGGTTTATTTTAAGAGTGTGTTTAAGCAATGGCTCTGTGTGCCCACCATCTCAGCTATGATTGCTCAAACACGTCTGTAGGTAATGCAGTTTAAACAAAACAAAGAGACTCTCTGGTCTCCTGTAACTCTCTGACACTATTTTCAGGTCTCACTTCATTTTACACCATGCAACTGAAGCCGATGCTGCCTTTCACCATGAAGAAAGAGAAGGTTGTTAAAATTATTCATTGCCTAAAATCCTGAACAATGGAACGAGGGAAAGAAGATTGTGTTTCCATTTTCCCTACCTCCATCCTGTACCTCTAAGTCAGCATACTGTTGGCTTATACAGAACCTTTTTGAAAAATCCTCAGCCTACAGCAACCTGTTTCTCAACCTACCGCAAAATATATAATATATACAGTCCTTCTAAATACAAAGAATTTATTTAATTGAATACTGCTTTATTTTAAAAAATTCAAGTTTATCTTGATTTATTTTTGTGGTTTGGTTGTTTGTTTTTTTAAACAGAAGAAATTGTGAACCCATGAGGGAGGGAATGCAAGTGCATGAAGAGGGGGAGAGAGTTTTATGATAATTAAAACTGGTTATGCAGAACATTACAATTCTGCATAGATTTGCATATTTTCCACCACCTGTTTTGGGGACTGCAGAGCTGGCTAATTAACATAAAGGCTCTGATTAATTCTGCCAGTCATTGAGCGATAATTACAGCGCAGGACTGTAAACATTCTGCACTGGAGATACAGCCTGTTTGCCAACATCTCTCTCAGGGATGGAAGTTTACCATGGCAACCAAGGCAATTTTCTGCCTCCTTCCTCTTAGAAAGGAAGGTCACTATACCTCCTCTTCTTTCCAAATTGTTATTATGTATAAGTGGGTCCACATTCTATTGCATTTCATGTAATGCACTACCTACATTCTTTAATAACAAGCAATACTGAAACCAGTTTTCAATAAAACTGCATCCCTTGCCCCTTAATATACTACAGAGAGGAAGTAGAATGTTAACAGATAAACTGAAGTGTTCAGTATCACAGGAAAGTTTGAAAGCTTTGTTGTCTCACGTACATTATTAAACAACAATTACTCTGACTTTGAAATCACCGTGTGTTACTTACACAAGCAGTCTAAACTAGCCACGTTACACAGTTAATGCTACATTATATTCCTATATTCAGTTACCAGAAGTAAGGACAAGTTGCAAAGTAATACTCACTACCTGTTTAAAGCAAGTTAATAAACAGAAAAACATGAAATATTCCTGGAGTTTTAAGGTTTTCGTGATACCACACCTAACTAAAATTCAGCATTAAGTTATAATCACTTCATGTTTTAAACAACTCCGGAGCCTGAATGCTTACAAATCCTAAACCCGATTTACAGTTGTAAAAGTGTTATTCCTTCATACCTATCACTTGCAAAACCAGTCAGACTGAAAAAACTGAGTAACGTATCATAGGTTAGGAACTATCTCTACTGATGCTGTTTGGGATGAGAGAAGGATGAGTGGCAGAAGGTAACTGTTTTTACCTGTACATTTAAGGACTGAGCAGCAGCCTGTAAACTTGTTCCAGCGAGCTGGACCTACAACAGTGCAAAAATGGAAATGAAATAATGTAGAATCCACAGAAAACTAATAATGTAAAAAGAGCAAATCTCCCCACCCACATCCCGACAAAAACTCCCCCAAGAACACTGCATGCCCCTCTAACACCTGAATCAGGGGAACAGGGGTTGTGCTCCGGGCTGAAAAAGATCTGTAAGACTCTTTCACGATGCTGTTTATCTACCTCTTACTGAAGGTATCCCTGCCTAAGGATGTAGATATTACCATGGATGGAGTTGAAACAGAGCATATTGGTGTGGACAGGCCAACTAGTCCTATTCCTGTTGGAAAAAACCGAGCTTCAGGGCAGGGCATTAAGCTCTATCTACTCATCATCATGCTACTCTCATTTCAGAACGGGTCTTACACCAACACTGCACTCGCCAGCCTTCTGATATGAGCAAGCACGTGCACAGCACCAAACCCAGAGCATAACTACTCTCCCTCAAATTAACCCATTCAAGTACTTGCAGCCCTCAGCCACTGAAAAGAAGATCTCAACACACAGGACCAGAGACACTTTACAAAGGTTGTATTGATTCAGGTATACTTAAAACTCGAATTCAATGTTTGTAATTAACAGGCCCAAAGGTGGTCTTGTGGGTGAGCAGCAAGGTAAAAGGGATGCTTCAGGAAGTGAGATTTTTGGAGTGCTTTTATTATCTCTAATAAGGATTTCCTCTGTATGAAAAAATGCTGTATTTTCATTTACTGAAACCCATTTGAATCAGTCTCCCCTTGTTTCTACCAGCACCTCTAGTTATATAGAAGGAATGCTCTGCAATTAATTACCAACACTTTCAAAGGTCAGAGTAACAGCCTGTAGAGAATTCCATCTCCGGTCATGTTTGAAAACCAGTGCTCATTTGAAAACCAGGTGACATGTAAGGATACAATAAAGCAAAGCAAAATGTAGCACTCTTGCCTCTAGATGGAGGATCCCAGTACAGAAAGTCCACATACTTTCAAGCACAGGAAAACTGCAGTACATTAAATTAATAACTGAATATTTTGAACGGGCAACCTTGGAAGAGTCACCTTGGAAATATTTCCTTCCGCTTTAGATGAAGGTACTAGAACATACTAAGCATGATCTGCATCTAAGCAAACACTCCCAGAAAAGTCCCTCTTCATTGGAAGCAAAATACAGTTTGACACAGTTGATGTAATCTGTGCTTTTACCGTGGATTAACAGCAGAGAATAGCCTAAATAACACCACCCTGCCATCCAAACAGTATACTCCAAATAATATTTTAAAATTACACAAACACCACATAAAAGACTACAAATGTATATTGCTCAGGTACAGCCAGCATACTCCTGAAAATCTCTGTGAATGCAATTTGGATGTTCCTTTCACCACACAGCCACCATTTCCAATTTGGAAATGAAACTGTACCTCTATGCTGCCTACAACCCAGTATTTTGCATTAGTCTCGAGCAAAGCATTGTGTGCTAAGGTTGAATAATACCCCACTAACAGCAGCCTCACTAGCAGAGGACAGTCTGACAATAGATTCCCACACACCTGCAGGTGAATAAAAGAATACCCAAGATTTTCCTTTGAACCAGTTTCAAGAAATGAATCACACTTTATCAAACATGCAGTTATAAAGATCCTGACAACTGTTTAAATAAATAAATTTCCAAAGCAGGATAAAGCACTGTGCGAAACCCAATTACTGTCCTGGGTCAGTCTATATAACAAAACGAAGATTAAAACAAACACACAGAATTCTGCCGAACAGCTGTATCTGTCTCCAATGTTAAACACACACTGGCAAGCCATAAAAACTAGTCAGCTTCTCTCCACATAAAGGCAGCCTACAACAGCCTATTGGTTCAGCAAATTCAAACAGTGGCACTCCCTAGGTCCTATATAAACCAATCTGCTAGGAAAATTGCAATTATGTGACAAGACGTGTGGAATGTTCCATACAATAAAACGGCAGTTCAGAGCTCTTAAAAGAGGGCATAAAAGCTTCAGTACTTCAATTATACCACAATAACTGTGCAACCTCAGACCTCAAACTTTCAAGGTCATCCAATTAGGTACAGTATTTTAAAGTTTAACTTGGTGCAGAGGAAGGGAAAGAAATTAGGACATTTGTTTTCATACATCAAGTGCGAACAGATAAAAAAACTACAAAAAAATGCCCCTTATACTTCTCTTCACCTAGGGATGCCCCATTTTGCTTCAGCCTGCATCTGAAGTTCAGCTTTGATTCCCTAAACACAGCAGCAGCAGAACAGAGGGATAGTATTAGAAGTCTGAATATCATCTGACAAACAGGTCACTGAAATAACTTTTTCGTAAAAAAAGAAGAAAACCTCACAAGCCATATATGCTTAGTAAGTACAATCAACTTTCTTTCTAGTTAATCTGTAAGAGTGAAGTGTTTTTAACTAGGTAGTGACAGTTTTGGAACCTTGGCAGCCATGGGACCAATACAATCCTTTCCTAAAAAATTTAAATTTTGTCTTACCTTTCAACATGGTATCTCTATTAAGGTTAAAGCAACAACAACAAAACAAATGAACAAACAACCTACTCAAAAATACACCACATAAGGCACTCTCAAGTGTCCAAAAATATGATTTGTAGCTATCTCAAAGAGGTTTCACCCTATCTTGACATGCTCTGCAGCCTAATGCAATGAAGTGAGTGCCACAATTAGGACTTTTTCCCATCCACACTCTTTAACCAGGTGGTGGTTAAATAAGTTTAAATAAATATTTAATGTTCTAAAAAATGACTCCCCATCATTCACAGAAAGAAGAACATGGAACACACCATGGCAGCTGTGTTCACAGCTGCCCTGAGTCTCCTCTGTTTGAAATGTCTCTTCTCTTACCTGATGAAGGTGCCCAAGGAAGGCCTGGGCCTGGGCTGTAGAGATTGCTCCTCCGACAGGCACAGGCTGCTTTTGAAAGTCCAGGCCATTTGTTTGCGTGCCTGGAGAAAGAGAGATATTGAAAACTATTGATTACTACTTTTTGTAAGTGGAATAAGAATTAACACTCCAACTTTCCTGCTGTTCTCTCAATATTATATAGTAAAAAAACACTCTGAGAGCAACAAGAACTGCATTTTTTTTAGTGAAAATGGGGTGGGAAGCAGCGTTGAGGGCTTTGGTAATAGAGCATTTGTCAGCTAAACAAAATCAGTATGTTTTCTTTAACTTCCATCCTCTATTCTGATAGATATGAAGATATTTAAAAGATGTGCAGATGTGGCAGTTAGGGACACGGTTTAATGGCAGACTTGGCAGCATTAACAGTTGGGCTTGATGTTCTTGAAGATCTTCTCCACCCTAAATAATTCTATGACCTGTGTTTCTATGTACACTACTATCCCATCACTCTCTATACGGTTTGAGAACCAAATGGGTGCTTGCTGCTGTGATTAAACTGTGTTTCCATTTCCCACGTACCCTCTATCCAGTAGCTGAAGACTAACTTAAAGTTCAAAAAGTGCCAACAGCAAGGCTCATGTAAGAGCCAGCTTTCCTTAAAGACAGGTAAAGTGACACTTGATGAAAACAGAAGTCCCATGCATACACAGTAGTCATGGGCCACAGTTTTACTCTTTCCAGAAATGACTCCTTTACATTTCTGTTAAAGTTTGTTCAGAGGTCTCATTAGGTAAGATAACTGCCTGGGCTTCTTACTGCTTTCATTTACTCTCATATAACTAAAACCTGGTTATTTTCCTACATTTTTGCAGTCTTTTCCTTAACTGCTTGGAAGACATGAAAACCTCCCGATCATCCCAAAGTAATCTGGGTGTGAGAAGAAAAAGTAAAAGAAAAAAACAAGGGTATTTTTGTTTTGTTACTACCCACAGTGGCTAATAACAGGAAGGGAGACTCCAAATGTGTTGGGCTGCTGGGAATTTCTACAACAGATGACGCAACCTTTAAAATTGCATGACTGAAATGAAGCAAAACCAGCTTTAGACTCGCATGTTTACTTGTCATGACAATCAGATTTTGCTCAGTGCCTATGGGCAGGTGTGCATTGTAACTCCTACTTCAAAATTCCTTCCATTATCTACATTCTTTGCCATAAAAACCTAGGTTATCTACTGAGCAAAAGAGTCACAGTTGTTGAAGAACAACAGGTGGTTGCTACTCCTTGGAAACATCTGCAAAAGCAAGCAGGCATAAAATGTGATTAGTAAAACAAGACTGTCCAATATCTTACACTATTTTGACCTACGAACAGCTTACACAGGTAACATTTCCAAAGACTGAGCCACTGTTCAATTAAATACAGACATTATACCAAGCTTTCTACCATCTATGTAAAATATACCTAAGGTGGCCCTTCGATGCATTTTTGGTGGGGGTTCTGTGTGGGAAGATTTGTTTGACTCCAGGTTTTCAATTCTATGCTTCGGGCCAAGGTTTACGAACTTAAGAGACATACATGCAGCCAAAGATCCACAGATGTGTTAAAAATATTCCAATTTTAAATGGCATCAAATGATTTTGCTTTATTAGTCTAAAGCTCCAATTCAAAGTGAATGTAGGGATTCTCACTTGCTCTTGAAGGAAAGCAACTCAGTTGCCTTTCTCCAAAGAATGGTATATAAGAAGATCTGCTGGAAACAACCAGAAGAATCTCATCTATCTTCATTCTTGCCAGTAAACTTCAGAATTCCCTCCATGCAGAAATACAGAGGGAATGAAAAAGGGGTTGGGTAAATATATAAAGTAATTCCTGACAAATAGCTACCGTAAGTCAAAGAAAACAACCTACCACCTCCTCATTTAAGCAAAGGTTTCGAATTAGTTTTCAGTAGTCAGGGAGTGAAAAAAATACAGATAAGAAAACCTACTGGAGGGCAAATACTCCTCATTCCAATATGAAACTTGTGGGGGTTACAAAAAATTATCCGTTTCTGAGAGAACCAGTGGCAGGCCTCACCTTAGGTAAACAGGTGAAGCTGTTCTAGTTAGCTATCTTCCAAAAAGAGCCTCAAAAAATCATGATACCATATTAAAAGAGCACTACTGTGCAGGTGTGCCGAAGAAATGCTCCAGTTAACAGTTCTGCTGACTGTTCATATGGAAATCTGAAACAAGCCTCCTAGGTGATAGTTTAGAACAAAGCAAGCTCTGAGACTGAGCTTAACATCTTCATGGCTCCCAACAAACAACTTAGGCACTGAGAGAAAACAACATTTTCTTTAAATTCTGTCTTGAAGGACATCAACTCCCTCTCCTCAGGCCTCCCAAAACCAAAGTCAGGGTGAAAAAATCCACATGACATCTGTTTACTCTCTGTTCTACTACTTGCATCTGAAACTTTCTTTGGTGTTTGGAAGAAGCCCAGTGTCTCTTCCCCTCTGGATGCAGCCTTAATTTTGGAAGGAATGCTACCCTGGCTGCTTGCATTTAGCACAGGATGCCTATGTCTTTTGAAGAAGAGCAAGGAAAATGAAGTGAGTCCAGCATACGAGAGGCCTTGCTTTTAAGGTGCTCAAAAGGATGAGGCACCACCCCCATGGAATCCAAGAAACCTGATAAGGAACTGGAAAACGGAGCTGTCAGAAGCAGAAGGTCAGCACATTCTGAGGACTAGAATGCCACTTTTGCTCAAGGTAAGAGTTAAATACAAAACTGTGATGATTAACAGACATGGCAGATACAGTCACATGTACTGTGATTTGAGCAGTCCAGGGTATTGATGTATCTTGCATCTTCATCCCAGCTTCCATAACTGCTAGAGCTCGCCAACACCAAAAACAGCCCAAAAAGAGCAGGAACTCTCCCTGTCCTATCTCTCCATTCTTGGTTCCAGCTCCATCCTCCCTGTCCCAACCCTTCTGGAAGTTCANCCCCAAATACTCAGAAATTGTTGTTTCCCTATCCACATTTCCTAATAACACGTTCAGCATTGATAAGTGCCTGATTTTAGCAGCTGAAGGATGGTTCGTGGTCTCTTCTCCTACAGACTTCCTTCTGATGGAAACTGGAAAACCAATCTTTGGAAACGAAGCAATGCAAACAAGTATCCTTAGAATCCTTCCAAATACTACATTTACAGTAACTATTATTTTGCTGCTATGTCAACAAATGTTGTAATAGTACAGTTTCCATAGTCATTATAACCTTGGCTGCATTCACACAGCTCTTACAAGAGAAGATGTATTAAACAAACAAAAAGGTGGAGACGTTTTGGAAAATTTTATGCCGCCTACAAAAAGGAGATCAAAAGGGCTATCCATTTACTGTAAGATATTTTTCTTACTTCTCCTTTCTCCAACAGGTACTATGTAGACTGTCTGCCCACAGCTGAAGCCTGGAAAAGATTTCTCTAACTCTGCAATACTGATGACCAGTTTGTCAATACATGTTCTAAAGAAAACAGCCATCCAACAGCTCCTGTATTCGTATGTTTTGGTTGTTTTTTTAAACTGGTCTGAAATATGTGTTGGTTTTTCAGATGCTTAAATGGGAATTCGAGTTAGCAGAAAAAATTTAAAATCATAACATATTCCAGGCACCGTATTGTGACCGATATATTTAGGGGACTTCACAGTGTTTCCTAAACAGCCAGAGCTCAAAATAAGAAACCCAAGTTTGCTAACTTCCACGAAACTTAGCTGATAGCTCAGAGAACTACTGATGTTGTCATCTTTAACCAGTGGTAACTGTTATTTCTTTCCTGAGAACACAAGCTCTGCCAAATGTAAATTCATGCTCCACAGTAATTTCTCTTAACATTTTCAAGTCGCATTATCTCACTACAGTTTTAAACAGGAATGACCCAAACAAGCATCCACTGAAGTTTAAAAGATAGACTATTATTGTTTACACAGCAGACTCAAGTGATTTACAAATGTCACTGGAAAGCAGACAGTTAGAGAAAGTTACAAAAATAAGGACTCGGAGTGTTTATAAAAATCATCATCACGCATTATCTGGGGAGCACAGGCACTGACAGAAAATCAATGGCACTTCCAGTTCCTCAGCATTCGAGCTGAAAGCTGACTTCTTTTCACTCAAGTATGCACTGAGCCCAGAACCATCATCTAAGTACCCCGATCAGAAGCCTAAAATTACATTCTGTGAGTATTCCTTTCAGAGCCTAACATCTGCCAAGTTGACTAATACAACTGATGCTTGAGCTCCCAAAGAACATTCCAAATGCCATCAATCACTATCTCCAGTGGTTTAGGAGCACTACATCTTAGAACAAAGCAATGACTGCAGAACAGAGAGTCCTCAAAATTTCTAGATTACTTTAGCTCATATAATTTAAAAATCAGGATACAAAACTGGAAGGAAAGACTGGAAACTTTTAAACTAAAGAAACAATATTCCAAAAGTTTTAAACGCCAATCATAGTCAAACTTTTGTAATAACTAACTTTAATGTTAGAGAATAAAAAATACAGTCACTGTATCCCCTTTTAACATGAAAGGACCTACATGCAGCTTTACAATCCATCCATTTGATGTCATGACCCCCACCTTCACAATGACGAAATATTGACCTAAGAGAGACGAGCTTTCTTGAAGCAGATGCAATGCTCCTGTGATAACTGACTGATTACCTTTGAATAAAACAAATCCTGCTCCTTACCAGCTCAGCTGAGGTGAAGCTGCTAAAGTTGCAGTGACAGAAGTGTGAGAGAAGTGTGGTGGGTATGTGCTCAGGAGAAAGCACATGCAGGGAATTGTGGTCACACAGGGGAGGAAATCGGAATTTTCTCAGAAATTTACACACATCCTCCAGCTACAATGAGTCCACAGGGATATTTAAAACCATTGTTCCCTTGATGCTGTTTATGATCATGAAATATTTATGGCCCATATGTTTTTGAAATAATGTTTTATATAATCTTAAACCATTAAACACATAATAAAACACTTCTTGTGCAGAAAAAGAACTGAGACCTCTCCCACTAAAAATACAATGACAATTATAAAACCTGAGATGCCAGCAACAAGACACACACCAATAAGCAGGCAGAATTCCTTTTGACTGAACCCTTATATTGGCAGAAAAAAATCCAGCTTCTCAATAAAATTAAACAGTGTTAATTTCATCACAACTCCAGAGCTCAAAATAAAACTCTTATTATCGGACCATGAAGAAAAAAACTTGTTTTCCCCATACAAAGTTACCAGATTTCTCTCAAAGCAACAAGTTCCCTCTCATCAGAATCTTCTCTCCCCAAACTCCGCTATTCAGAGCGTAGAAAAGATTCTGAGCTAGGTTAAACTACTCACTTTCCATTTGGAACTGTCATTTCTCTTGCTTTCAGAATGAGCATTATATTACCCCCAGAAAGGAATTAAAGCATGGGATAGCATGATTAAGTTGTAGTGGCTCAACAAGCTTCTTCAATGGCTTAGAATTTGGCCACATCTTAAGTGTGCCAAATGGCAGATTGGCCCTGACACAAAATCTGTTCTTTCCCACCAAATTTCAAGGTTCTGTTCTAACACACTACGAAATTACAGAAAAGCTCGCTAACATTTTAAAGAATGTTGGTATATTATGCTTTGTCCATTTGACTTGTTGTTGAGAACTGTTGTGACAGCTTGAATGAAATCTAAAATGGAAACAAGATCGGGCAGTGGCCCACATCTGCCAGGGAAAATTTCAACCCCAAAATAAACGATGAAGTTAGAAGTGCCAAGAGTATGCTCTGCAGGAAAAAATGAAACTATTTATGGAGAGCTAGTGCCACCAGAATTTCAGTAGTATCAAGAACATTACAGATAGAAAAAGTGGGGAAGTCTTCATATAAAAGTGTGGGTGGCACTCCACTAAAGTAGGTATGAATAATGCCCTGTATGCAGTAGGGTTAATGACAAAAGTATTCCCAGGTCTCTAAAATCAAAGGGTGTAGGTTTTTATATGGTTGGTTTTGTGGGTTTCTAAAATCCCACTAAATGGGTAAAGAAATTTTGCTTTTAATATCCATTCAATTCCACCAGAAAATATCTGTGCACCAATTGATCATTCCTTACCTGTGTTCCCGTCCCCACTCTCCATCGATGGTTTACTGGTTTCTGACGGATTGTTCATTCTTGAGTCTGCATTAAAACAGAAAGAGAGATAAAACAAAACAGCAAAAACCGCCCAAATCTATTCATACCTTTTTGTTCAAGGGAGGAACAGAACAGTAGAAATTTGCTATGTGCTTTACCCTAATTCAGATTATAACACACAAAAAAGGAACAACCAAAACCAAAACACAATACTGAATCTTCCAGATAAATATTATTTCAAAAATTCCTATGACATTATTCCCATATGTGAAAACGCGGTATTAAGGGAATAAAAGACAGCATGCTGGAGGGCAATGATAGGTAGGAACTTAATTTTCTATACAATGAAAGTCATAGAAGGAAAAAAGGAGGGGGGAAGAAGGAACAATGATTACACCAAGATTCAAAAACATTAAGTCTGACCATCATGGCCTACATTATTCTTGTGTTTGTTCCCCCTGCCCCACCCCAACAAAAGAAAGGAAATTCAGTCATTATAATTAAATGGATGTCATTTTCCTAATACTACATTTCTATTTTACTGCAATGTCACTGGCACTAGGTTATTTTATATTTCCTATATATTCATGCAAAACCATACAAACATAGAAGAATTCCTCTTCTTTCACCCTCTGGATGAATGTATTGAAAAGTCTGTTCCTGGTTTCAAAGCCTGTCAGCTGAATACAGTGCAATGCAGAGGGCCTCTCCAGATGGCAGACAGAGAATATAGTTTCCTTATATAGGAATCTATACAGATGTTCTGTGTACAGCATCAGCCTTCCAGCTTATTACCTCCTCATTCCTTGCCACTGACCCCGGTGTGCCACATTATCACAAACCAAAATTACAAAAAGAATCTCGAGACAGAACAGCTCATAAAATGAAGTGTAAGCAAATCCTCGAGCACACTCTTCCATTCCCATAATGAGCTAAAAGCAAGTTCAATGAGCTTAAAATGAACCCTTTACTCCAGGATATTCTCTCGCTAGGTGCTTAAAAGGTTACCTCTGTCATGTACTTTCATCAAAGCAGTGATTTCCAAAATACCAATAGGCTGAAGAAGAATACAGGAGCAGCCTTAACTGTGCTGCATCTTTCCCCCGGACAGTTGCAAGAATGCCCAGACACCTCGGTGCTTGGCAGTCCATGAAAGCTGGATATGAGAAGATGGGCTATTGCACTATTCCCCTGCGACTGCCAGTGCACAGGAAAGACAGAGACCTGTTGGAGTGAGGTCAGAGGCCACCAAGATGATCAGAGGGCTGCAGCACCTCAGCCACGGGGAAAGGCTGAGAGAGTTGGGGTTGTTGAATCTGGAGAAGGCTCCATGAAGGCTTTACAGCAGCCTCCCAGTACCTAAAGAAGCCTGCAAGAGAGCTGGAGAGAGAATTTTTAGAAGGGCATGTAGTGACAGGGGGGAATGGCTTTAAACTGAAAGACAGCAACTTTGGACTGGATATTAGAAAGAAATTCTTACAGTGAGGGTGATGAGACCCTGGAACAAGTTACCCAGAGATGTGGTGGATGCCCCATCCTGAAGGTTTTTAAGGCCACTTTGGATGGGGTTCTAAGCAACCTGATCTAGAGCAAGGTGTCCCCGCCCATGGCAGGGGGGTTGGAGGGTTGAAACTGGATAATCTTTAAGGTCCCTTCCAACCAAATCATTCTGTGATCAGTATTTTTAAAACGAATATAATTTTCCACAACAACAACCGTGGCAGTTGAACCCAACAGAGCCTTGAAAATCCAGAGGACTGTAACAACCACCAAACTTCCCCTGACAAGTTAACACAACCTCTCCAGAGCCTCAACTCTTCTCAGAAAGTTCCTATGCCTATTCTTAAATCTTTCAAATGTTCAGTCACGTGTAAAAGAGATCTGGACTATCAATGTTACCTGTGAAAAATGCATATTGTATGATTGGCTTTTTGCAAATATTTACACGAATACTGAATTTGTTATGTTTGAAAGTAATGNATTGCTCTAATTTTTATTATTGTTTTTATAACTATTTTATTACTATTAAACTTTTAACATTTTTAAACAAGTGACTGGCGTTTTCCACATTACCCTTGGTATGAAGGCAGACACGTTAAACTGCTTTCTGAAAGGGGGAGGGAATAAGGAGAGACTCTGCAGCTGAGTGCTGCTGGCTCACACTTCAGCAAGTTTTGCCCCGTTTTTCACAACCTCTGCTTAGCACATTCAAGCTACAGTCTTGAAAAACAGAGCTCTGCTAAGGTTGCAGGTACAGAACTTACGTCTTCCAGGCTCCTTATTTTGTCATTTTCCACATTTGGATTGCATGATTCACACCCTAGAACACGGGTTCCACTGACTATACAGAAATGTCTGCTCTTGACTTGGCCCCTCTCTGCTAAGAGATCTGTGTTTCTATCTAGACACTGCATATACCTTAAATTGAGTTTATTGTTGTGGTAACAGCACACTTGTTTAGAGTGATTATAGGCAACAACGTGCATTTGACAAGCAGCATTAGTGCATTCCTTTACACACAGATGGCTACTGAAATTTCACTTTAGAGAACACCAAATGAGAGTCCTTTGCTTTGGACACAAACATGAAGAGTCCTCATCCAACAGGAAAAGAAGAAAAGAGTTCTTACAAGTCAAATACATTTGGTTGTGGAAACCAGGCTAACTCATGAGGCTGTTGGACATAGGATGCAATTTTTAAGCCCAGAGTAGAAAAATAGCTTGAACTCGAGATACAACTGACGACAAAAAGGGAAGAGCACAGGCTGAGATGTTGTCTCTCAGAAACATGGAATCCATTTGCTGTACCACTTCAGAAGATTCCTACTAGAAAAACAACACGGGGCCTCCTGTTGCTAGTTTGTTGCAGGAATTGAAGTATTAGAGCCAAGGCGCAAGATACTAATGATAGAATAACCAAAGCAAACTAAACCCAGAGGGGGACACAGCTGTCCTGTGCACTGAATTCAAGCAGGGTAGTCACTGTTCCATCCTATGAGGAAGCTCACACAAGAAGCCTTCCTACACGATGAGCAAGTTTGCTCCGTCACACGAAGTTGTGTACAGACCTCTTTCCAAAAAGCAAGCCAGGACCCGTTTTCCTGTCAGGCTATGCTGCAAAAGAAATCCTTTTAGAATAGTTTTTTTAATACTAGACATATACAAAGTTTACTTAACTTCCAAAAGCTTGTCTAAATGAAGAACATTTTATAGTGAAGAGCCATCCTTAACAAAGACCTCGAACACTGCTATTGAAAAAAGCAGCAAGTTGGAAGAAGAAACATCTTTCTGGTAGTGCTCAGGTTCAAGTGAAAGGATGGCATCCATTATTTCACCAGCTGACTATTTCTTGTACAATCTGTGGGCCTTCTGCATGTAAAGCGTCAAGAACAATGCCGCTATTTCCATTGCAAATGGTATGACATCCATCTGAAGCACAAAACTGCTACCAGCAAAACAGGCTCATGTCCGCAGGATACTCAACCTACTGATTCATTCTACGGTGAATAAAAAGGCTACTTGGTTTATACGTGCTCCAACAATTTCTGCTTCAAACTTAAAAGAATAAACAAATGAAGTGGGCTAAAAAAACCCCAAACCTTAATGCCTTCACCTTTTTTTTCTTCCTTTAGATCTTCCTAGGGTTTTAAATAAAGGCCCTGGGCTACAACTTCTGCCAACATTCTCTAAAAACAAACTCCCCAGAAGGAAGGATCGAAAGCAGCAGGTGCATGATTGAAATCAAACTCTCAGGAGTGAATACATTCCAAGCTGCTACTCAGCTAGCAGGGTTGAGGTGTCGCCAGGCAGTGCTGTGCCAGCCTTTCACACACCCTCAGGAACATTTCCAAAGGCATTCAGGAGAAAGAAGCAGTGGACATCGGACCAACCTGAAGCGTTATAAGGACCGTACACAGCTGGCAAAGCAAAGCAAATCTTAACATGGTATATACCATTAACTGTTCCTTTCACCCATTAAAGTGGAACTGCTTAATACTCCATTTGCACCAGCAAAAATAATTCATTTATGTGCACGGAAAAAACCATGTTTAATGTGAGTGAAAACATGACAAGAAATATTTAGAAATTCATTTTCAAAAACCACACCATATTCAGAAACAAACATACTCGAACATCTGCTTTAAAATTTACCATCCAAAAATGTATTCTTTTACTTAGAGATATAAGTTCTTACATGAACTTATACAATGGAATGAAAATAATAATAATAAATATATATATACACACACATACACATTGGGCTTCAGGGGGAAAAGCCTTGAAAATAAAAAAACCTATTGTAAAACTGTGATGATCCATTACTATAAATAACTTTAAAAGACACGAAGAAGGAATTATGGCATGTCTGTTCTGCAGTCCTGATGGAATCTCAGCGCAGGAAATATATTATCCCAGTAACCTTAAGCACAGCTTGCAACGGTATCAATGGCAACCACTGTGCACTCCCCCTTATTTTCTATTACTCACGAAGAACCATGCTACATTAAAAATACACAGACATAATATACATTCTGTTGTGGAATGGCTCAATACAGTTACTACATTCCTTCAACACTTAGGCTCCCTGTCATTCATTTTAATGCTTTAAAATTCGTAACACACAGATATGCAAGTCAAGTCCAGTGTTTGTTAGAAGGCAAATGCTTCTCAGACTGAAATCCTAAAAGCAAAAGGTCTGTATTAATATCACCCAAGCCTGTGCAGAGGAAAGGAATTCTCCTGGAGCGAGGGAAAAGAGGAAAACAAACAAACCAACCAAAGCATGTATTTCCCTGGTACAGATCGAGATATCCATCTAGCAGGCAGTACTTGCTGCCGATTCACTGGTGAGGGTGAGCCCCACAAATACCTTCTGCATATGTGATTAAGCCACTATGCATAGTCAATCTCCCAGCCTGGGTGTCCGTAAGAAAGAGCTGAGCTGTACCCACCTAGAACGTAGTCGCTGCAGTCCAGCATTGCTGTGGTATCCTCTACAGGTTCAGATAGTCCAAGGAACGGGAGAATGGCAATTTCTATCAAATCTACACTACTGCTCTGACTGAACATGAAAGGGAGTGGGGAGGTGGGGGGAGAAATACAACTTCAGTTACACCATAGCAATCTTCAACTGAACAGGGAAACTTCAGTTGCTGTGTGGAGTTTTAGTCTCTCCTACTAGCTGTGTCTGACATTGTCAAGGCGACTGAAGCGTGAAAAGTTCCCCTTTTTGTAATAAAATAGAAACAAAGATTGCAGCTGGCAGTTTCCATAATGAAGCTTAATCAGTATGCGCCTGATTAGGGCCTTATGCAAATCTCCTCTCGTTAGCACAGCAGCCAGCACTTTGAAGTCCATGAACAATTCATTTGCAGAGTACACTGAAAGCGCTCCCTGCATAATTTAAATCACGGTATAAATATTTATCAGCTCATTTGCATATTAATTGGCAGTGCATGAAGGGAAAAATTATCTCCCGAGTGCCAGCATAATAATTAGGGAACAAAATGAATTTTCTTCCAATAGCTTGGCTTCTCAGCCCTAACTCAAGCACAGTACCACAGGGGATCAGGGAGGGGAAGAGACAGAGTTCTGTTCAAATGCCACTGAAATGACACGTACAAATTAGAAACAACTCTACAGACTTAAGCACCTTTAATCTTATTCCTGCTGGCAACAATAACATCAGTAATAAAGGGGATTTGGAAAAAGCTTTCCACACAATCCAAATAATCCCACGAAAACAATTAGCAAGGTAGAAGCTGAACACAAAGCTGTCAAACCGGTGCTTGCACATCTGCGTGGAGTTTTCCACATCCAAACACGCACTGTCTCAGCAAGGTCCCAGGCAGGGAAGAGACTTCTACCAGGGCAAGGAAGTGGCACGATTCCCTTTAAACAGCTAAAGAGCTTGGTGATTCATTATCGGGTAATCCCTTTGCCACGGCCAACTTAACAGCAGTGGATATGTCAAGTATTGTGTAACATTTGACACTCATTAATCTATCCCGAGTGAAATCAAAATAGATTTAGTCTTTTGCTTTCCAATGACTTCCAAGAAAAAAAACCCAAAAATCTATTACTAATCCCTTCAAACACGTACACAATATGGCTAAAGAAAGCTTATTGCAGAGCTATGGTTTTTGAAAGGGGCATGTCACACCCACGTCGCATCTTTGAACCACTCAGTGATAACCAGAACATGCTTGCTGCTGTGACCACAAAGTACACTGGAGCACTGGAGAACTGAGAAGAGGCTTTGGTCTATGGAGAAATCAATTTTCTTTTCCAAAAGTGGTCCACAGAAGTAAGTGGACTAACTATGAGGCTCCATTAAACCATTTCAAATAGTTTGTTTACCACTCAATTACTTGTGTCCTTAACAGCAAGAACATTTATATAAAAATTCAAGCATGATGTGGACATCACAAAATTTATTACTCTATATTCTGATCAAGAAAAGGTAATACGATGCAGATGATTATAGGGTTGAGCCACTCACTTCCAGGTGCTAATGTGAATTTAAAGAGAAAGTTGTTTTTCTTTTTTTTTTCCTTTAAAAATACCCTAGCTGTACTTTTCTTCTCCTCATTTCTGAAGTGAATTCAAGCACCACCTCTCCAAACAAGAGGGAGTGAGAGAAAGGGACTTCTCAATCATCCAGTACTGACTAGAATTTATTTCCATGCTTGACCTCTTCTTCTGTTCAGGTTCATATCTCTACTTAACACAAGATGTTCCCAGCTATATATTTAACATGAGTGATCTATACTTGAAAAAGATTGCAAGAAGAGGGGGAGAAGGTGCTCCCTACCACAAGGAAACAACTGCATGTGCCGAATAGGTTTCCCTAATACCTTGTTTCCAACTTGGTTTTCTCCTCATTCACGCGTCCCACCGAGACCTCTGAGGCACATCCTCACGGTTCACAGACTTCCAGGGAGCTTCACTCCTGCCTACATGCTCTTGGAGCGCACTGGGAGATAATCCGTTCGCTTCCTCGGAAGAGCCCGGCCACCAATGGTGGACCAAACCAAGCACTTGACAAAGGAAGCGTCTGAGCCGAGGCAGCAGCAGAGCAGGAGAGCGGCGCTCTCCTCGCACCAGGGTGTGTAGGGCTGGTGGGACACAGGTGCAGCCCCGAGAGCGCAGGAAGTGGCCGTTAGAATCGGGCACCCGTGCGGCCGCGGCCCATCTGCCTCACCAACATCAACCCCCACACACACACAAACACACAAATCTCCACTGGAGCTGCTCCACTAGCAGCCTAACTGAAATAAAAAAAATTATGTGTTGACCTGTCAAACTAACAACTGGCCAAAAAAAGGAGCCAAATAAACAAAACCCCGCTCCAAACCCACCAGCCACCCAAAACCAAACACCTTCTTTCAGTGACCACTTCATTCTTTGACAGTTTTCTTATCTTACCTTTTACCTAAGCTCATAGAATCACAGAATGGTTTGGGTTGGAAGTGACCTTAATGCTTATGCAGTTCCAACCCCTGCCCTGGGCAGGGACACCTTTCACTAGCCCAGGTTGCTCCAAGCCCCATCCAGCCTGGCCATGAACATTTCTAGGGATGGGGCATCCACTTTTTGTTTTGCTCTGGGGTTTTTTTGTATTTGTTTGTTTAAATTTACCATTGACAGTCTTTTAATCTCTGCTGTTGTAGAGAAGGAAAATGCCTGGGGAGGAACAGTGCCTATCACTCTGCTCCAAAACCAGTGGTGGAATACATTAGTTTAATGTTCTCTTTAGGTTCTGCCACAACACTGCCCATTCTTTTCTTTATGGCTACTTATTAAAAGTGACATAACATCCCGAACCAAGGACATCTGGTACTCAAGTTTAAGCAAAATAGCACTCTGGGCTTTGCTCACAGTTTCATTTTTCCTCCAAAGGCACCTCTCAGAAGCGAAAATGCTGCACCTTGTGATAAGTAAAAAGCTCTCCCCATCCCAGGAAACTACAGATATCTCAAAAAATGTGTCTCTCCTCTCCAGCCAATTCTACAGTTTTTACATGGATGATTTTCCCCCCATAATCCTATTCAAACTCCTCCTTAAAACCAAAGGAACTAACATAGAGCCATGTATGACAAAGGCAGATTTTCTTCAGCCAAACACTTTGGAACCTGCAGATAACATTTCAGGAGACTCTTTCTACCCCATTCACTCTTTTTTTTTTGGTCACTTTTTATGTATTTTCCACACCATACCATTCCAAATGAATGTCTTCCTTTTGCAGTCTGTCCCATGAATATGTCCCTTTTCTTTATTAAGTTATAATGACAATATCTGATTCCTTAACAACTCTGTTTCTGGAAAGGAAACATCATTTTTACCTGTAGACTATGCAACTCCTGGTTTTTTTACATGGATATGTTTCCATATACTACTAAAATGTCATCTACTACATGCCCTCCATGACAGGGAAGAAATGTCTGCCCCTATCCAGCACAGTGACAAGCATGACCTTTGCAAACTTCAGGGCCACAATTTCTGATGAGATTACCCAATAAGCCAACTCATTATTTCCCTTTTAAACAGTGTATTTGGAGTGAAGTGCAAAGCAATACATACAAATGGAATACAAAATACAAGGAAAGGAAATACAGTTTAACTGCAACATTAGCATGCTGCCTTCATTAGTGTATTTTACCTTGAAGGTACTACATTTTAACTGAAGACATTTCTAAGCCTCCATCCCACAAGCCAAATGAAACCTAACAAAAAGTCCAACAAACAGAACTCCAATGTGCTATTAAAAATAAGTGTAAAAATCACACACTTCAACAAAATAAACTGTTGCTAAAGTTGGCACAATCCTCTTAGAGTAATTACAGATAGACAGCAGCCTGTTCATGGCTAGGGCTGCAAGCTAACTCTAATTTTAGCCAACACCTTTGACTGTGGCTAACAGAATTGATATTATCTGAAAATTGGTAAGTTTGTTCTGAAAGCCAAAAAGAGCAGTTGCCTGGAAAAGTCAAATAAAATTGGCCTGGTTTAGAATTACCAGTCATTAGGCAATCGCTATGAATTGGAATTCTAGTCTACATCTAATTTTACTTCTCACAAACTCAAATCATAACTATCCTTTAAAACTTTCAACCACACAAAATGCCTTTCAAAATTCCTTTGTGTACATTTTTGAAGGAAATTAAGCATGTGGAGAGCTAAGCAGGAATGCTAATTTATCTTATCAGTGCAGGACAGCAGATACTTGTAAGCACCTGATACATTCATATAAAAGGGTTTGTTTGCGGGTTTGGTTTTTTACGCCTCAACTTATTTTTGTCCACAGAAGGTAGCAACTACGATGGATTAAGTCTTTTTTTTTCATAGAAAGAAAACAGTGTTCATGACAAATTTACAATAGCACCACACGAGGAGGGAAGAAAAAAGGGGGGCGGTGATACAATGAGAGAAAATAAAATAAATACCCTTATTCAAAAAGTACAGAATTATAACTTCCACAAGCAAACAGCCTTATTTGGAACTCACAGCTAATTCTGTCATTCAGGAGCATCACCTGAACACTTTTGCCCTACCCTTACCGCCTACAAGCCACGGCACATACGAAAACATCCATTATATTTACATTAAAGTTTTTCTTTCATCCTGTTGAATGTTTTCTTCTCAATAGCAAAGGATACAAATTTAGTGCAGTCAACCCTTGTTGTTTAAGTAAATGTTATTGTCATAACATTTACTTAGAAATGATGGAATATTTTTAAGAGCAGCAAACGTTAGGTCTTTATATCCCCTGAATTAAGCTCATGTTCCACTCATTATGTTTTCACAGATTTCATGACAATTTCATAATGGCTTGAGACTTTTCCTCTTTCGTGTTGAGTGGTTTTTGTTTATTTACATGCATCAGAAGCACTGACTCCAGGAACTTAATTCAAAAACCAACCCGAAGTGTCACACCTTCAAGAACCAATTTGTGCTGTTTAACTACCACGTTCCACCTGCCACTGAGCTGTTTGCACATTTTGTTGTCTTCAGGGCATTCACCTCCTTCCCATTTAGCTTGAAGTTAGCATGGAAAATGAACAAATCGTGCTGATTCCACTACACTTCAGGTACGGTTTAATACCATTACATATTCATTGTTCTAGTAAATTTGTATATGAAAAGTAATACACAAACTTAAGCAGGATTTTTTTAAAAACACACACAAAAATGCCTTAATATGTGACTATTGCATGGGAAACACCTGTACTGAATTTTTGTCCACTTATGTGGATCTCATTCTCCCTCAAAATTACTGTTTTGTCAAATCTAAAATACTTCACACTGACAAGTACTGAACATCTACTTGGGTAGATGTATATTGTCTATTAATTAATCCCTCTTGTATTTTATTACTTTTATAGGATTTGCATGCCTCACATTGCTTTTCAAAAAAGGACTGCAGGACATAAAGTCTGAAAAGACTGATGTGAAGTTGCGTGAACAAAACACAAGGGAGGGTTGGAGAACAAGATCAGTAAAACTTCAACAGTTATCAGAATTAGGCAAAAAGTGACAATTTAAGGATGCAGGTCTATGTTAAAGTAGTACTGAGGAAAAAAAAAATAAAAGGCCATATTACTTCCCCCTCCTCCCCAACTCTCCTCTCCTCCAAACCAACCAACCCCAAAAACAACCTCATGAAAAGCCTGCCAGCTTTAATGGATGCTGCATCTTGGGGCAGCTGGAGAACCAAGAGCACCATCAGGTACCAGCCCCATGAGGAATGGGGTGACCCCAAATTTCCCCTGGCAGGGAACACCAGACAATCCTCATGTACCTCCTGGACCTAAAGTGGGGTCATTTGTTCCCACAAATGACATTTATGGGAACGTGTCTTCCCCACATGCTACTGAAATTGTGCACACATTTGAATGGGAAAGGTAAACGCAGCTTATACTACCAAAACATCAGCCAATGAAGGTGGCATAAATACTGGTAGTTTCAAATTGTTGTTGCAATACATACTAAAAATACCACATTTCAGAAAAATAAATATCTAATATGCAAATCACAACACAATTGACTTGCCTTGACATATGACGAGTACTCATGCCAAGCTCAAATATTGAACAGAAATATTTGTTTTAGTAGCTGTATGAACTATTACACTCTGGAAGCATCACTGTATGTGCATTCCAAAAGCATTAATTTTGCCTCCCCGTGTCCACTCACACAACAGGGACAGGCCCTCAAAGCTTAAAAACGTTATTTTCAAGCTCACCTGCAAATCAAAACATAATGCCTTATGCAAACACCCTATTTCCCTGTTCTCCACTTTGCCAAAGTAGCAATTACTAGTCTAGCTTGATGAACAGGGGCTCTACAAAGAAGAGACTAATTCAGTGTTTGGCTTAACCACACAGCACTGCTCAAATCCCAGAGCCTCCACACCACTTGTCATTAACTACACTACAGGTCCCTCTCAAAAGACATAAATCAAAGTCACGGGTTTAAGCTTACGATGAGTCCTGCTGGAGCCACCTTGATTCATCAATAGCAGCAGCCCTGACAGTATTTAGCTCTAGTCAGCTAATTAGAGTGTTTGACAAACAAATTAACAGCAAAAAGCACATGCAAAATCTCTGCAGTTCATCGTATGAACTGAAGTTGCACGGCTGATGTGCCCACGCTTTGCAGGAACTGCTTTTGCTCTCTCTTCCTTAATAACTACCTCAAATCCAAGGAAGGATATTGCTTTAATGCCCTCAGCACACTGATCCAGACACTATTAACACCTGTAGGAACCACAAGACATGTCATGAGAATGCTTCTTTCTGAAGCTTAAATTATTTGATCTCAAAAGAGGAAAAGGCCAAATTCCAGACAAGCTGCTTTGTATGTTACAAATCGAACAAAAAAATTGCCAGATGCAAGATCTGAAGAAAGAAACAGAGTTATTCACAGTGCAGACACTGATTCCATCCATCAGCACACATATCCAAGCATCTATCATTTTGGCTGCTCAGAGCGAACATAACACAGTGTTTGCTATCAGCCAGAAAAAAAAAAAAAAAAAAAAAATAGGCAGTGCTTGGGCACCTGGGTCTTTAATTTACAATAATGTAAGAACAGCAGAAAGCGCAAACCACAGCATAACTACACATATAAAGTACGACCTATAGGAGCTTTTCCAGGAGCCATTCACAAGCCCGGTTTTGCCAATTTTAGCACCTACGCTGCGGTAAAGCAGAAAAGGCATTGGGCAGCTTTTCCAGGAAGTAACCACAAGAAGGGGTTTTCTAGAAGCAGTGCTGAAGGGCAGGCAGCATGACGGACACCTGTGGCTGTGTTTGCAGAGGATTTGCTGGGAAGACACGCACACCTTATCTGCAGGCCCATGGACACACCATTGAAGACAGGAATGTCTTGTTTATTTCTCCAGCAAATCAGAGAAAAGGCAAACTTTTCCACACTGCCTCACTTTCTGTAACTTATTTTGATTGGAACTGTTAGCTTGATAAGTGCAGAATCCTCTCAAAAAAAAAAAAAAATCATAATCTACTTAAAAATTACAGCAAACTTCTTTAATTGAAAAAATTAGGCCAAAATACCTAACTAAAAATTTTCAAAAGTGATGCCCAGAACACTTAAATTCTTCGTTGTCCGTTCCTCAATAAAACACAAGTAGCATATATAGATATTTCTTTTTTTTTTCTTTTTTTTTTTTTTTCACAGAGAAATCAAAAAGTAAAACAAGGACACTTGATTTCAGACTCTGTCTGTACCACAACCATAGGCCATGAATGCTGAGGCCGCAAAAAGCAGAATTGCTGCCCTGCTGTCTCTTACACAAGAGAATTGGTCTGTCTTAGAAGTATTCCAACTGCAAGGAGAAATACTAACCCAAATCTGGTTTTTAATCCAAGAGGAGAAATGTTTACCCAGGTGAAACACAAAGGCAGCAAGGATGCAGAAACAAACAAATGGGAAAGATGGTTTCAGCAGGAATATTGCCTTTAAATTTTACTATCTACAGCTTCACTCCACTCCTGTGTTACACATCCATCTTATGAATTCTGTCACACAAATTGCGTGACAAACGGCAGAAATTAAAATCTCATGTGAAAAACGCCAATCACTTGTTCAAAAATTTTAGAAGTTTAATAGTAATAAAATAGTTATAAAAACAATAATAAAAACTAGAGCAATAAGAATTTGGATAGTCAGAGTTAGGACAATAAAAGGACAATAAAAAGTGAAGAATTACGGATGTCCGGATGCTCTTGGACACTAATCCCCAAGAGCATGCCTTGAAACAAAGGATTGACCCTTAAAAGCCTGTTGCATATTCATATATCTCATACAAGATGCATAAATTCCTTGCAAACTAGGGTTTTCTTTGGCTTTTCTCAACTTTTTCCCCTTAATCCTGGTGGCTCCTTAAAGACAGGAGAGGAGGTGGAATGATGTTTGTCTTTTCCAATAAGGAAGCAGGAACTCTTGCTGCTATCTCTGTGCGAAGAATTTCTTGGTTATCTCATCCATTCCTTGTGCTGGTCACAAAAAAGTATCTTCCATCACAGAGCTTCTATTTTAATATTATGCTATAACCTAAAACTGTATTTAGCACACTACTTAAAGTGATTAATACAACATTACTAAAAAAAGGATGACTACATTACTTTCAAACATAACACACATAGTATTCATTTTAGTATTTGCGAAAAGCCAATCATATAATATACATTTTTCACATCTCACGACAACTATTTATTTCCTCTTAGGGACACTGACTCTCAGCCCTAATGCTGACAATTTGTATCAATTAAGTACACTTAGATATGCACACACCCCTCCAATGGCACACTGGAGAATATTGATTTCTGGTCTCCCACAGGCCATTTCCATGCTCAAAAATGAAAATGTGATTCTCGGACCATAAAACTTTAACTACAGAATCACTTCTTTTCATCAGATTGATTGAAGAAGGCATTAGAACTGCAAGGTTTTGAAAATAAAGAAAATGGGGAGCTGTTGACTAACAGAAGCAGCAGCAGAATAATTATACAATTATTACCAGATACAATTATACCAGTAAGTAGTTTAGCACAGACCCAGCTTAGAACACTAAACCCCAAATTCAAGGAACTGCTCACATAACAATTTAAAATAACTACTAATAACCCTAAGATGTCATAGTAGAGCAATCTACAGAAATTAAACAAGTACACCTCCTAAGTTTCTGAGACCTCTATATAAAAACACTGTAGGCTGATCTAGAGCATCAAGCCAGGCTGAAAAACTGGATTTCTCAAGGGACACCACAGCTCTGGTGACATCAACAACAGATCAGAACTGAAGCTGTTTACAAGCAACCACGGAATTTTTCATCTATATATAATATATATATTATAAATACATAGTTGATATATAAACATATATACTTTTTTATTTATGCATATTTTGTGTTTTATACAGAA
>WBMY01015892.1:221228-243971 GCA_013397315.1 Donacobius atricapilla
TATGCATAGAATATATATATGTATATACTGTATATATTATATACAGTATATACAATATGTTTATATTAATTTTTAATAAGGTGTAGTAAGCTCAGATTTCTCAAAGCCTACTATTCTGAAAATAGTTCACATGTTCTGTTTTCCTGGAGAAAGGTACCACGACAGTGCCAAGCCAGTGGAAGAAACAGCATAAAGAGCAAGTCAGTGTACAGTGCTGTTTTCATCACTTTTGTCCAGTCTTTGTCAAAAGGCAAGTTGCTGTAGTGAGAATGAACAAGCAAGAAAAAAAAAGTAAAGCCCTTACGTGGCAGGATACCATCATCCCCAAAAATCCAGCCACAAACAGCCCAAGAGCTACCAACTGACCATTGCTGCTGACTTGAATGAAAATCAGTCCCCAGCCTTCTTAGGAAGTCAGTCACCACTGAAAGAAGAGCAATTCAGTATTCAGAAAAAAACCCCTCAAGCTAAGCTCTCCAGCAACACTCAATATTGCACTGACATTTTAATACTGCACTGAGTTGATCTAACATGCCATTTTAAAAGGACTTGTATTCCACATTGCTTTCACAATCCCTCACCATCACAGAGAGATTGCTCATTAAAAATGCAGAGAAAGTTAGTTAAATCTCAGAGAATTTGCTAAGTCAGAGGCAATAACAATAATTAAAAAAAAAAACCTCTGTGACACCTCATTTCCAACGAGCCTCACAAAACTGGTGAAATGAATGAAAAAAGGCTACAAAATTCAGCGCCCTGCATGAGCCTGCAAGAAGCGTGAATACGAGCATCTTTTCCATCCAATGTGACAGTCTCAAAATGACAAGCCCTTTTTTGCCTGCCTACCAGCGAGTCTACGCTCCTCTTTTCTTCTTTTGAATTTTCCCCAACTTAAATTGAATGCAAATAAACCAGGTGTGGTCCCCAGAGCAGTAATCTGCAGACAGTCCCCACCGAGTTCCCATAGCAACTTGCACAGCTGGCCACGAGAAAGAGGTTGTATCTGCTTCACATTGGCTACAGAGTTTAAACACTCAGCAAGTGAAACACCAATTACCTCATCTGGTAATGGAAACATCCACTAAAAGGCACATCCATTTTGCCTTGATTAACACAGGAAAATAAACCTCTGGATATGCTCCTAGTCCAGCGATTGCTCAGCATGTAAAGTGAGTATCTGTTATTTAGAAGAGGCGATGCCTGCGAAGGAAATGGCTTCTCTTTTCTGCTGCACGGGAACTGAAGTTTAAGAATCACTACAGCATTTGGAAAATGCCTGTCATTCTGTACCTTGCCATCGAGAAAAAACACAGCTGGAAAAGAAAAGTCAGAAGCTCAAATCCTTCTGGGCAAGTTATAAGACTTCCACAAGACAGTACGCCTAAGACAAGTGCTTTGTAGAATTTCAGATTTTCACTGTACTCTTTCAGTATCAGCTTTCTAAGGCTCAGAGTAAAAGTCCAAAGTTACACTGTGACTGATAGACAGCCATCCATTCCATACAAAACCTGCCCTTTGTTCCTTACCTACAAACACGGATCCCTCCTTCTATTAATTCCACGCCTTTCTGCACCCTGCACTCACAGCTCACTACATTTGCCTGCAGCTCTTCACCCCAGCCTTCTTCTCACTGTCCATTCCACATCAGCTGGCTGAACAACCAGGGAGAAGGCACTGGGGCTGGTTTGGAACCTGGGGAGGGCTGACTGGCCACAGATATGTGGATGGTGAACCACATGGATGGTCAACCCACCAGAAAAGCCATACAGACAAGGACCAGGCTTTCTCTACTTTTCCTCTGGCACAGCCACAAGCAAGAAATCTCTCCTCTCCTCAGACTGCAGTTTCAGGTAAGAAATCTTAGGGAAAAGGATGGGCCCAAGTATCCCTTCTAATATCCTACGGCTCTTGGGAAGCAGGAACACAGTACACCTAAGACACTGCCCACCCTCAATTAAAAATCAAAGGTTTTTTGGGGCAGGGGATGTTGCTAACCATGAAGTAACTTCAACAGATCTTTCTCTGCCATGAACCTGCACTAACAGCCCATTGAAGTCCCACAAACTTTGAGGAACCAGCCTGCAGCAAGGAGTCCTACAGTCTAAGCACACAATAAAGAGCATTCTTTTCTATTTTGCTTTGAATTTATCTTCTTCTTTAGGACTACTTTAATGTCCCCTACTTCTTGAGCAAAAAGAATCCAAGAACTGTAAGATTCTATTCCCCCTCCATGACATTTCATTGACTTCTGCCATATCCCCCCCTTAGCTCTATCTTCTAGGATGATAATCTCACATCTACACAGTTGTTCATTGAAAGTGTGAATGGATTCAATAAAATAATTGCTCATGCTGCTTTTCTACATATATTTTTTTTTAGTGTCTGAGGAGAAGAGCTGCACAGTCTAGGGCCCAAGAGAAAGAAGCACTAATGGATTGTGGCACAATGCTATTTTTTCTTATATTGCTTTGCACTCTGATCTTTTCTTAGTAAGTCCTAGCATTCGATTGGCTTTTTGACTCCTTGTTGAGCATGAAAATACAGCAGTTATTTCCACGCAAAATTGTAACATGAAAGATCTCATACCTGAAGAATTAGGAATCCCTATATTAACTGCACATGAACTATGGATCTTATCTCTTATCCTTCAGGAACTTAGTATCACTGAGACATCAAAATCTGTTCAATTTGGTTAAAATTGGACAACCGTTTTTCAGGGAGAGTGGAATGGAAAAGTCAGAAAGACATAACACAAACCTCTATTTCCTTTGGAAACCTGGTTAAGTAAAAATAACATGATGCTTATCAGTCCCCAAAAGAGCAGGAGGTTGATAAGAAACAGTATCAGTCACTCCTGCTTGTGCTGACTTTATAAAATGTCTGTCCTTGTACCTGGCATAACCATCTCTCAGTGATCCCTACTCTTCAAGGAGTGTTCCAAGCTTAGCCAAGAACATTCAGCCTGTAACTTCCCAAGAGGCCACCATTATGCCAGTCGTCTTATATGAGAATGTACATTTATCTAGGAAAGGGGAAACACAGACAAACAGGAGCAGTTCAATGTGCATATTGGACATTAGCTATAAATTTTATTCCTCCATAATATATACAAGACACTGTACACCTGTGAGCTCTTCCCATTATCCCACCTGTGGGAACTAGCCTTAATCCATCACTAACTTGAAAGCTGCTCATTTGCTTAAGTACTTGTGATTTTCTTCTCTATCCTTTCTGCCTTCCAGATTTCTTTTCTTTTTCTAATCAGCAGCACTTCAAAGAAACAGCTGAGCTGGTGGCATTAAAATGACCAGGGAAACACACAAAGCTTTGGCAGGGCACAACCACTGAGTAAGAGAAACATGCCATTTAGTGTTAAAAATGATGACTGTAAGCCCTCTCAATTGGGGGGAAAAAATCACAATTCACCAGAAGGAAGAAAAAAATTTGCACTTTAAGAACCACATCATATTAACATTGACAGTCCACTGCATATTAATAAAAGCCAAAGACATAAAAACTGAAGGCAGTCTGTATTGCAAGCCAAGTAAGTCTGCACATTTTACAGGAAGAAACAAAACTGGCAGACTCTGGAACCTGGGAGGCTGAAAAATGAAGAGATTTTACACTGGAAGTGAACATGCAATTTTGAAAGAATTAGTAGTAATACCAGCTAATACTAGTATAATAAATAAATATTTAATGTCAGGTGTTAAGGAGGAGACACTCTAAATGCAAATTTACTCACGCACACACACAGATGCTCTCTGCTCTCACTCATGTATCCCTTACACCAACAAAGAGGCAAGTTTTGTACATCTCAAAAATATAGAAGATTTAAGTACATATTGATTCTGTCCTCCACAGCTCTTATCTCTGCTGTGGTTCCTTTCATGTTATCTGTTGCATGCTGAGGACAAACTGGCACTGAAATTGCCCATATGCAGCTCAAATGTCCTTTGACCAACTCTAACCCTATACATGGTACTTGCTTAAGAACAGCTTAAATAGGGGATGGAGGGGAAGGGAGAAGGTAATAGGGACGAGGGAAGGTTTTGCCTTCTGAGGAGACCTGGAAACAAACACAACATTTTTGTAATAAAAGCAGGCCATTGAGCACCTCCTGTATAACTTCCACCTCAACTTCCAGGCGATGGATTAGATGAAGAACCATCTCATTAACATACACTAATAGACAGAGCTATAAACCATTTTCTTAGCCTCAGCTGTTAACTGGCAGTTCACTTTTTGGAAGGTCTGCTCTAAGACTGAAATCACCAGCATCAGTGTCCAGCAACTGGATCTTACTGTGCACCTTGGGCTGGTTAAAGAGGCTCCCTTAAGACCCCTTATATTCAGTGAGCAAGTCACTGTTCACTAGGTCAAACTTGGTGTAACCGAAGATTCTGAATTTTAAATTCAATTTGACAAGCTTTTCACATTCTGAACCCATCACATCTCTGGCTTTGTTAGCAACTCTCCTGATGTTACAAATTTCCTAGCAGTACCATAAAGTTAGACACAACCATATTTGTAACTCAAGTATTGTGTTATCATAGGTATTGGCTCCCTCCAAAAGCCATTTCCTGACTGTAATTCATCACAACTCATTTTTAGAGTACGTTTCAGAGCACAAGCTCCTCTACTGAAAGTGAAACCTGTATCTTTTTTTGCTAGGTGTTTAGCAAACACCCTATTTAGCTGAACTAAAATACATGGGCAAGTTCCCATTAAAAAACTGGTGACTTAGACCCCTCTGCAGTAATGGACCTAATAGTAACAACTCCACCAGTATTTGCATCCAATGAAAACTTCGCCACTGAAGTTTCCATACTTCTTCCTGATCACTGGCAGATACAGACAGCGCTTGCTGAAGAAAAAGACACAGCCAGTAGATTTTGACTTTCCATTAACAACTGTATTGAGATTTTTCAGTTATCCTGTCCTTAATCCTTTTAGTACGTGTTACTATTGATTTTGTATCACTTTAATTTGGTAATCAATGAAGTAAGCCATTCTAAATCACATACATTATAAAAGAGTGCATTTTATCAATACAATTACAAAACAGAGCTTTAATCTTAACAAGAACTGAAAAGGCTTACAGCAAATTCATCTGAAAATACTTTCTCTCCTACCCCAGAAAATTGTATGAATTGACATTAGATTATTTTTATTGACCAAAAATTGTCTATCAGCAAACAAAATTATCTAGTTGCTCAAGCGAATGCTACTGACCTCCAGCTTTTAAAATAAAACTGCCCTTTTTTTTGACATTATTGACTCATTCATTTTTCTACCCCCTCTCTGCAGCTTCCTTGGTCACTTAAGATTTACTGACATCAACAAATACATAACATCAACAAATTAGTTTCTTTCCAGTCAGTCTAAATTACTAAATGCAAGTTGCCTTGTCTCACAGATTTTAGAAATCCAACTCATGCAGTCTCTCCAGCATTCCTCTTCCTCCCCAGTCTCACTTATTTTGAGAATGGCATTTTTCTCCCCATGTTTAGGAAACACTTAAGACTACTCAAAAGCAGGTGAGCAGGTGGTGATCTGTGTCAGAACAGAGGTCCTCACCCTCCTGCACATTTCAGAAAGCGCCCAGGGACTACAACTCCACAGGCTGGTCAGTCAACCTAACAATTGTCTCTCACCAAAGAGAGTGGAAATTCCATAATTTCCTCTATTTTGGGGGCTTGCTGTACCTTTTTGGCACTACTTTATCTGGGCAGAGAGGTGTCCAACTAGTGCAGAAGTTGATAAATGGGGAGCAGGGGGAGAGGTGCTGCTGTGGTGGCTCACTTTGGCTCATGAAGTCCTATCTGCAGACATTCATCCTGCACTGTGCAACCATAACAAGTGTTGTATGCAGATTTTGAAATGAAGGCATTCACTGGTATTACTTGAGCTTTATCAGCTTGCTGAACACCATCAGGAAAAACAGATCAGAGTATTCCAAACAATTCCTTGTGTACTTGTATTTCATTAGCTTAAGAAAGGTAATTGCACATGACTACATCAGACAGTGCTTCCCAAGCCATGCCACTGCTTCTCCTCCTTATTTGCTAACCAGGACATGACCACTGTGGAGAGAAAAACACAGACTGCTATTTCAGAGGGAGAGTACAGAGAGCAAACTGGCAAAGCTGGAGCTGGAATCATCCTAAGCCAGCAGGAAGACACTGGTCTTCAACCAGATCTCCATTTGGACTCCTCTTTGCATCATCAGGAAGGGGGAAGCCATATAGGGTATTTATTATGTTTATTCTTCAATAAACCTCTTTTTTTAGAATCTAAAAATCTATAACATCTTTCTAAACAGCAGACTATGGACAGCTACTTGTCTGTCAAGCAGCTTTTGCTGATGGACAGCAGTTACCCAGTAGCAGAGGTACAATTTTAAATAAGTCATCTGAATTTATTAGTTTGTGTCCTTCATTTGTGTATTAAAATATCAGCCATCAACACTTGGGCATTCACCATGAGCTGTTCTCTCAGAGATTACTTGGCTGCAAGAGTCAACAGGTACATCAGGGAGTCTCTTCAAATAGCATTTCTCACAATTCCCTTTTCACATTTTACTTCACTATGCAAGTTCAAAATCCTACAGTATTACTTCAGTTGACAACTAATCTACTCTATGTGTGCAATGAATCATCAGTTTGCCTATTAAATTAACAATCAAATTAATTATTAATTTATTAGGGGTTTTGTCCTGCTAATTATAGAAACATATGTATCATACTATAAAGGTCCTTTTTATTGCTGCTGAGATCACCTTATCTGGTTTTAACACCAATTTTATTCATTCTTTTTTATTATCACACTTGAAATCAGACATACATTCAGTTCTCAATCATGTACCCACTATTTCAGCTGAATTTTCATGGCTCCCCAACACCAATTTGATGTTCCACATGCTCCTCACTTACAAATTTCACCCCACACCCCTCCTGCAAATAATCACCCTTGCTATTTCTTTGTCAGATTTCTGGTTACACGGTGGTGGTGGCAGACCCTGGCTTTTCTCCAGAGGCTCTCGCTCCTGGAAAGAGATCCCGTGCACAACTAAATTTAAACTTTGCTCCCCTAAGCAGTCTTTCCAGCTACACATTCCTATTCAAATCAACAGACAGCATCTGTTAAAATGGTCATAAGAATTGCTATGAAGAGGCGAACTGCTGAACCTAAAACTTGCCTGACTATGATTAATATGAGGTACAAGAAACCTCACAGTGGACACCCATGGAATAGCCCACTTACCAAAGAAGTTTCTTCCTAATCCCCTTTGGTTAGCACTTTATTTGTTCCCTGTTGTATAATGGTTTTTCAATTCTTTACAAAGGCTTTACAAAGCTTTCATTTAACCTAGCATAATGTACTGTAAATGAATAATCCCTTTTCTTTCCTGATCCTGTTAATCTTTTGGCCTCAGTTACATCTCACAGTAGTGAGATGCAAATGTTAATTATGCAAGAAGTATAGGATCTGTATTTTGATTTCCATCTGTCCAACTCAAGTCCAGAACAAGACACAGATAACTTTCCTATCACCATGGGAACATGATTGCCAGGAACATACCAAGAACGTCTCATATTGGCTCCCAGAAGTCCCAGTCAAGTACCTTCTATCCATCAGAGCCTCCTTTATCTCCTTTGTTGATTCATATTTTTCACAAACTCCTGATTATTCTCACTGTAACTCAATCTTCCTCAGGGCTGCAGAAACATTGTCTTAGTCACATAACATGTCCCTCTTGTTGGCATGGTGTTTGTCAATTATCTTGTCTACAAAACACACCTAGCAGTAGTTGAAACATTTTATTAATGTGATAGGGAAAACAACCTAAGTTGACAAAGTTGCAGGGCAAGCCCCTTTTCCCCTGGCCCTCCCTCCCAAGGGGCCATACCCACATTCAACTCACCCCATGGCTGGCATGATTAGCCCACAGAAGTGAGTATCAGAAAATTAACCCTTCTGAAAAACAATTCTGGCAGCTCAGCTCCCAGCTAGGATGCCTGTAAAATCAGACAAGCCCAGCAAAGCAAATGCCATCCAGGGTGGGACCAAGCAAAATCAATCTAGTTTGATTTGAATTGTTTAAACCAGAGCCTCACAATACTTCTAGATTTTATAACAAGGCCAATCTTATGATTATCCAGCACTGAAAAACAAAAGCGTAGTTTTCTTTCTATCCCCCAATCACAACAAGCTGGCTCTACCTCTTCCCTCACAGTGCCCCCTCCTTGGTGCTCACCTAACCAGAGGAGAAGACAGTTTTAGTTGGCAGTCCAGAAGAAAACTATCTTCATAAAAAACTAACAGAAAATTATTTTCCTTTCAAGTTAAATCAGCCATGTGTGGTAGCCAAAGACTGAAAACAGATACAAGGGCAGAGGCTTGTGGGCTCGATATTTCTGAGCCTGAGAGAATTTTAGCTTGCTAACCATTGCTGGCTCCTTTCCCAAGGGAGAGCTGTCAACAGTTTCTTTTTCAAAACATCTCTCTCCATTTCTCAGCACAGGCTCAGCAAACAGTGTTCCCTTTGCCATAACAACTGTCCCCAGGGGTTGTTTCCTATTCCTGAACCAATGGAGAGCAGTGTCAGTGCCATGGACCAATAATAGACCTTTTTACACAGGGTGTTCTAAAAGAAACTGTTGGGATTGTCAATAAAGCCTTCTTTCTCTTCTGACAACTCTAGGGAGTCAGTCTATTTTGTGTCCTACCGTGAACAGAGGCTGAATCATGAAGGAGTGAGAAAGAAAGGAGAACTGCCCCGTCCTTCCAGTGGCAGGAAACTTAAAAAGGTTTGTCACAGCTTCAGCATGAGGGTGAAGACTGAGGGTACAGCAATGCGATGGCTTAGCACTGTTGAAAGGAGGTCACACTCCACGCTTGGATTTCCCACCATTTTTGGCTGCACTGTGCTGGCTTTGTCCCTATGAATTATTAAAATATGAATATCGATCTAATATCGATATCCAACTGTGACAGACGAAGACTGTCTAACAGCTTAGGGTTAGAAAGTGTATGTTTGTGCCGACATTGGGGAGCACGTGGGATAGCTCCCTAACTGTGAAGTTCACAGGTGATTACAAAGCATTTTATTTACAAACGTGTTGAATACACAAAATACAAATGCATATTTGTAGCCCTGTCACTTCCCCTTTTTTGCGTCGTATGCTAATTGGCAAGAAGGCCATTAAGCATGCGGGGTTTGTTCCCTGGAATGAGTCGGTGGTCCTTGCTGGGGAGGGGTCATTTAAAATGATGAATAAGTCTTCCTCGTTCTGACTTGTCTACCTTTTCAGTGCATAGTGACAAACGAATCCCTGGTAGAACTTATAGTTTCCTGTGTTCAGTGGTTTTTTTCAAGCATGGGGAAGCCTGCAATTGTTTTGTGTTCCTGAGATCTATTTATCTCATTCTGTTTTTCATTACAAGCACAGCTACACAAACACAAAGTTGACAAGCAATGAGTTACTAGATCCAGGATAGCTTATCTAAGATCCAGCTTCTGTTAACTATGAACAAAGCTTATCTATCTACTCCAGCTAACTCAGCAACATCTACTTTAACTATGATCTTAACTCTCCTAAAATCCTTAATTCTTCAAAATTAATGTCTCAACTACACCCTTCCAGAAGGGTATATAACTTGTTAGAACACTAGAAGACTTTCCAAAGGAAGAAGAGCAAAGACAAGATAATGATGCTGAAGGTAAGGAGCAAGGGGAGTCCCACTTCAGCTTCAGGGAGCTGTCAAGTTGGCTTAGCTGAGCTTGAAACCATAACTTAAGTATAGATACTTCTGTTTCAGAAAGAGATGTCTTGTTACACTGTAAAGTGCCTAAAAAAAGACTTGTAATCAGATATACATATAGAGGAGTCACTGAAGTCACCATCATTGCTGCTCATCTCCTGGACATTAGTGATTGTAACATTATTAGCTTTCCCCTTAAATAAATCATTCAACTATGACCACCCAGAAGTCTTACACTGCCAAATACACTGGCACCTTTATGTTCCCATCTTCCTTCAAATACAAATCAATGTGCAAAATGCAATGCATCAGGCAACGTCAAAAGAAACCTACTGAAGCTGTAGCCACAGAATCGGGACACGGTTTTGTCAATACTGACTCAAGACATCCAATGCTATTCTCATCTCTTAGAATTACTAGTTAGATTTTGATCAACAGTTCAAGTTAGATTTTGATCAACAGCATGTTAAAAAATTAGTTGATAGAGTGCTCTGACTGAAAAATAACAAGGCTGAGTTCTATCAACTCTCTTACCAGCAACAGAGAATGAAAAGATACCCATAAGTCCTTCATTTTTTCCAGATGCTTCTAATACTTGCCATGGTGATGAAGAACAAGACAGAGCCCACCATACCCTAAACACATTTATTTTGGATTGAAGCAGTACCTGATATGTATAGTACTCTAATGGAGGAAGTTCACAGAAAAAAAGCTGGCATAGCATTGCTCAATTCCAGTTTTCTTTAATATCTCAATCTCTTTAGACACTACCTCCTTTTTCAGAAGAGAAACTTCCACGAAAACAGGGTGAATTTATGCTGTTTTCGTATTTCAGTTAAAAGTTAGCCAAAACTTTTCTTTCCCCTTGATGCAACATATGATATAAATGTTACTAGAACACAGCAGCAACGTAATTCACAGGGCATTGAAACTACTAAAGGTTCTTCCCTGAATTGTTTGCATCTTGAAATTGTTCTATTTTGGAGATTTTTTAACCGGATCATGATTAAAGCAAGAGTTTGCCCCTCTTGGTAGGTACATCAGATACTCAATCCACAAAAAGCTGTTCTGCACAGTCATTTCCAGAAAAGCTAAAACTCTGTATTACCTCAGAACAAGAACTCATATAGCAGCAAATCCACCTTTTCGGCAAACACTTCTTTTGGCAACCACGTCCTCTGAACCCAATTCTGTCTCTGCACTGTTCCAGCCCTACTCTACACCCGGATTTTCACCAGTAGCATCATTTGTACAGTGTCCCACAAACAGAGTCAAAGAACTGATAGAGATTAAAAGTAATTGTACAGTTCACCATACAAAAGACTTGTCTACCTGAAGGGCATTTTGTGTGTGTGTATATACATATACAGGATAGATTAAAGATGGGTTTCTCTGATTTACTGAACTTCTGCAATGAGCATGTTTATAAAGGTCTCTTCTCTGCATTAATTTTCCAACAACCGACGTGTCTCATGTTCTTACTGAATTCTTTCCCTTCATGTGAATGGTAGCAGTTTGCTCTACCTACCCATTTACTGAGGAATCCCTATGAAAGCAGTCTCCTTGAGACTTCCATACTCCTGAAAAATGTAACCAACTGGACAGTTGATGCAAAAAAATGACAAATGGAATTAACAGTCAGCGTAACCTAATAACCTCAATGTTCTTTGACAAACAGGATTAAACATCCCCCTGCCCAGAAACTCCTGCTACCCTCTGAAGTTTAATAAAGCTCAAAGACTTTTTGTATAAAAATATAATTTAGAGCTTGTAAACAGGTTAAAAAACAACAAAAATATATTACCAAAGAAAGAAAATAGGACCTTTTGTCAGTACATCATCTTTTCTCCTGCCACCTAGAAAGTATGTAAAAGTGTATTTAATCTCCTCTTAAATATCTCTCTGCTCTCTTCCATTCTGTAGCACGCTGTGTGTTTATTTCCTAGCCTCTCACCCTGAACTTGAGAGACAGCCTATTCTCTTAAATCCACCTTATTAGCCTCCCAAATGCACGGTACACCAAGGTCAAGGTATAAAGCAAAAATTCTGAGGGCTCAAAGAAGGTACAGAGAGTGGAAATGCTTGAAATAAGGACTGAAACAGTACATGCTCTAGGAGGGCATGCCTCAAAGTGCCAGATTCACACAAAGGGGAAAAGAAAATGTTGCGCTCCAATTTAATCAAAATCCGCTGGACACAACAGCTGACTCTGCAGCCCTGGTGACCTGAAGAGTAATTTTATTAGTTATACGGAAATATCCATTTTCAAGTTCCAACTGCCGCTCGTCTCTACTTCCCCACCTTGCCCATGAAGAGGAGAAAATTCACACAAGCACTGTTTTTACAGGTTCTTCCTCAAGGAACACTCTGAAATAGAATAAGAGTTCCCTCCCTTTATTTGGGACTACACTCCTTTAAAATAGCACATGCTGAAATGCAAAATATCTATTTTAACTTTTAAGCAGCACTGGTACTTGGAACTGCTGTGCACATAAGACAAGCTCAAAACACCTGAGAAACAACACCTCAGCACGTGTGTTTTCTTAAAATCCAGATTTTGGTACAGTTTACATAAATTTACAGCAGGCGTAGAGTAGGCAAAGCTGTCCCAGTAATGCTTTAAGTATCTGCTGAACAGCAGTTCATTGTGTTCCATTTTCACCGTAAAAAATACAGTTGTTATCTCTGAGAGCAGACATTACACCGTGTATTTTACGCACCGATAAACGTTAAAAAACGTTTCTGTTATTTTAATAGCATTTTGTCATTTCCATACTTTTAACTCGTGTCTTTAAGTCGTGGCTTCCCCGGCAAGAAAAACAGGAACATGAACGTGCTGCTGCTTTTTTAACACCTGAAGAGGTTGTGCTACCTGCAAGTCCTATTAACTTTATTCAGCCGTTGACCAGTAAAGCTGTTGAGCAGCAAAGGCACCTCACAGCTGACTGTGGCCAAAGCAATGCAAACACTGTATAATACACATTGGTTTTGTATTTGGAAAATTGCTTGCCATTACACAAGTTTGGTTCTTGTATTACAAAGAACTTCAGTTTTACAGCTATGAATGGCATAAATCACTATGCCAGCCAAAGAGCCCTTGATTTCTTAAAAACTAAACATGAAAAAAAAAAAGTGAACATTTAAAACTCTCCCCTTTTTAATGAAAATATTGCAACAGAAAACAATTTAGTAACTCATACAGCAAAAACGCAGCCACATTTTCTCCATGAAACAAAAGAGAACTGAGTATCCCAGCCTTCACTAGATTAATTATTTTTCTACACTTGCCTTGTGCACACTCCAGCTTGCTTTGAACCCAAGACCTTTATGGCTCAAGTCCCAGGAGATGCTGAAGGTGTTCTCAGTGGAGCAAATTTTTCCAGAGAAATCACATTCTGATTCGAGAGAATTCATTTCTTTTGGCCTTTGGGGGAACACTGCAGGTCCCATGTATTTGTTCAAGTCTTTTACCTAGCAAGAGCAGAGTCCCTTCTAGGCTTTGTCAGGTTCATGCTGATCTTGCAACATCTGGCTGTGTACAGCCACACTGTTCACATATTTTTAATTCTGTACAAGTAATTTTAACCCAATCTTCTAAAGAACATTGTTTTCCAGATCTTCAAAACAGGCATTTAATAGAAACCTTCAAGTAATACTGTGTCAATAAGACACAGTTAAAATATAATATGCTGAACAACCAAGAAACAGTTGGTTAGTATTAAACAAGCATTTACAACTAGAAAGTTACAGTACGATTAAGCTTAGGAGACGGGAGTGAAATGCTGTGTAGGCATATGAACCACTTCTAATACTGAGAATGAAATCACAGGATAGGAAAGGCGTTCTAAGTGGCACAAACCCAACTTTTATAAATAAGAAATATTATTTTTCAGGATTTTTTTTTTTAAGAGTAAAGTAAAACCAACCCCAAAAGGCTCCAGAAGATGACAAAGAAATTCATTTAAGAGCAGCTTGTCCATTCTGAGCAGCCACAAACATTTCCAGCATTTACACCAGAACTGCTCACATAATTAATTCAGCGCAGCAGTCAGAACCAGTGGCGCTGAGACAGCCACAGTTCAGCAGCCCACACTCGGCTGTAAGGAAATTTTTCCTGAAGACAGATGCCACCCGGAGGAACCAAACCAGAAAAACAATCGGCTGCCTGACCAGAGGCAAGGCAAGGAGAGATTACAACCGCGAGCCTCTCTCCTCCCGAGACTCCCAGCCTGTGTCCGCAGAACAAATCCGCGCAGCCAACAGCAGCAGCGATTTTCCTGAGGAAGACAAAGCAAAGCCGCACTCTGGCTACGAGGCAAGCGGAAGGAAAAGCAGCCTGGCCTCAGAAAGGGCTTCTGTGCTTCTCCTAATGCCAAGCACAACCGCGGACACGACTTTTCAGCTGCCGAGGATGACCTGAGTGTTCAGCGTGCACTCCCAAAACAGACTCGACAGCTGATGAGAGCAGCCACACACACACCAGCTTCATTTCCTTTCCACTTTCTTAAACTCCATGCTAATTTGCATCGGGACATGCAGATCTATCTGGAACAGTAATTAGTTCTGTTAATTAAGCTCTGCAAGTATGGATATGGAAGACATCCACAAGACTCGAAGGTAAAATTGAGTGTTGCAGGGCTGCTCTCCTCCAACGTGAGCACTCTGCCCAGAAACAGAATCCGGGATCTGAGTGCTTAATCCTAGATGGTGAATTTCATACAACGGCTCTGAAGTGAAAAAGCCATTTACACAACTCTCTAGACCTCACCAAGAAGACTGACAGTTGCTCCTACACAACATTAAAATACATGCTCATATGAATTTGTAGGTAGCTCAGAAAAAGATCAGGAGGGTGGTCCCTAAATCTAAACCATGGAGATCGTGGAAGTGTAGATACCTCACATCTCTCTAGGTGACATCTCAGGGCTACATATCATGAAGTCCTCCATACCTAAAATCTTCACCTGAGAATGGATCTTCCCAAATTCAAACTCTATACACATCCCCAAAAATCAATGCAACAGACTCTTTATCCAAAAATGATACGCAAAAAGAAAAAAAAAGGCCAGGTCTCCAGCATCACAAGTTACAGTGTGTCAGTAACCTGTGCTGTGTCCTTGCAGCTGTACAAAATAATTCAGTGTAATTTAGATTAGCTTTGTCCTTAATGAAAGCAGATTACAGTCAAAAAGGTGTTGACTTTTCTATACAGGGACAGTTCTTGTATGTCCTTCAGAGCAAGTGGTTACCATAAGGTCACTATCTGCATGTAAATTCCTATCTCCTCTTTTCTAATGGCCACTCAGGGGAGGCCACACCATCATGGCAGAACAGGTCATCATTTCCTAAACCACTACAGCCTGAAAAATTCACCCACCAGAGAAGTCTCTTTACTGAATGCAGTTGAATGGATTTTGCTACACCAATTTCTAATTTATTTAACCCCTAAAGCCCCTAAAAAAGAAAACATCAAATGTCAGTATGCAAAATCTCCTCTTGCAGAAGAACGGTAATAAACTTTGAAAGTTTTACCTAGTGTTCAAAATTCAACGTGCAACACAATCTTTTTTGCACAAGTTTCCATTTTATGTTGCTGCCTGAAAAAAAAATGCTAAATACACGAAACAAGCAAGGTAAACATAGAAAGAATAATCTCTGTATTATAACCTAAAGCAAGCTAGTGAAAAAGAGCATGTTCCAGTGGCAGAAAACTCAGAATGCAAGCTACAACCTCAAGTACAAGGAATCTTGCTTACTGTTGTCTGCAAATGAAAGAATAGAAGAGCAGAAAATTTTATTTACCTCAAGAGATTTTACATTTTGTGTGATGAAGATGAGAGTAGTTACACAGCTTCGAGGCTCTACTAAGAATCTAATAAGAAATATTAGCCCTTTGGGAAGAAATAGATGATGTACTGAACCCGTTATCCTGGATTGACACTGTGAATATGACTATTCAATGACTACAATAACCAACCTCCCATTTCAGAGCTCTGCTAAGCCTTTCCTCAATATCTGGCAGTTCAAAATGAAGACAAACTTGAGAAAATTCCAGCAGCACCAGTGCCAAAGAAATAAAATCATTCTGAAGACATCATCATTTCTTTAAAATGTTCAGCTTATTTTAAAGAGTAGCAATCTAAGTGTTTTTCACTGTGCAGTGTTTCCAAGGTATAGGTACTATTCTCACAAATTTGCAGTTCCTATGTAAGGAAGGAATAGAGTTTTGAATAAATAAAACTCAGTCCCTTGCTAACACATTTTTTCATTACTTATTTCAGCAAGTCTTCAGTGGAAGCCACCAAACCTTTATGTATACAATGTCCCTGGTCTTTATACAGAAATTGTCAAGTAAAACTCAAAATTCAGGCTGTGAGTCTGTTTTGTGCAGACATACAACTGAAAATTCCCAGCGTTCTCTTTCAGGTGTATATTACATATTCTTAAAGAAAAAGTGTAAGGAAGAAAAATCTGATGGAATTCAAAACAGCTGAATTCCTACAAGACATATCCAGGAAAATCATTTTACTATTGCTGAAAGGAATACTCAGAAGCTGACACTCCCTTTCTATTGTGCTGGTAAAGTTGATTTATATTTTTCATACTCATAGAAATTCCAAGTAGTATTAAAATCATGTTACTTAATTGCGTGACACTGTTCTCTTCTCCCAGAAAACCAGCGATCAGACTAGGGGACACAGCCTTGAGCTGCAGCAGGGGGAGTTTGGGACGGACGTAAGGAAGAAGTTCCTCACAGAAAGAGGGACTGGGCATTGGGATGGGCTGCCCAGGGAGGTATTTAAGAAAAGAGTGGCTGTGGCACTCAGTGCCATGGGGTGTTATGCCATTGGTGGGGCTCAATTATCTCAGGTTTTTCCAGTCTCGTTAATTCTGTGCGACACAGCCCCACCTCCCTCAGAAAGTCTTCCTCTTACTCGGCCCAAGATGGAGCCTTTGAACCCAGGCGTTCCCAGACTTGTCCCGGTTCCCCACAAAAGCATTCCAGTGCCCTTGGCAGGCAGGTAAGGCAAACCAACCGATGCTGCGGCTCCACGGCGTGCGGCAGCTGCGCCTCCTCTCCCTCGGTTCCACTTCCAGCCGCCGCCGTGAGCGGCCTGGCACAGCCTGGTCCTTGGCATCTGCTGCTCAGGCGCGGGGCGAGCATCAGCTCGGACCTGTGAACAGAACCGTGCCCGCAGGCAGAGGGCAAGGGAGGGCCTGGCACAGATTCGCGAGGCCGGGGAAGATGAGCGCAGGTACAGCTCCGCGGAGCAAGGGGACATAGGTTAAACGACAACCGGAGAGGCTACATGACAAATGGGGCATGGCAAGAGGGAGGGGGAAGGCAGAACAAAGGTTCATCTTCCATACTCGGGCAGCTGGAGCCACTGCCATTAATCACAGCATCCACATCCACCACAGGCAGATGCACCACCGCTACCTATGGGGCGTTCTACCAGAACACCTGAAGGTGCAGATGCCACTTTGGACGGCCCATTCTTGCATGAAATATGGATCAAAATCTGCCAATTACTGAACTTTCAGTATGTAAGTGCCAGCATCACCTCCCCCCCAACACACACACAGCAGGAAGCTAAGTAGGCCAATTACAAGGGGACGGGGAAGCAAATTTAATTCCTTTGCAGAGATGTGTATGTAAAACCTTGCTCACGGAGAGTGAGGAAATAGTCAACCGATTACAATCAATAATTTATTTTAAAATTTATTATGCAACATGGGGAAAAAATGAAGCTTTAAAAAAAACCCCAGACTTGCCATGAAAAGTCGGATTTCAAGGTGGATTTTCCTTGCCTTGTAATCTACAAAATAGACTGATAAGAGTCATTGTTATTTCTTTAAGTAGTCTTGTTGACGTTTTCTCTGGAATTACGATGTTCATAACAGTAGATGCACATAAAAGCATATTCTCCAGGAGGTGAGGTGGTAGCAGGAAGAAGCAGTGCCAAAAATAAAAACAGTTACATGTTCTGTTAATCATTACATATTAAATTGTGTTACACAACCTAATGAAACTATTTCATGTCACCAAAAATGCAGAACCAGAGGATGAAAACAAGTACAAACATCAATACAAATAGATATCTCTAAAAACAATTTAGTTGGGAAGAACATAATTACTAATTCCAAGAAATACCTTTATACTTTACAATTTCCAGACAACTTCAGCATGAATTATGCTATCTCACATCAATTCTTTTCACCTTTCAGGATGCTGCCATAAGAATTAACACACCAAAAGGTGTCTTTGAAACTTCTATCAAATTTTGTCACTCAAGTACTAAAAAGTTCCATTGCAATTTTAGGCTTCAAGATAGCGTTTTACGCTGGTTCCAGTTCTTTGTATGCATGCATACATTTCAGTGCTATTTTTAAACTTCTCTTCAGTAGGAAGGGCCTGACTGATTTATTTTTAAAAGGCATGCACTGCACAGTTCACATTTTGAAATCCGCCTCAGTCTGAACCTTAGCTGGTACTTTTCACCAGAGCTCTGCAACAGAGAGCTGTCCAAACCAAAGAAAAATAAATAATCAAGAAGGCTTAAGAGAAGGTTCCTATCACTTTTAAGTCCTGAGGCATGCATTTTCTCCTAATTCTGTCTTAGCCCTATTTCCTTGTTTGTTTTTGAAACGAACAGGAAGAAATTACGAACCTCCCTGGGAAATATAAGCGTAGCTGGGGCAAAGAGGCAACATGTTGAAAAGAAAACATCTGTATTTCCTTCCCATTCTCTTCCACCTGAAATAAATTCTTTGGCTGCAGTTTGTCTTCTTTTCTGGAAGCATTTACACAGTATCTAATGCTATCCACCACCATGACTACCCCTGGGGCTTTTATGAGGGTGGGAACAATCAGTATAAGAATTACTAGGGACATCAAAGAGACAAAACATTTATTGAAGGGGGAAGAGGAAGAGAGAGTGTGAGGTAACGAGGGTCCTACTGTATTTACCTTATGTGCCAAGCATGTGGACAGCAATAAAAATCATGTAGGGAGCAATTTTGGTCAGAGAAAGAACACGGCAGCCTAATGGGAGGCCTTTGTTCTTCAAAAGGGTCTCCTTTTCCCCTTTTGTGCTTCACTTAATTCATGGCATCTGAGCTGCTCTTGAACTTGACAGACAGAGAGGAGGAGGGGGGAGAGATGGAGAAAGGGGGAGACAGAGACACAAAGAAAGAAAAAAGAAAAAAGGACTTCAAAGAGTTTTCCTTTGAAAATTCAGTTGTGATGTATGCATTGCAGAAGGTTTTAGATTCAAAAAAAAGGGCAAAAAACATTTCATATAATTTCATCGTGGGGATAAATTGTCCAATGCTCTTATTAAGAAGGCTAGAAGAAAGGAACGGAACAAAAAAATTTAAAAAATAAATCTATCCCAGCTAAGGAATATAAATAAAATAGAATTACTCCCCTGGGTGCTCTTTATTTATTTCCATGTAAAATCTTATTCTCAGCGGATCCCAATACATTTATCAAAATCTTATCAAAAACATCTGGCTCGCAGCAGTCACCTGAAAGGGCCTCGCGTTCTGCACGGAGCCCATCAGAATTCCGGGCACGGCCGTCCTTGCCCGGCCAGCGCCGAACCGAGCCGTGCCGAGCCGAGCCAGGAACACGCACGGAGCTCGGGATTCCTCACCGACGGAGCCCCTCGGGTTTGGTCGGCCCAAAACAAAACATTCCGTGTCTCTGAGGCTCCCAAGTTGGGCGCCTCCGCTCGGGATGGCTCCCAGAGCTCGCCCACGGCGGCTCCCGGTAATATATTCGGCTTCGCGCCCCCTTTAAATATCCATGCCATAGGCAATATTTATATGAAATAATTCATAACTGCAGACTCTGCTTCTCTCCGGCTTTTTTTTTTTTTTTGTCCTCTAGACCACTTCCTCCCCTTGATAATGCGCATCAACTACTTTCACATAATTTATATATTCCTTTGTGGGGTTTTAGCTATGATGTATATGCTGCAAATATTTGCCGATAGTATTTGTAATAAGCATGAGATTGGAAATTGTACAGATTTGTGTCAATACCACGATAAATTATTAATAGTGAATAGTTTAAACTTAATTCAATAATAGATTTTAATGCGTAATGATCTTAAGTTGTCCCTTATCAACAATTAACCCATCTCCGTCCTGATTTACATCTTCTGACAACCATAAAAGTCTACCCAGAACATGCTATTGAAAGGAACATTAATAATCTAACTTCGCTACTTGATAAGGCTCTCTTGACTATTCAGAGGACAGATCTTTTCTTCATGTGAACAAAAACAGTACCCAAAATCAAAAGTTTTACATTAATTCTGTAACTTAATTTCTCTTCCTTTTACAAACAGGGACAGAAAGTACACCCAGTTTTAAGTATATGAATCTTAATTAGCCGGCACAAGGTTGATTTTCTTTATAAGTCCAATGCACAGTTAGACTATGAAAATTCTACCAAAAAAATGCAAGGTCATAAAGTGACAGACAAATACATCTCCAGGAGATTGCCACTGACACAGCAAATTTCAGTTGTTGTGTTTTTAGGGACGTTTCTCTCTCATGTTGGCAGCATATTTATATTCTATTACACCTTACACATTCTATTCTGGAAGGTAACCTGGGAAACACTGTGAAATAAAATTGGTAAAAAATTTCCTTTTTCACAGGCTTGTTTACCATGATTAAGAACTGTGTTTCTGAAGTAATTATGTGGGCTTTGTTTGGGTTTTTAGTAATAATAAATCGGGCAAATTCCACTAGAGAGAATTGCAGAACCTGCAACTATTATGCCAGTTTAATAAACCAGACTGAATGTATTTCATATTACAGATGCTGAGCAGAAGCAAAAAAAGATGATAGTAGAGAACTTACAGAGCAATTTAAGTAACTGGGGGAAAAAAACCCCACCCTCCATCTGTTGTGTGTACCAGGAGTTTCTCTGAGTATTAATTAAATTTATAAAACACTTTGAATACTGACAGTGTTACAGCCATATGAAGCAGACAGCAGTGGAATATTTCTGAGGTACTAAACGTAGAAATGTAAAATACTTGAGACAACCACTAGCATAACTTTGCATGAAATAGTTGAATCCAAAGGTTCTACTGTCTTCTCTTGGAGCACCTACCTGAACAGAAATGCAGACATGAGCCCCTGGTGATACTGGACAGTGCCTAAGCTCCTACAGCTGGCAAAGCGAATACATGAATGATTACAGAGGCTTACTGCTGCTAAGGAGAATTCTCATATTTAAAAAAAAAAAACAACACAGAAACCCATTAAAATTACTTTTATTTTGCCAAAACCCAGATCTTTGACCACCTCAACATTTCATTTTGAGAATGCTGGCTCGAATGCTACATTTTTATATATTTCATTTGACCACAGCTTATCTTTGGGACATTTTTAAAAACAGATTTATTGATGTTAACTCTTCCATACCTATAACATGAGTCCATCTCTGTCTTCTCTGAGCGTTCCTAAGATCCCTCTCCTGTCCCAGTTAAGTTTCATGGAACTTACAGAAAAAGTACGTCTGCCCTTTTGATAAATTGCTCCAAATCAACCAAAATTAGAAAGTTAATCAGGGAACTGGAAACACACACCACTACTAATTTTCTAAACCAGAAAATTAATTGTTTCCTGTAAAAGAGATTCAATTTGTATAAAACCTTGCCTCTGGCTTAAGCCTAATAGTTCCAACAACTGACCTCTGACAATTCTCAACCAACAGAAAAATGGAAAAAATAGTTTTAGGCAGCAGCAGATTTCAAGTACACGGAAAGAAAATACCAAATACTTGGCAAGCAACACTTATCAGGATGGTATTGACTGACATAAGAGTCAGCACTGCTTCAGTAGACAGGTCCTGAATCATTTTATCCCATGCACACATGAGAACAAGGTGTTAAGCACAGCTCCTTAAGAAAAGACTTCTCAAGAGCAGCTAACCCTTAATATTTGGGGTAACAAGCACAGAATAGTCATATACCACACCTGAACCAGTCATCAAGAAACAGCTCAGAAAACAACCCAAATAAAATATACTGCATTAATCCAGCACACAGATCACAAAAGAGAAGTCATTCACCCTCACGCTGACTGCAGGCAGCAGTTGTATTATTTTGAAGTTAAAAAGCAATCTCATCTGTTTATTTTGTTATTGCAGCTCCCAGGCATAAGCTCACTTAGCTTTCAGACAGGGAATATGTATATTGCATAAATAGCTTTCATACAGTCCTCCTTCTCCTGTGATGCACACAGTAATCACCTGTCTACTTAGAGGCTTTCTATTCTGGAAGTCACTATGTAGATTATATATTCTCTCCCAGACTACTTACTTCCCTTAATTGTGCATGTCCACTGGGAATACTTCAGAGAATCTCTCCAGAAATGTTGCCATGCTACCAAAACCAGGTAATTGCTCTCACTTTTTTACTTTAAGACACATCAGATTTCAGGGCTATACTAAACCCACAGCAAGAAGCAAAAAATAAACTTAATAATAATCATAACAAGAATCATCATCATCCCTCCACATTCTCATCCTCTTTTTACTTTCCTGGCATTCTTCCCTAATCAAACCACGGCAACACTTCCGATAGGTGCCTGTAGAAAAAGCACGACTACAAAACCCAACCAGAACTGAGAGCAATCAGGCAAAAGCATTTCTCTGTTGCAAAAAGACTTTACTTATTTCAGATTGCAGGCCAGAACCAGCACCATTCTAAACTGAAGTACAAATGGGTTATTACACAGAGTTCCTGACTTTCCACCCTCCCTTGCTCTCTGCACACTTGACCTCAGCACTGCGCTTGCCTCCCAGTGGCAGCAGGAATTTGCCGAGCAGAAGCCTGGTGGTGGGCGTGTAGCAACACAAATAATAGAATGTTGCAAAGGGAAGGAAACGTGCGATCCCTTCTGCCCAGCAGCAACCCACTCTCATGTCAGTATTACCAAAAAAAAAAA
>WBMY01015892.1:249709-267576 GCA_013397315.1 Donacobius atricapilla
AAAAAAAAAAAGGAGTCCACCCCAAAATATTCAAAATATTATTTAAATGTGGTTAATCCCACCTCCATTGCCAAGAGAAAACAGAAATTGGAACCTAGAAATACGTGTCTCACTCAAGTTGTTTATTCACAAGATGGGGTGGAGTGCCCTTGTGCAGACACTACTCTGTCCTAAGCACCCAGAACCACTTGGAATAGCTTTATTTTTGCTTTCAATCTACTTGGGCCTCAGGAAAAAAAAAAACCAAAAAACAAATAAAAGAAAGAATTTCTCTAAAAAGATCATTAAAATTAATTGATCAAAAATAAGGTGAGACATGATGGAAAAAAAAAAAGAGCAGAACTGAACAGAATCAGAGATTGTGTCAACTGAACTAAGTCTGCGTCACAGAGGACAAGCCACAGAGGAAAGACATCAGAAGAGGAATTACATTTCTAGGATAAAGATGAGGGGTGAACATGAGAGAAAAATGAGTGGAAAACTGTGTACGGTTGCACTTCTCCAAGCAAAAAAAAAAAATCCACTTCTATTCTTTCCCTTCTGAAAGGCCATAAAGAATAATACTGCAGGTGTTAATTTTAAGATGGCTTTGCTTTCTTTTTTCTCTTTGGACCTTGAAAAGTGATTTCAAACCAGTTCTTACTGTTTCCTCCCCTCATTAGAAAATTCTGATCACATAACTGAAAGCACTGACACCTGGATGAACTGAACTGTTTGCCAGTGTTAGAACAGGAAAAAAAGAGGAAGAGAATTCATCAATTGCACTACTGAATATGAGTTCATTTATACAGAAAAAATGCGCATCTTATTGAATGAAAGCAATATGAAAGTAAAACGCCTCTGCAGTGGCACACCACACCAGTATTTAAACAGCTGAGTGTTTGGGATAGCTTTTATAAATCTAAAAGGGAAATAAATCCAATGCAGCTTCTCAAGCAAAGGTTCTGGAACAGGAAATATCAAACATCCACATTCTTCCTAAGAAATCTGTATGTCTTCTCTCCATCGTAGACACTGCCCGAATTAAAATACAATCCCACCAACAGAGCACAACCAGTTGAGTTGTATAGTCTCTAGATGTGAATTTAATTCTAGGTTTAAGAACAAAACCATTATAATGTATGTGTGTTTAGTAAAACATGATGAGAAATTCCTTTAGCTTGGAAGAGATATGTCCCACATATAATGCTCTGCATGCTCTCTAAACTGAAATTATCCCTAGAAATCCTGTGTGGAACCTTGTGATGCCCTCAGAGCCCAAAGAATGCTGCCCTCTCTGCTGTAAGAGCTGGGAACAACTGCTTTTATTAAGATAACATCTCAATGAAACTCTTCTTCAGTCTGACTAGACACCAACCTCATTTATCATCAGCTTTATTATCCTCATCCTATGATTAATTATGCCTACAATTAATGATAGTGCTCACAAACACTATATGAAAGATAGTGTTTATTGTAAACATCTTTTTTTTTCCTACTCAATGGATGCTATCTGAGAATCTGAAGCTAATGCAAACACCACAAATCTGGGGAGCCAGATGAAACGCCAATCTCTGTCTAAAATCTTGAGGTTGCATGACTTGAACACTGCTCTTACTCCAACTGCTCTTTTTTAATTACAGGTACTAATAGATAACTGAATGACAAAATGTTCACTGATCCTAAGACTTCACAGTTTGTGACTTTTCTCTCATTTACTCCAACACTTGGCATTTACACAGGCAAGTATTTCTATTTGCTACACCACAGATGCAGACATGAAGCTCACCCACATGATGCATTATTTATAAAGAATATGCAGAGTATTCTTCTCCTACAGAGCTGCTCTTTTCCTCTTACATCTTCCTCCAAACCATTTCCAAAGGCTTATTCCTCTGCCTTTGTGCTTCCTCTCCCTTTCCCCTCAATCCTCCCTCCACCACTGCACTGCAGCAGAAGCAAGAACGTGTGTATTTGGTTAGCAAGGAGAGAATCTTAAGTGAGACATGAAAAAGAAAAGTGTCTAAACAATATCAACCTTCCTGAGCCCCCAGTAATCAAAATTATCTGATGGAACCAAACTAGAAACCAGGCCAGAACCAGAAACTAGGCTGATCTTTGAGAGTCCACGACTGCTTATTCTGCAGGGTGACCTGGATACACAAGGAGCACTGTCTCATGGCTATTTCACAGTAAAGACCAGCTACACTGACTGCAGAGGGAGATTCAGTAGGCAAGACGCAGGAGGTTCAAATTAGACATACACACATTCATGGAGCTCTCTGAAAAAACAACATACACAATTAACTTGCTTTTTTTCCCCTTATGTATACAGTCAACTTTACCAAACTTTTTCTTGTTAACCATGTATATATTTTACATTTAAAACGTAATTTGTGTGTCACAAGTTATTTCCCAAAATTTATATTTGTTTTAATGAGAAATTCAGGATTCAAACATGTTCATCCTGTCACCATTTATATTTGAGTTGATGCCTGTAATTTAATGATTACCATCAAGACATAATTCATTTTGTTATTGATTCATCTAACACCAATATAGCAAGCAAGAAGAAACAATAGTTGAGGTCACCATGAAGAAACCCTCATGTAGCACAGATACTGGCAGTTAATAGAGCACTGGAAAGTTCTGTGCTTAAGTACAACCAGGATATCACATCTGATGATTAAACTCAAAGAATGTCAGAGAACACTCTGGCAGTAATACATGAAACGAGGAAGCGTCAGTCAATTTTTCTGCTTTCACAACAAGAGGAAAAAAAAAAAAGGCATTTTTATTGTCATAGCACTTCCAGCAAGTTGATTTTAAAAAGGAGATTTCATGCCAAAGTCGGCTGTTTAATCAGATAAAGAAGGCTTTCCTATTTCCCATTGTATAGATCAAGTTGGCTACAGGAGCCACACAGAGCTTTGAGAAGCACATTTTTCCGTGAGGGCTGTATCGTTTGATCATAGCAAAGCACGGGGACTGCTGGGTAATCTGAATCAGAGCTGCAGCAAAAGGGAAGCAGGCAGCCTGCTGAGGCCAAGATAACCGTGGCACCCCCAGCCCACAGCGCTCCCAGGCACAGACCTGGCTGCGGGGGGAAGCACCCAGTTCCATCTACACATTTGTAATGGAGGTTTTCACACGGCTCCCAATTAACGGCAATTTTTAGTTCAAAGCTCACCTAGAGTAATTTTAACAAATGCAAGCTAAGACCAGCCCCTCTGTACTGATGAAGATTCTCCCAACAGCTTTTAAAACAATAAATTTAAAACCTGCTGTGAAGGTGATATGCAGAATTTTCTACATAAGTCTTTGCAGGAGATGCAGCAACTTATGAACTCAATAAAACACTAAAAAAATAGAGGTTTTTTTAGAAGACAGGACACATCTACCTCTGATGCTGTTCACAGCCCTCCCCAGGAGACTGCAAGCAGCAAAGGACTGGCGGGTTAGGTCACCTGAAAAATTAATTTCAATTAATATTCAGAAAGATGACAGATGAACCCATGGACAGGTGAATAGGTCACAAGGGACCCTGAGCAGGACAAAGTTTACAAACTCAGCTTTTCACCAGGTACTGGCCCTGAAACACCACTGTGGCACTTCCAGCCTCCTAACTTATCTACAGTAATGAGCAGCCCTTCAAATCGCCACCTTCTTCTGTTGACTCATCTTTCACACTCCAATTCTGAACCAAATTCAGTTCTGGACTGTGAACAAGACAGTGCAAGAAGATCCATCCAAGCATTTTAACTCTTTTCACTGAAATCCTCTTGAAACCACTAAACTGGAGGAAAAGTCTTCAAAGCTGCAACCAAAAAAGTGCCTAACTAAAAACATTAGAGACTGGTTAAACACAAACTCAAGCCACTACGTGTCACTGTACCCTGAAATGCAAGACAAATACTTTCCCATTCTTTCACAAATATTGCCATTTCTCCATGCACTACCTATATTGGTAATAACTTAAAAGGTCGGTTTCAGCATCCCTGTATAAACAGAAAATGTGAAAGCCTGTAGAGTGAAATTGAAGCCAATGCTCTACATTGGGTTTATGTTGTATGTTTAAGTAGAAGCAGAGCACTAACAGAGGCAATTGCAATTTGCTTATTTATTTTCCGAGTTCCAGTGGGCAAGAATATAACTGGTTCTCATGGAAGCATTTGGAGTGGAACAAAAAAAAGCACTGAAAGTTTATGTCATTACATTTAATAATTCTAATGGAAAACGGTGGGGTGGGTGTTTTCTTGTTGTCATTCCCCATCACATCATCATCCCAGTATCTTAAAGGTTGAGTTTGAGAAAATGCAGCAGGCTCCTTTCTGCTTCACCTGGTACACGCAGGCCATGCGCCCATCCATTCACAGAACAGAACAAGGGATTCACGCGGTAAACCTTGGTTTTGCTTTTTCCATTTCAAGTTTCACTTTCACATACTGAAGCACTGTAGATGGGATCACTTTTCCCAAGTATTCCAAAAAACATTTACACTTCCCTTCAGAGAAACTGCCATTGCCAACAGTCCAGAGCTTTAAATTCCATATATACTCAGTCTGGTATTATCTGCCACAATACTATTTCTAAAAGCAACATTCATTCATGCCAAGAACTGAATGACCTCATCTCCATCTCATGACTAAAATGTTAGTTTTGAGTTAGCAATTTTTTCACACACGGTTATGTCAGGTTGCCGTTAAGAAAGCTGCTCTTCCTTCCAACAGTTCAATCCTAGAATCCTAGACTAGCCCAGCTTGGAAGGAATCTGAAGAAATCATCTGGTCCAACCTTTTGTGGGAAGGAAAGCCTAGATAAGATTCTCTAGTTCCATGTCCAAGCACATCTTGAAAACATACAGTTTTGGAAAAGAAATTAACAGAAAGAATCAAGTGAAAATACCTAAATAGCAAAGGGTTAGATTAAGGAGCCTAAGGACCAAAAACTTCAACAAATCAAACCATGGCACATTCTTTAAGTAAATAAACCCCTCCACGTGCACAGACGTTATAACAAGATAATAATTTTGAAAAAGCATTTAGAGAATTTAACACACGTTACCCCATCACCAGCACATTTATGCTGATTAAGGAAAAGCTACTAAACAAAACCCAGCAAATCTTCAAGTACAATACCTCTGCATTTAGGTAATGGGAACAACAGTACCTGCGACACTGCTTTGTAATTTTTTCTGTCAGTAGCTCATTAACAAAAACATCTCAATCACATATTCTTAACTGCAGTTGCAGCATGTCACAACTCAACTCCCATGGTACGTTTGTCACAAATGACAGAATACACAGGGTACTATTTCTCTTCTGCAGAAAAACAACTGCAACTTTGGTTTTCCCATGATGTTTTTCATCTTCCCTATGTGCTGTCCATGGCACCCTCCCTGTGGAAGTCTCCTTCCTACTGGGTGCTTTTCCAATCTCCATCCTTCCTCAGAGGAAGAAAAGTGTGAAGAAGCCTTTTAATTCTAACCTTGCCTAAACAGCTTTATGCTCAATATAATTTAATGCAGATTAGCGCTACAGCAAGAAGCCATGGGAAGAAATCAGCACATCCTACATTTTTTCCTGTTACCAGAAAGGCTTTCCAGGACACTTTGAACATAGTTAGGCCTCACCTATATGAAGAGTCTTTGTCAGACTAAGCCAAAGGTGAAGACCTTTTTACATATCAAGGGGGAAAAAAAAACCCATACAAAAAATACCTGTCATAGCACTTTCACACACCCTGCATTATTCACTAATAATGTAAAGTCAGATGGCCCAGAAGTCTCAGGCAACCTTTGAGTTAAGCCAATAAGCCAGCTCTAAACAGACATAGTTATGTCAACAAAAGAAATGCCGGCTAGTCAAACTCAGTGTTTTTAATGGCATTTTCACTGGAGCTAAATTTGGAAATAATATCATTTTCAGAAATAGGAAAAAATGCTAAATACTTCTCTTTGACTACAAGAAAGCAATAGAGGCCGGAGTATGCACTCAACAGTTAGCTCTGCTACCTGTGAAATGGAGGTACACAAGCCGGTGATAAATGGAAGTGCTCAGAAGGCTGAAAGCAGCTGACCGTTTGCAAAAGCTGATGGGCAGGAAGTTTCCAGCTACAATTTGCTGGTCAACAAACCCATGAAAAGAGACTAAAAGAACATTTCACCTGTCTCTATAGAATACAGGAATAAGAAAGGCAAGCCAGGATTGAACAAGTAATTCTGGTAGAAGAGGCATAACAGGCCACTGCGACGCTCATGTTTTCATTTTAAAAAAGACTTTTCTGTCGGACGAAAACCACCACATTTGAGCAATTAAAAATGTATTCTCCTCATCCTCCTACCAGCAAACTTTTGGGGCTGAATCACATTACAAACAAGTCACACTACGACACGTAGGTGCTTTTTGGTTTGCTAGAAAGATTGGAAGAAAACTGAGACTAGGGATAAAATACACCGCAGTGAAGTCACTGTACTGAATTCATGACATCATAATTGTTGCCATGGCAACTCGCTAGTATCAAGCACAGAATACTGCCTTCGCTGCAGAACCAAGGAGCACCCGTGCTGCCACAAAATAAATGTTCTTATTTGAACAAAAATCCAGTCAACAACACAGGAAATAAAATATTACTGCAAGTCGTCTGCTTTTTCTATACCTCGTTTAGTTCACCTGGTGTGAGACTTTTTTAACGCGGTGGCACATATAAAGAGGTCTGATATGGATGATAAAAAGAGCGTAATTGAAAAAACTATGGTTTTCTTCCAGTGTTCCACAATTTTCCCTCAACAGTAGTTCTTCTTGTGTTTTCCTCTCCTATGCATATGACTGCAGTCATATACAACAAAACTCAGTTTACACACGAAACAGAGGGAAAAAAGAATCAAAAATCCTCCAGTAAACAACATTTTCCGTTTCTTATTTCAACAACCCAGAGATGGTCAAACTGGAACTGTCACACAGCAGCAGAACTAGCTGATAAAGAACATAATTCCACATTTGGAGCCCCATGGTTGCTTTTGTTTAAGGGGCGCACCAACAGCACCTTCAAACCCCAGTCGCAGTTTTTCATGCACTGGCTAAACACAGAGCTTCAAATCTGCAGGGCTCCCACAGCAGCTTCCTTGTAAATAAAAACCTCAACCCTTTTCCTCTGAACAGTCCTATTTCACATGAGGCAGATGTGCTATTTTCAGCTCCTCCCCATTCACAAATATAAAAGCTTCAAAAACTACAAAGGAGAGGTTGCCAATTTATCAGGTCACAATTATGTTTCTGAGTAGCACTTACATATAAAATGCACAAGTGCCCCATTTGATGCTGCAAGCTGAAATATCTGTGGGAATAATTCAGTATGAAAAAGGCACATGAAGGAAAGCACATCTGAAAATTAACTTCTTAAAATTAACTTGCTGAATACAAAAGTCAAGAGCTGCAGGTCAGTAATAGCAGATAGTGTTTCACAGTTCACCCTTATGGCTGATTAGCTACAAAGAAAGTGTTTCAAAACAAATTTTAACAAACAGACCACACTATATAGTAAAGTTATTTGCTACCTCAATGGTTCTTAAAGAGCGACCTATAAATTATTGCTGGACCAAAGAACACTTACACATAACTACATGTAATTAGTCAGTGCGTCTAAACAGTTTCAGTACACACTGATGGGGTTTTCTCAGCTTCTAAGAAAACAAAATTGCCTTAGTTACCAATTAACAGCACATTTCCACATTGGCTTGGTGCCCTTGTGGGACACTTTCTCTACTGGTATCAAGCACCCTGATGACACCAAAAAGAAAGGCCAGAAGTACTGCAGCAACCTGGCTCTTTCCAGCCTCTTTATAAAGACTGTCTCAACAAATGAGCACTGGACGAAGAGAATACAAACAATAAAATCAGGAGTTTCAGATACTGAGGATTAGTAGACAGCTGTATCCCATACGCCTCTGTCCTCAGTGTTCTCTTAATATTGCTTCACACAACCAAGAATGAGAACTACTGCCTGAATGATGACACCACAAAAATCCCAAGTTTAACTCATGTTCCACAATATGAAGTGTACTTGGGAAATTATTAGAGTTGACAACACATTCTAAGGAAATCATGGAGTGTGCCAATGTACTCCCTCCCACAGAAATGTAAGAAAATGAACAGTCTTTCATAGGTTTTTAAAGCCTTAGGAACAGATGTTGCCTTTGGTGAATACAACTGTGATTCCAACCATATATCCTAATACACCAAATGCAGTTAAAACAAGTGCCACAAATGCAGAAAACTAAGGAAGCTGACAAAACCTCAACCAACGTACATCACAAATGCAGAATCCTCTTCTCTGCAACTGAGTAAAAATTTAAGTGTCTGTATTATACAATTCACAAACCTATCAGTGATGTAAACACAGGACAAATGGCAATGACTTTCCCTTCCTCATTAGTACACACTGCATTTCCAGCTCTTACACAATATGAAATCACTGCTTAATAAGTAATAAAAAACTCCACCGTGTCTGCAGCTGATTTTGCTGTTTGAAAGATTGACAGATTAATTGATCCCTTAAGCAACTAATGTGTCTTCTCTGAGTGCACACAGAAAATTATGGATTATCTTAAGACTTTACAAAGCTTTTTATATGACTTTAAAATGAACTTGTTAAATTAGGTCTTCCCCAAAGTCCTTCTGTTAAGTCTAACTTTTATGTTAATACCAAATAGGGGAATGCAAAGATGTAGGTGCTGGCCCACCTCTGCACATGGCATTTTTTCTCATATTATTCATGTGTCACTATTATAACAGAAACAACAACTAAAAATATTCTGCCAGGATCTGTAGAGATGACCAATCCATTTGCAAACCTTACCAGAGACACCACAACACAAGAAACACCTACCCCTCCTCTCTCCCCCCACAAATCAAGTTGAGAAAGGCTAGAGGACTTAAGATGCCAAACAACTATTATAACTCCTTTATTCAAACTTCCATATAGCAAATTCTTTCCACTGTTGGGAGTCCATCATTCACAATTACAGGAACCGTGAGTGCAAAAGCACTTAAATACAAAGCTATAGCCACTAAATTTAGCTGTTAGTTTAGAAATAGTTACATTTATTCTAGATACCATTCAAATGTGTTAAAACATGTGCCTGGATCCATTTTCAAGTTTAACTGTGCTGAGAATAATATTAATGAAATCGTTTTTTTCCAACCAGGTGTGGCTAAAGCATGATCTCCGCAAGTTTTGAGGCACTGGCCTTTATTCACACCTTAGTATATTTAGAATCAATCCCTTATGCACCGCTGAACTGAACCATGTAAGATGTACCCACATTGCAACTAGGTTCCAAACCAAATTGAATCACAAAATGATAAAACACAGCATTTCAATTCCTCAGAACTGAGAGGAGGTATTTACAATGTCACTATCTCCCAGAGTAATGAGTAAAGGAATAGTCTGGAGATAAAATAACTCAAAATCTACAGGTATCTGCAGTCCCTGTCTGTAGGATAATTCTCATACTCAAGATCCTCTACTTATCTTAAGGAGTTAAGAATCTGCTCAGTTGTGGATCTCTTACATGAAGTAGTAACAGAAGCACTGAATTTTTAACACCCACCCTCTTATATGCACAAACTTTGAGAGGAAAAGGAGCTGCCAGCTCTCCAACTCCTTGGTAGGGAAACAAAAATCATTAGGAAAGCACTTGGAGCAACCTCACACTTGTTCCCCAGAGCTGAAAATGTGCAGAGCAGACAAGGAATATCATCTTGCTAAAACTCTTTTGTGGTGGTCCTGAACGCTTTGGGAAAGGAGTCAGGTACAAAACTTAGGATGTCCTGGGAAATAAATGTGAAGGTATTTTCTTTTTGTTTGGAAGAGAACTAAAATCACCACGCTGGCTCTGACCAGAGATTTATCTACCTGACTCTCCTCCAACAACAGGCAGCTACCAAAGAGTATAAAAACAGGATGAGCACAAGGATAGCTCCTTTGATTACATTCCCAAATGCCAAGTCACAGCCCAGCACATGACTGAGATAGAGGTAAAGAATATGCTCAGCCCTTCTTTATACCTCCTTGCATAAACTGAATAAAAGGGTAAACAAATACATGAAAAAATTTCTGCAACTTTAGGAGACTCGCTTCCTTGCAAAATGGAGTAAAGCCAATCAGGAAAACCATCAGGTTTCTAGTACTCACTCTTCCACCTGATGTGCTCTCACATGAGAACATTTACTAGAAGCCTGTCTTACAATCACGGCTACTTGGCATGCAGCAGTGCAGCCTGGCAGCCGATGTCCTGTCCTCCTTACCTTGGCACACCCATCCCAACCAAAGCAAAGCCATCCTGGCAGGAAACCAGGAGCTGAAGTAAGGTTAGTGATGAAGATTTAAGCTGTGATGTGTGACACACTGCAACTGATTTGAAGGCAGAAGCTACTAAACCTCAGACTAAATACACAGAAGCTGCCCGTTGTTCCAAAAGATACTCCCAAACTCCCTGGTTTAGCTAACTTTGCTGCCATAAGCTGTCTAAAATAATTGTAATGGGACTGAAATGGAACAGCAGGTGAAGATGTTCTTATTATAAAGTCCATTTAAGGGAAATTACTTGTAAGTTGCATGCTTCACTTGGGATACTGGAAATACCACAATTTAAATTGTGTAGTTCAGATCAACATAAATTCATTAAAACCAGGAAAGTATCATCGTAAAGTCAAAAATACTGGAAAAGTGCCACACATTTCCAACACTGCTAACAGATACCTTCATTCAGAAACAGATGTCACAAGTGGAAAGCCGCTCTTCCCTCTGCCCTCCTACCTCCAGTCTCCTCTTACAATCCCAACACATTTCTGCAAGAAGCCAGGACAAAGTTTTACAGTCTCTGTCAAAAGAGCCAACAGTCCACAGAGTCATGGCCAAATACTTACCATGCTCATGTTCCTTTTTCCTTTGGGCAGCAGCCCACCCTTCAATTGGATTAAGTGTAACATGAACTGTACCCTGAGGTGCGATGACAAAGCAACTCCAAGGATCCCTCAGAGGTTTCAATCTGAATAATCTGGGCTACTTTAGGCAATCCAGACCACAGCCTTTAATAACACAGCTGATTTTAAATGAAATGGATTAAAGAGTGCCCAAATGGAAATACCCACCTACAGGTGCAGAGGAACAGGAAACACCAACAATCAGAAACAGTAAGGTCTTCGACTACTACAATCAGAGCTAGAAGAGGCTGTCCCCACCCCAAGCTGTCGGTTACTTTTTCCAAAGCATATGTGCATGCAGGTGTGTGTACATGCACCAGAGGATGGGGTGGGAAATGCTCCCAGAGGAGCTGGTAGGGAGGGGAGGCAGCATTTACTGGCATATCCATCTCTCTGCAGCCTTAGAAAAATTCAAGCATCTATTTAAACTTACATTTGAAAATTCAAATAAAAGCAATTACCTACTGAAGATCAGCAGGTAAGAGAAAAATTATGAATACTTAGAAATGAATCTTTGCCAACAGAATTCCTGAAAGAAACTTAAATCTCATTTCCCATTCAGTAGACTGTATTAACTAATAATGTAGAAACGAGTGATTCAAACACGTGAATTATTTCTACCTGTATTCACTGTACACTCCTCTCCCTCTGCTGCAGCCAAGTAGTATAAAGCCACAACTTCACACTGGTATGGTCAGGCACAAATTACTAAGTCACATGGTATTTTTCAAATAAAACTGAATCATCGAAAGGACAAAGAGAACAAACAGCGAAGGAGCTCACTGCAAAAAAAGATGGTGACTTCCTAGCAGCCCTCAAAGAAAAGGAGGAGGAAAAAGATACAAGCTACACCTCCAGCCTGATTCAACAGGTTTTTCTACACTTATTTTTAAGTCTTCAACTGTATTTACTAATTTAGTAACTCAGATGTTCATATCTCCCTTTTCCAAAGCTTCATGCCCTGTCACACAGTGTCAAACATGCTATATATGCTACTTCATCTCTATACAGCCAAATCAGATTTCTGGGAAGAAAAAAATAAAAGGAATGATGAGCAAAAGGTTTCTTGTCACAATATTACAATTTATAGAAAAGATAAATCTGCCTCAGAGTGATCATATTAAATGGCTGAAGCACTTACGCTTGGGTTTGGTGGGGGTTTTTTTAAAGGTTGCTTTACAAGGATGCCAGTCCAAAATTTAGCAGAAGTAATGGTGTCTGTAATTACCCAAGTACTTTTGTCAATATGTCCTTTAAAGCCACAGTCCTTTCTAGAGACGTGTCTCACTGTAAGCAGCACTAAAAAAATGGAAGCCACTTAATGGTCTCATCCACTATTTTTATTGGAGTTTCTGCCCTTGCTACCATTAATGTAATCATACCTCTGACAGTACAAACCACACCAAATTTTCACCATCTAGTGGCTCCCAAGCTACTGCTCTACTTGGGTGCAGTTTCACCTCTGGCTTCCAGGATCTATGCACAGCCTACTGCTAAAAGAGAAGGTCCAGCAGCATCGTGCACGCGGCTGTACACTCCTACTGCTTCCCTTTGGCCAGTACCATTTTAAATCAAGTTCAGCTCATCAACTCTATTATCTGTGGTTTCATGTAGTTTATTTCAATCTAAAATTGCAAAGCTATATAAGTGAGCTAACCAGAATACTACTGCTTTTGAAAAGAGGAAGCTTCCTTCCCCTTCCTTTTTCCCTTTCCTCCACTTTCACTCAGTGGTTCTTGCTACCCCCTTGCTTGCACTTGAAGGTTTTTGTGGAGCCGGTTTCATACACCAAAGACGTAAAACGATCTGGAGCTAGCTTTCCACCAGGCTAGCAAGTTAACCTGGAGCATCCTGGAATCCAGTTAAGTCCTAGGACAGGTGCCAAGTAAGTGGCAGGATCACACGGCATCCCATTTATGCCAACAGGAAAGCCATCAGAGAGAATGAAATTATGAGAAGACTTGGGTCAACACGTATGCTTCTCGTTCCCTTCCTTGATTGGTACTGTTATTTGTCTAATCTCATTGTAAGCCAGTTCAAAGAGGTAAACCAACAAAAAACCTATTCATTATTTTTGGTGAGGCTTTTCCTGCCAATTTAATTCCCTGAACTAGCTCAGCAAAGGAATCCAGCAAGCATCTGCACCAGCGCAGGGAAGGAGGCAGGAACACACAGGGAGATGAGGAGAGGCTGGGGCTGATTTAAGCTGTCACTGAACTGCATACCCCGGAGCAGATCTGCATCACACCATAGTTAGAACTGACAGTAATCTGTGCCTGTACAACGGGAGGCCTCCATCGCTGACGGGAGTGTGCCAACAGTGCCAGCACTGAAACATCCTCCCCCAAGTTCAACCTGGGCACCAGCCTGGATCGCTGCATGTAAAAGCAGAAGAATCACAGCTCTCTTACCCTCAGAGACATTAGAAAACATCAGCTAATTTTTCCCCCAGCAACACCCCTGTGAAAATGTGTTCTATAATTCCCATTACACAGATTTAGCCCAGAACAGCAAAGCAAGCAAAATTGGTGACAAACTCAGGATTGGAACCCTGTAAATCCTCTACACCAAACCAACACTTCATCACTCAACTGTGTTATTAACCCTAAACTAATTCAATTAGTCAGTAGCAGTCTATAAAAGCACCTTTTGCAAAGACCTTCTAATGCATTATAAAGCTCTCATATATAATACGGTTAACAAATGTGAATATTTCCTAGATAGTTGTGAAATAAGAAACTGGGGAAAGGAATAATACTGAGATCTTAAGTAATTCTTTTCTATAGAGAAAAATAAGTGCACACGAAGCAGCATGAGGGCCTATTCACACAATTCAAGAAATTTAATGCAAAGAGCGACCAGAAAGGAAAATACATCTAGGGATTCTTTTTCCCTCAGATTAGCATTGTAAAATCGTTTCATGTGAAATGCCAGCAATTATTTAATATACCCTGAGACCAGTATCTTCCCTTAAATTTATCTCCTACACTTAGCCCAACAATTCCCACACTTAACTTGCTCTGTGTAACAATGAAGCACATTTGGAAAAGGGGGGGATTTGTTAACACAGAAGCAAATCTCTGCAGTAGTGAACAGCCAGCACTGTAAGTCTATCCAGCAACACGAGATAGTCTTTCATTCACATTCCAGCTTAAGCACAGCCAAGCACATCACATTTGGGACGATCAAGTCATACTTAATTTTGTTCAACACCTTCTTTTGACAACAGCTTTGTCACCAAGACTCAAAATACGTATGTCAAAAAAGACAGTCATTTGCCAGGACTGTCACTGATTCTCTCAAGATAAAAATAATAAAGCTGTAAGTGCAAGGAGCAGAGGCTGCCTAATTGTCAGCTGTATAAAATAGAAGTATCAAGATTATTGTCCTGAGGGCAACAAGAGTTTAAGAGGAATAGAAAATGACACTGCAACCTGTTTTGAAATCTTGAACTCCACAGGGGTCAAAATTTAAAGAAAGCAAATGAAAACCTGGTGCATGCTACAAACAACTACTGCTAATTTGCCAGAGAACCAGGAGAGTGAACAAATCTGCCGAAGAGGGACTTGCACCCTATTTAACAGAAAGAAACTGGATGACAGATCAACCCAACCAAAACATCCTGGGCAGCATGGGCAAAGCATTTACTACAGAACTCTTTGCATCCTCACACATCTGGATATAAAGAAAACAGCAAAAGTGTGCTACTCTAAATGTGGAATTCACTGCTTGAAATCTGACAACTATTATTTCAGTGACGACGGGATTCCAAACTTCATTTTTCTGGGCAATAAATTATTATGATCGAGCCAAAGCAGGAACAGCACTTCTTCACACACAAGGGACTCCCAACACAGAGTATGTTGGTGCTTCCTTGGGCTTAACAGACAGACCAAGGTGAAGGCAACCTCCCCGATCCCCTCAAAGGAGGCACCTCCAGACACCGTCACCTCACTCGCCAAGACAGGCGTTCCCAAGGTATCCACAGCCAGCATCAGGGAGCTAATATTAACATTTAATGCTTGAATTAGGGCTGCAGGCTCATCTTGGAGAAATTGATAGTGACAGCAAACCTGAGGGTTTTTTCTCCTATTTAAATAACAGGGTGGGAAGCTTCGATTTCCCCCCCTCCTTCTGGGAAGCAAGAGGGAAGCTCTCCAGTTTTAAAACCATCCTGACACACACCTTCCCAACTCTGCTCCACATGCAGCAGCATGGCTACTGGCATAGCTCGGCCTGTTTTCAAACGAGCTGTCAGACTGCTAAGCTTTGGTCAGTTTAGAAAAAGAGAAGAAAAAAAAGAAAAGATAAAAAATGCAGCATCACCTTAATAACTGAATAGATGTAATCAGGCACTGGAACTATTTCACAGGAGGGCACTTCCTTCTGTCTCTCATAAATTAAAAGCTGAAAAGCCAGCCAAAATAGAGTATATTCTCCTGATAAGAATTAGGAAGCACTGTAACAGCTGCACAATCCTCCATTCTCACCACAGCCTGGTAGACAATAGAGAAGAAAAAGTTTCTTTTATTCTCTGATCCAACAGACACAAAGATGGTCCAAGGAGCAGCTTAAAATCTGACACCTACCTGTGACAAACTAACACAGAAGTCTGAGACTCAGACACATGCTCGAGGCTGAGCAGTAAATACCCACAGAGCAGCAACACAGTAATCTGGGCACCTTCAGACAAGTGAAGGTGATGCCAAGGTTCGGGAAAAGGTGCATTATGCTAACATGTTGCCCACGGATTCCGCTGGTAAAGATACATTTCTATCCCTAGCACATTCCAGGAAAATTTTAAGCTGCAACACAGGCACACAGATACACCTTTGAAAGAAATACATCTGTATTTCGGTGTGTAAATACCTGAATTCAGCGTTAGAAACCCCAGCTCAGCCATAAGACTGCACAAGGCCACTGTCCAGTATTCCATTCTATAAAAATTACTAAAACGCCAGCGACAAAGAAATTTTGTTCGCAAGATGCAACGTACATTTTTATCATGCTGGATAAAATATCTACAGTCTCAGCAGTGGTTAAATTGCTGCTATAAAGGAAATTGTCCTCAGATAAATGGTTTCCCTATGAGAAGGTTTCAGTGCTACACCTCACCCCAGGTCAATAAATCAAATTAACTGCACCTTGTCCTCTGGCCAATGACATCATCGGCTTGACCACATCTTGCAAAGCGAGTGCAAAAACATATGCTATTTAAGGCATGAAATCATATTACTGCTTTTTGTCCAGCCAGCCTTGTGCTGTTGGTCTGCGAAACAGTCAGTCACCTGAACAGTCTCATTACAGCTTCTACAGCTTTTTTTTTTTTTTTTCCTTCTTGTATCCAAGGCCTGTCTTTGCCGAGGGTGAAGAAAAAAAGGATAAATAATCTGAGTCGTTATTTTAAAAATCAAAACGCTTTTCATTAGCTGCAGTGCAGTATTTTGTGACAAATTAAATTTAGAACCAAACTACGAAATACGCCATCTGCACTTGCACGTGAACGCTCTTCCTAGTAGTGTTTCAAAGATGTTTACATGCTAATCTGGCACTGCTACTCTGAAGTACCCTGCTGTTAGGTCCTTTTTCTCCACAGGGTGAAAACAATGGTCACTAATGAAAACCTACACCGTTTTATTTGAAACCTATCCCTGCATAAATATTTTCTATTTTAAATTACTGCCTCTCCTTAATCAAGTAGCCCATTTGTTTTATTTCTAAGTAGTCTAATATCTGGTTTAAAACTGAATTACTCCAGACAATTTAAGAGGATTAATTTCAATTTTCACTTGGCGTTCTTATGACACAATCACAGAAAACTTATCTTCCTTTCTAGACCCTGTACTGCCTAGTGGTATCTTCTGTCTTGAAAGCCAAATCTAAATGAAAGAGAGGGGAAAAAAAAAAAAAAAGCTCTCAACCCAGAACAGTCAAAGATACAAGCAGCGACAAAAGCATCTGACACACTGCACTGTTAAACCTCATCCACATTAAGCAAAAAGAAGGTGAATAAGATTATCTTCAATGCATTCAATTCTATTTGTGTTCAGAGGGAGGAGGAAAGCTGTTTAGATTTTGAGTGTGTCTTCTATAGCTCTCTCAGTGCCAGGAAACGTAAATTAGAAGCAACTCTCCTTTAAGGAAAAGAATCAAGGACAAAGGGACCAAAAATGCCCAAGCCTCTGAAAAGCAGATATGAAAGGAACAGCTTTACAGTCTTGAGTTGCTATAAATTAAAAATAAGCTCCTTATTTAAAAGACATGAGTGTTTGAGAATCTATGAGCAGATCTGATGCTGCTCAAGCCCCAGGAGGGTTTTGTTTTTGCTGGCAGGGGTGGAGTGGAGATGGGGGGGTCATTTTGGTTATTAGTAAATAAATCAAGCAGCAGAGTGAGGCCTAGGCGCTTGCCAGAGGAGCCGGGGCCTGGCTCTCCCCCTCCTCTCCTCACACAGCCTGGGTTTGATCTCGGGGCCCTGTGGGTTTGCCAAGAAAATTTAAAAAAAAAAGCGAGAGAGCGAGAAAGAAGAATCATATTGAACCACAAAAGCACATGGGGCGAATGTAAAATATAAACACGGCGTTGGGCTCTGAGTGGCTGTTATTAAAGGTCTGAATTACTAAACATGAGAGGCGGGGAAAGCCGGGCGGCCATTTCAATAATATAAACCTCCCCGAATTAGACATTATTCAAATGAGCAGGAGAGAGAAGGAAGAGAGGGAGAGCGCGGGGGAGAGAGGGGACGGGAGCGGCACCGCCGTGCCCCGGGGCAAAGGGGGAGCGGGGCAAACACCGCCGGGGCCGAGCCGGCCTTGGGGCAAAGGGCCCGGCCGTCGGCGCTGGGGGGCAACCCGGCCCTCGGGGGTCCCTCTGCCGCCGGAGCAAAGCTGGGGGGGCTCGGCC
>WBMY01015892.1:268197-339559 GCA_013397315.1 Donacobius atricapilla
CCCCGCCGGCGGGCGGTGGGGGAGGCGCGTGCGCACTGGGGCGGCCCCCCGCGCGCCCCCTCAGGGCACGGCGCGGTCCCAACCTCCTCCCCCCCCAAACAAATGTCCTCATTGGGGGTTGTTTTTTTCTTTTTTTTTNGACAAATTGAATGTTCCGGGCGTAACATCTGAGGTAGTCTGTAGGAGAGAGGATGGAGGTGTTGGGGTGAAAACAAAGTTAGAGGTAGTGGGCAGGAAGGGAAGGTTTTGGGGGTAAAACTTGAGGGGAGAGAATGAACATTTAGAGGTAAAATTGAGGTAGCCAGGAGTGGACGGGAAGAGGAAATTTTGGGGGTAAAATCTGAGTTAATCTGTAGGGAAGAGAAGTGACAGATTGAGGTAAAACCAAAGCTGTCAGGAGTGGATGGGAAGGGAAAATTGTGGGGCTTAAATTTGAGATTATCTCTAAGGGAGTAAATGGCCATATTGAGGTAAAAATGAGGTAATCACTAGTGACAGGGAAAAATCTGGAGGGAAAACTTGAAGTCATTTGTAAGGAAAAAAAGAAGTATTTTGCAGGAAAAATCCGTTTGAATCTTTAGGGCTAGAATGAACAATTTGGGGATAAGGTAAACGTAGCCATTGGATTTTCATGCTGGTACAATCTAGGTAATTATCGGGGACAAAATTCATATTTTGAGGGTGAAATCTGAGGTAATCTATCAAGGGAGAGAATGACTATTTTGAGGTAAACTGAGGAAATCGGCAGTGGACAGGTAGGGAGATTTTGGGGGGGTAAAGCTTGAAATAATCTGTGGGGGACAGGTGCCTGTCGCCGAACGGCCGCTCCAAGGGCGCTGTGTCTGTGAGCGGTGGTGTGGAAATACCTGTCTGCACTGCACCTGCAGCCGGGTACTGCCCGTGCCCTGGGCAGGACTAAGCTCCCGGGAATAAAGAGGAATTGCATCCATTGCAGCAATCGCAGAACCTGTGGTTCCCATAGAGGAGGGTGCCGGAGCGAGGGTCTGGTTTTCCTCCAGAAAAGAGCGATTGCACGGAAGCGATTCTCCTCTGTTCGAAAAAAACCCACCCCAACATTCCCTCGTTCTGGGCAACCCAATGCTCCTGGGCTGCTTTTCTCAAATACTTTATCCTCTTACACTTCCCGCGTCAATTTGTCCTGGAAGGGGAGTCGGGTTTCATGCCTCCCTCGTTAAAGGGGAGTAAATATGAGACCAGAGGGACCAACAAATAAAATTAGCTTTAGATTCAAAGCTTCCAGATTAGGATGAACAATAAGCCAGAGTGGCAAAACTTTGTTAATTCTTGACAGATCTGGCAGAGGAAAAGTAAAACTTACTCACAGTCTTAATATTGCGTAAAATACGTGTTATCCCTGAGCTTTGTAATGTACTTCCAGAAAAAGAAGAAAGGGAGGCTGGTGTAGAATGGCATTCATTAAAGGCTCGGTCTTAACGTTTTCCAAGAGTCATTAACCCAGCTGGGTCAGAGTCCAAGCTGGATTTTCTTCTGGGGTGCAAAACATTGTGGAGTAAGAGGAACGGTCAGGGATCTGTTCTTGTATGCTGTTGCTGAAGAAATTAGGAGTCGTATCAGAGACAGCCACTTGATTTTTTTCATTGGCAGGAGAGAGCCAAAAAGGAAAGGCTGAACGAGAGAGGCAGCAGGGTGTATCTCCACGGGGTGAATCAGAAAGGTAATTTTGTCATTTTTATTTAAAAATAAGGTCCTCCGGTAATGGGATTTTTTTCCCCTTGCCATCCTATAAAATAACCTCTTGTTATTACAGAAAACACTAGCAGCAATGGACTGCACTGTGAAAGAGCAAAACCCTTCCCCTAACACCCCTGCTACTCATGCACATTCATTCGCTGACACCCTAAACCAGCAATTAAGCACTTTGTCTCCTGAAGATCTGTGTTGCACTCACAGGAGCAAACATGTAAACAAAGGCATATTGTCGTGCTCCTCTTCAGTTCAGCCATGATCCTCGCGGGCCAGTTAATCCAGTTTTATGGCCAGGTTATACCAGCACTGCAGCACGCAGGGGCTGCACCAGGACAGATAAAGGTGTAGAGAAAGGGCTGCCTCGATTAAGACTCTGCACAGCTCTAATCCTGCCTACGCTGAATATTCCTTCCCGTATCTCCCTATCTCACCCAAAGACTCCTCTCAGTCCGGCATGCCACTTCCCAGTAACCTCTTCCCTGATCCCAGCAGCTTCTTGCTGGGGAGAATTTGCTCCCATTACCACACCTGATTTAGCCTTTGCTCTTGCTCAGCTTCTGCACACTTAGCGGGAACCCACAGCTGCCGCAGAAAAGATGTCTGAAAACAAGTAGTTGCTAGTGGTTTGGGTTTTTTGCTTTGTTGCTTTTTTTTTTTTTGGTGGGGGGGATTGTTGTTGTTGGTTTTGCATTTTCTGGTAGTTACTAATCTGCTCTGTGTATTCTAATTGACCACCTATAAAGAGAATTTAATTCAGTCAGGCCACATAGGTGCTCTCCGTCTCCCTGCAAGATTAATCTGGATCTATGTCTGCATCCTCTCCTCTAGTTTTCTTTGAATGCATCTCTATCTGATGCCTTCCCCAAGGTGTCATACATCCCTGTGGCTATATATCCAGGAAAGCTGGCCAAATCATTAGTGATGAATAATTTATCAGATAAATTTTACCTCTCTTTCAATTGTGAGTGCCACACAGTGCCTGATTGGTGTCTTACTCATGAGCAACTTGCTGGAAATACTTGAAATTTGAGATAATTGGACACAAAGATGATGCAAAACTTAGTCCTACGAGGAGCTGAGCACTCTGGATTCATTTCACAAAAAGACATAAGTTAGAAAGTTGGTTGTTCAGCTGCAGTCAGTGGGACTGGGCTCTCACTGGTGGTGAAGTATGTGCTGAAACCGAGCCCAAAGCAGCAAGCAGGACCCTGTGATTCTGTTTTCTGGCTGGACTTGTCAGCCACACAGGATAACCTCTGACAGGGTTTTTGCTTTAAAAAGATTTTGTGGCGATGAGAAACAATACAGTGCTCAGAATCAACACCACATGTAAAGGGAAGAAATTGTATCTGAGGATCTTTTAAAGCTCTGCAGTGTATCTGTGTCCATTGTGTTAAACCAGATACCTCTTAATTCCTAGCCCTCCTCGGCCTGCTTGACTTGTGCCCGTAACCCCAAATTTTCTATGACTGCTCTGTGACCTTCTGAATTTTCTATCTCCTGCTAGAATTAATTCAGCAGTGTTTCACAGACAATTTTTTTTTAAGGTAGGGAAGCAGAGGACAAAAGAAGCATGAGGTGGGAAGGCAGGGAGCAAAAGAAACGCAAATCACAGTATTTAAGCAAAAAGCACACTGGGAAGGAAATGATCCTTTTCACGAAACAGCTCCAGTGTATAGGGAAATTAAGAGCAAACTTATCTGCTCTGCTCCAATTCCACCGTGCCACTCAGATGTGAATCCCAGATGCTGCTTTTCTCACATGATGTCCCCCTTCTCTCTACCCTGTTTTCTTCACATGAGATTTCTCTCCTACAGGAGGGCCTGTTACTAGAATCACGTTTGCTTCTGCTTTCCCTTTGGTCATCCAGATAATTAGAGGTTTCTGCCTCAAAGCAGTCATTCTTCGCCCCTTATGTTTTCATATATACGTCCTGGAAAACCTCTGTATTCCTTTCACTTGGGGACTGCACAGATTGTCTCACATTTAATTACACTTATCTGTGTGTTTCTGCCTGTTTCCTATTTCTCATCGTCATACACAACCTGACAGAGCAACCGGCAGCCTCCCTGCTACGGTGTTATTTTTTTGAACATGCCGTGGATAGCAAGAGACACTGCGTCTCAAAAAGCTTGCGATTTAGAGAGAGAGCTGGCAGGGAAAGAACGAGGGGAAAACAGGATTAGTACCTTCTTGGTCGAGGAGGAGAAGCCAAGAAAAGCAACGTAAAGACTGTGCATAGTCCCTCCAGTGTCACAGCCTACATTAGTGGGACACAGACTTGCACCTAGGTGCTCTGAGGCTGTGCAGTTCAGTACTTTAACCACAAAGCTATTTTTCCTTTCTCTCCTGCCTTGCTCCCCACCCTCCTCCCGTTCCCAAGCACGGAAGAGAGCCCACCCTTATCCCCAAGGCTTGGGACCCACCAGTACTGTCTCTTTCCATTATTCTGCTTTTTCCCTTCTTCAGATCTCCTTCCTACACACCTTGTGAGTGCTGAGCACGAACAGCAGAAGAGAAATGGAGACTGTCCACTGCATATATTGGCTGTTTTTTTTCCCCTTGCACACTCCTCTGGCTGCCTTTGACCAGATTGCTTTCTGCCTTCTGTTCTGACTCTATTCTGTTGTCTCTGGACTGGAGAAAGGATGGCCCTGAATCTCTTATTTCTGAGAGTTGTCGCCACTCCTCTGAATCTTAAAGATAATAAAATTATAGCAGGAGATTTGTACCAACTCATAATACTCTGCCCCTCCCAAGTGCAGCTAACTGCTTTTCTGGAGACAAGATGTGGAGCACGGGCAAAAAAGAAGTGTGTTTTTCATTTTCATATTAAAAAATACCCCCTGTAATTCAGAACCTTCACACATCCTCAGGAAAGGGAGAGGTAATTACTAAAAGGACACTTATCTTTTCAGGTGTTTTTTTCAATCTATTTCTCACTCTCTGCTGCTTTGCCTGCACTTGCTTTTGCTCTAGCTCAGTTTTTTTTTGTATGCATTTTAATAGTTGTCATCAAAGCAGGTTCTGAACCTTCTGATTTTAACCAGTTACATCTTACAAATCACCGGCTTTAAAGACTTAGGAAATTATTGCTGTGCTTTTTAGCAACGGTAAACTAAAGCAGAGGAATTAAGAAACTTGTCTTTGGTTGCATGTGGAGCTGGGCAGCCCAAGAAGGTGAGCCCCCAGTTCTCCCTGTTGTGCCTTGACTGAAGGACCCTGTGAGCAGTTATTGTTCCTTCCCAGAGAACCACAAGGCTGGCTGCGTCTTCACCTGTTTCTCTGCTCCAAGCGGGACAACAGTGGCATTCTACAACTTCATTCAGATCTCTAAGGAGTGGGATTTGCAATTGCTTGATTCAAGCTGCCACTCAAAACTGTCACAGATCTGCTTTCAATGGTTTTCTCTTCCTCCCCTTACTACAGCAGGACCCTTACAATACCTGATTTTTGTTAGGATGATTATTAACTCAGACTTGGGAAAAACTCAAGTATTAAAGCAGGAGTGCCAGCAGTGTGACAAACTCAGGTAGAAGGGCAAGTTCTGGTTTGTACCTATATGAAAACCAGGGCTGAACTCCCTTTTTTGACCAGTTGTACAGCACGCTTTCTGCTGTAGACCTTAGGAATGCTTTGGTACTGCTTACATGAGGAACCAAATTGTTTTTGACCTCAGTGAAGAGGGGGCCAAGAGGGACACATCTGATGCCTTTTAGCAACCGCAAGGTTTTTCTGTAGAATAGACACAGCCGATGAAACAAACACACAGCTGGAGTTAGGGTGCTTTTGAAAACATTGTCTTTATTCTCTACCTCCCTTTCTTCCAGGACAGCTCTTTGCTTATTCCCTCTTCAGAAAGGGACTTTTCTGTCACACAGCCTAGCCTGGCTGGAGATTAGGGATTCTCTCTGCCCCTTCATCCTTGAATATTTCCTTTTAATTTCACAGTTTAAATTCCAATTGTGTAATTACATTCTGCCTCCCCCAAATTCCTCTGTAATTTCAATTGGACACGGTGTCCTTCACTCTCTAGGCAGAACTCTTGCAGTGCTGTGGGGCACTGTTAATAGGCTGCCACGCTCCACTCTAGTCCCATTTCATGTAAATGGGGAAAGAGAATGGACCTGGATCCCTTTGAACTAAAACTGCTGCTCCATATAGGCGAGACAGGGGTTGCTACAGAGTGACAAGGCAGTCTTGCCCCCTGGCAATACACCGGGCAGTTTTTACAATGCCTCAGTCTGGACAGATTTTTGGAGTAAAAGTCTAAATCTGTCTGGAAGTATTTCTCCCCCACAGCACCATACCCTTTGATCACAAATAAAGCTGTACAGGGATACCCAAAACACTACTTCACTGAATTTATGTGGCCTGAGAGTACCTGCTCACAGCGTTTAACATGGCAGAAGTGCCATAGTGATTTAATTTAGGTCCAGGGAGTTGTGTAGCAATGAGAGGGCACACAGCACAGATGCCTAGTTCAGTAAAATGCTTTACAAGAACTGGCAAGTCCCATGCATTTTATGACCTAACCCTAATACTTCCTGCAGATTGTGCTGTGTCAGCGTTTCCCCCAATCCTTACGCTAGTGGTGATCACCCAAGTCCCACATCCCAACTTGTTTTATCACAACATTCCCTTTTTGTGTGTTGGTATCTGCTTCACGTGAGTGTGAAATCATTTTTACTTCTCCTGCCTCCTCCTTGCTTTCAGGTTCCTTCCTCACTGTGGCACAGGTGCTTACTTAGTCAGTGTGGCTGCGTCCAGCCCTTCAGGTATCAGACACGTTCATCTTTCAGATTTCCACCACCTTCTGCTGTGGTATTCACTGGAAACTCAGGAAAGAGAAGGAGGGAGCATGTGCAGGTGGGAGAATGTTCCTCCTATGCCTTGTCTCATAGAACTTTGTCTCTGTATACAAATTCTCAAGCAAGCTCAGGGAAAGGAGTTGTTCACCAGGTTTAGAGTGATGTTCTACACAGGTCAGCAAAAGGAATTAGTCTGCTTTAGAAACTGGAATTATTTGATGTTCGATCATCTTCAGCCACAAGCCATATTCTTTTCATCATGTGTGCACCGTTGTGAGAGGAATACGGAGCTGATTCCATAACTGGTGACAGAGTCCTTTAACAAAGTTAATTTCCTTTCACTGCAAGATTACCCTAGGTAGTCCTCCTACCACAGAATGATAAATCTTACCTTGAAATAAACATCCAGCTCCTTGCCGGCAGTGCTGTATCTACCCTCTACCTCAGTTACTTTGAATTTTGATGGGACTTCTTTATATATTCCAGACATTTGGTCCTGCTCCCAAGGGACATCTTTATGCCTGCTCCTGTGTTGGCAGACCCGAGGCTGCTGTTTGCATCTCTAGCAGCAGATAGATCAGGTGAGATCAAGGAGACCATATTTCCATGTTTCCTTGCTTAGCTTACACGGTTAGAAGTGAGTTGTTGTTAGGAGGAAACAGAGCATGTAATAACTTGAGTTGGGTTTTATTTGGCTTTGAGTCATAAATCTTAAAGGAAAGGAAAGAGCCATCATGTTCATCCCCAAGTTTGTCATACAATCAGCAAGGGGCAAGGCAGTAGTGTGGGCAAGAAAATGAAACATGTGAAGGTACAAGTGCCAGCGGGGGGAAGTCACTGTTGCTTATTGTCAGTTTTGGTGTGACACAGAAAGTTCAGCTAATCCTCTTAGTTACAGAGACACACGGGTGGGGGGAGATTGTTATCTCAAGCAATTTGCTGGCTCAACTCCTTTTTTCCTTCGAGTTTCTTTTCGCCTAATTGAGCAGCATTTCTTCCTGGGACTCGTTTGCAATAATCCTGGGGCCTCATCTGGGAAAACATTGAAAAATATAGAAAGGAGAAGCAGCCCGAGCAAGGCAGCTTGTATCACCGTGGGTTTCTCTCTTCAGAAAGGTATCAGGTTTGGCTCCAAGTGCTGGGGATTAAAAATAAGGTAAAGATTCAAAGTGAAACAGACCAGTCTGTTAAATCAGGGCAAGTGATCTCTCTGAGCGTTGTATCTCATCCATGCGCTAGAAGGACAGGTAATTAATGGCCATTCAGAAAACGAGGACCTTGGTGGTCTGAGGGTGGAGCAGGGGCTGAGAATTCTGCTGGAGTGCATCAGAAATGTGTTGATTCCATTTTCATTGCCAAAGGGATGTATCTGCAGTCAATCTAATCAAGAGTCAAAAGGTGAACGAGAACAATAACTGGGGAGTTTGTTTTTATTTATCCGGGAGATAAGGATTCAACAACAGGAACAGAATGAGAAAAAGGTGCCTCTTTCTGAGCAGACAATTATTCCACCCACGCTCGCTCATCATCAAGGTGTTAATATTATATTACTAAGGATATTTAACAGTTTCTCAGCCTCGAGGATGCTAATATTTGTGCAGATACTCTGCCAATTGCCACAGGTGTTTTTTTACAAGAGACCTGAGTAATTAACATGGGGTAGTCCTGAAGATGGCGGTAGCCAAGAGCCATTCTTCAGTAGACTCTACACCTTCTTCCTGGCACTGCAGCAGGGTTGGTATTACCAACATTTGAATACATTTGAAAACCCGATTTCATATGCAAAGAGAGCCTTAGTCCTTGAAGGCACAGATTGTTTCTAGGGAAGTAAAGGCTCTGGTTCCCAGGCCCCAGTGATTCCCCCTGGGGAAGTTTAAGATATCACTGTTCAGCTGGCTGCATTACCAAGTTGCTGGAGGTAGTTATCCCAAAGAAGAGATGGCTGAAAGAGTGGTGTGGCCGGTGCAAACTGTTCAGCTCATAGCCTGATACATTTGCTAATGTAAATCTGACTTCAGCTGATACCAATTTACTGTGATATCCTGGACTGAGAACTGCAGACATGAGTGATTTAATTCAAGATCATATCAATGTATTTTGCTGTGCTGGCTAAAGAATTTATTACTTCTAGCTGTGGAGATGGGTTACCTTTTCAGCTGGGATGGCTAAATCAAGAAGGGCCTGCCAGAGGCATCAGATGAGAGAGAAGGGCCAGCGTGGACATCAATCACAAAGCAGTTGTAAAGCAAGTACAATAATGCTTTTAAGAGAAAAGATGTTCTGCTAATGTCCTGCTAGCACAGGACAAGGGAGTGAGGAGCTTGGTATGCATGTTGTATCTAGACATTCTTTTTGACTTTGTCTTAGGTTCTTCAGTCTCTCTCTAGTGTTGCTAATCTGGGCTGAGCTCACACGTCCAGAGGCCATGCCTGCATCTGGCCTGTGTCACAAACATGGTGCCTGTTGCTGGTTTACAAACAAAGGAAACCCCAAGGCTGGATCAAACAAGACTCACAGTGAGTTTCACCAGGTTTTTGACTCAGGTACTTAGAGAATATGGGCTCCAGCATGAGCTGTGTCTTGTGCCTGGAGGTTGCTTTGGTGTGTTTCTATGCACATCATAGATAATAACTGCATTTCCTTATTTCACGCCCATATTGTGAAAATAAATGCTTTAAGAAGTGTAACTGCCAGAAGGTACAGAGGTGAGAGCATCTTTGGTTGGATTTACTTCCTTCGCTTCTTAAAACACATGGGTAGAATTTCATTGGAACTAATATTTGCTTTTTCAAACTGTATTAATTCGTGGTTAGATTGTGTGTGGGAGCAGGAGCAGGAAGAAAGGAACTTCTACCTGTGCTATGCACAAAGCCCTTGGACCATGAGAAATGCGGGGAATGCCCCGTGATGAGTTATCTGGGAGTCTGCAGTGCTTCAAAAAACACAAGGCGGAGTAAGGACAGGGCAGGAACTGCTGGATTCATGGATCTGTCTCTTCCTTCTGCAGGTCTGCACAGCTTGCTAGTTATATGCAGGTCATACCATGCTCTTTAACCCTCTCAGTGAGCATTGCAGTTTGTAACACTGAAAATATATGGAAAAGTTTTATATATTAAGTGTGTTTTTAAGCCACACTTAATGCTTTCTGAATCCACCTCTATAGTATTAGACTGCAGCACTGATGGTGAGATAGAATTCACAAATTCACAGTTGCAGAGACTATGCAGAAATTAGACCTTTATAAAATGCATACATAATGAGTTTTAAAAAGATGCTTACTTTAATAAACATTCTTGTAGTTATATGTGAGACAGAGGAGTGTTAGATTGATAAGAAAATGAATGTCTAAAACCACTGAAGAAAAAGACAGAATTGCAGCAGAATATCATGAATGAAAAAAAAATTTACCACTCTGAAGAGGACCATCATATTTCCCAACAGCAGAACCCCATCCTCTCCTAATTCCCCCCTCCCTTTTCCCTCCCTCCTCAAACACATACACATACACTATGGGAGGAATGACAGCTGTTCTTCATGGAATGACAGCCCAGGGATATTGCATCCTCCCTTAAAAAAAAACCAGGCAAGGTACAGAATAAGGTCAGTGAAGGGAGACAAAGGGGTCTCCCAGAGATGGCAAAGGGTAATTTATTGACAGATGAGATAGACGTTACTACAGAAAAATATTAAATGGATTCTTTTCCCCCGTCTTTAGAAGGGAAGAAACGTGGGAAGGGTTAGGAAGGACAGATGCCAGAAATAGAGACAAATTTCCCAGGAGAGGAAGAAGAAATCCTGAAGGAAATTAGGATCACAACACAGAAAAAAAAATTTAAAAAATATCAGAGCATCTAAAAAGCTACAAAATTCTGTCCTAGAATTCTGTATGGAAACAACAAAAAGGGCAGCAGAGAAGGAACTCCACCAGTGTTGGCAGCCTCGCTTCAAAGGCGTTCAGCGAGAGAAGGAAGGGCTGGTAAAACACAGCACCTGATTAAAAGGCAGTGTTTGAAAAGGGCTGTCGGGAAATTACAGAGCTGTGCATGCTCCCGACGTCAGCAGCGAGGAAGACTCTGCGAGCACGAATCAAAGGGAGGCTGAGGGAGCATGTGAAAAGCATGGAGATTTTATTAGGGGCAGGAGTGAGAAAGGGTTTATATAATGGGAGCAGCCAAGGTCTGCAGACGGGAGAAAAGGAAAAGCCAGGTCTTCTGGTGCAATAAACTGGCATAGTGCTGTCAACTTTGACAGTATGTCAGTTCTCACCGCAAGGAAAGAATCCAAGTGAGAGACTTAAATAGTGGATGTTATGAATATAGCTTCTCTGGCCTAGAGAACTTTCACCCAAATAATTGCACAGAGGAGGGCAGGAAAAGCCAGTGTACCAGTGCACTCTGGTTGGGGTTGTGTAACTCAGTGTTGCCTCCAGACAAGGATATGTTCCTAGAGCTTGTAACTTCAGAATGGTTCATGACTTTCACCTGTAAGGGCCAGGCTGACAACAACAGAGGAGTCACCAAAGAAAATTTCCACAAAGAGAAAAGCAGCAGAACAAAAGAAACTTGAAGGAGAACAGATTTAATTTACATTCACAAGCAGGAATAAGTTTAAGCCAAACAGTATTTTATTCTGCTCCTTTGTGCAAGGAACGTGATTTTCACAGCATATAACTCAGTCCATATGGTAGAATAAGGGAATAGGAAGACTTCTGGTGTGTCCATTGTAATGTGCCACATGCAGTATCTTTCTGATCGCGTCACTGCCTGCATAAATCTTGGCAAGACCTTTCCCTCAGAGCAGGTTCCTCTGCCCATTCGCTAATCTCACCTAAACCCCTCCCATCCCAGCAAGCACACACGATGGTCTCTTACTGTGTGCAAGTCCAGCAGAAGCACAGGGCATTGCATCGCCCTGCGTTGTCAGCTGCCCACTTTCCAAACTGACAGAATTCATGCTAAACACGGGTTTTAAATGGTCTAGATGAGGAGCATTCATCCCATCTCTGTAACTGCCCATGCTCGCTGCTGAAGGGAATAATAGCCAGGCTACATTGGATTTGAAGCTTTGATACTCCAGAGGCATTTGCAATCTTTTGAGCCTTGGGAGCCTTTGAGCCTGGGACGAAGCAAAAATAAAAGCTGTCGTTTTGCTGAGTTTCACTGTTAAATGCTAAGGAAGTGTTAAATGCTAAGGAAGTGTAAAATGCTAAAGCAGGCTTGTACTTCCAGCGGGTGATTTAGCCCAGCTTTCTGCTGGCTAGGAGGCTGCTGCATGCTCAAGTGCAATCTGCCACACAGAGCCAGAACCAATCTGATTGTTTCTGAATCACTTCTCAGACAGAAAAACCTAGGTAAAGCTGCCGGTTCTGCCAGGAATGTATGTCCCACCCATGTGATGGCCTGTATTTATATTTGAAACCACCTGTGCCATCAGTGTGACCCAGATCCGAAAGATGATTGAAACACTGTAAAATTCAGTGCAGCATATTTTAGGGACAATCGGCAATTGCACTGGGTTGTGATGGATAAACATGAAACTGCAATGAGGAATTTCTCCCCTGTGCTCACAGACCTGAAGTTACCTTCAGTTGTAACACCAACCATATCCACAGACAAGACATAGCCAATAAGCAGCAGCAGGTGACAAAAGGCAGAGAGGGGCCTTTTCAACTCAGTAGCTCAGTGTTCAGGCCATCTCAGAAGACAGCATTTTAACTCACTCAGACATCCTGAATCTGGGACCAAGGAAGTGTCAGGCTCTTTCCCTGTGCTGTTGATTATTCTGTTAAAGAGTCCCAAACCAACCATTTCCTTTTGAAGTGGTAATTTAAGTATTCTTTGGGCCAAAAAGGCACAGCACTGGTGCTTTGCAAGGTAGCAGCCAGGAGCCATGACTTGGGAAGGAAAAAGCCTGCGCTGATGAATGCCATACTCTTTCACATCACACACTCTCTGGAAAAAGGCCTGAAACATATGCCTGCCCCTCACAGGCAAAGGCCTTACTCACCGGTTTAGAAAGTCATGCTTGTGCTCTCTGGAGGCCAGGGAGTGTTTAATTGTGCCACAGAGAGGTGAGTGATTGCTCATGGACAATGTTTGATAGCAAGATGAATTTAGCCCTATCTTTTGAAATTTCCTGCAGACTTCTGCTGCTGCAGTATCCATGTACAACACTGGGCTCAGTTTCTGGGTCTCAAACACACTGCCAGATGCAATCTCTTTCTCCCAGACTGTGTCTGTTCTGTTCATTTAACCTGCGCGTCTTTTAGGGCGAGAACATCTAGAATTGTGCTGCATGCTGTACATGCTGCAGTGGGATCCTGGATATTAATGTAGTGACAGTAAATACTTATATCCTTAGCTATCTATCAGCGCAAAAGGATGCTGAGAAATAATAGGTCACAAAGGTGAAATATTTGAAAGTATTGAGTATGGGCATGGATATAAGATGAAAAAGATTCTCACCACAAAGGGCAGGAAAAGCACAGCATCTCCCTGCAAGGCTTTGGAACGACTCTCTGGCAGCGCTCTTCTGAAGCATTGTGACAGGCAGAGGTAGCCATGCTGCTTGTAAAGAAGGGTTGTGGTCTTAAAGGTAAGCTATATCACCAGTTTAAAATGCCAGTTCTGTGTGTGGCATGTAAAGTGCAACAGTTCTTGGGGAAAAGTGGAAAAATGAGCTGCAGGCAAATTTCTGTTCCTGTTTCCCCATGAATAAAGTGGATGTTATGCTCCCTATTAACTTCAGAAAGCAACACTGAAATTCTCAGGCATCTTCAGATGGAGCATGCCTATTTTTGAAATTCAGCATTTGTATTTTTTCCTTAATTGGACAAATTCTTTTTTTAACATACGGAATTGTCTTGTCAGAAAGATTTCTGATGGTCTCTGCCTTTTTTCTTAGTGTTTTTGCAATGAATAGCTATACTTTTTTTTTTTTTTTTGCAAAATACAGACTATTTCACTGAAAATTTCGAGGACAAAAATCATTTCTACTTAGCAGTAGCATTAAAGCTCTCGAATTGGGCCACATTCTGCTGCCAATGCAGTTTCAAGCACACTTGGAAAATATTTTGAACAGCAGGGAAGAATAGCGATTACCACCTCACAGTCTCTCAAAGGTGTGAATATTGTGGGTTATTTTCCCTTTGACTGTTTATGGCCTATTTACAGTATAATCACACCAAATCAGGGTTATAACATGCCTTTCTTTTTTTCTTTTTAGTGAAAATAGAATCCAGCTTTTTTATTATTATTGTTTGCTGTAGCTCCCCCTAGAAGCTAAGGCATTTTTAGGCACTAAGCAAGAATGATCTCTCCTCCAAGGCATTTGTAACTGAAGGAGAGACAAAAAAAAAAGGTGGCTAGGAAAAATAATAGGCAAGTTATTTACATTTTCTATACACTTGGAATAGCTATGCTGTTGTAAACATGGCCAAAAAATGGAATTATAAAGGGTACTTAATTGAGGACAGAAAAGAGATATGTCACAGAAATATGGGATTATTTTACAGTGTGTAAGCATCATCAAACCATGCTGTGGACACCTGTATAAGGTCAGTTCAGTGAAGTAATATTCTTATCACCCTATGCATACCAGGCAGTGGCACTGGGTAAGTGGATTAGAAGAAAACAGTCATAGAATCATAGAATGGTTTGGGTTGGAAGCAGCCATAAAGATCATCCAGTTCCAACCCCCATGCCATGGGTAGGGACACCTTCCACTAGACCAGGCTGCTCAGAGCCCCATCCAACCTGGCCTTGAACACTTCCAAGGATGGAGCATCCACAACTTTCCTGGGCAACCCGTGCCAGGGCCTCACCACCCTCACAGTAAAGAATTTCTTCCCAATATTTAATATAAATCTACCCCACTATTTAATATACGTCTATGCCTTTTCAGTTTAAAATGGTTACCCCACTTCCTATCACTACATTTCCTGATAAATAATAACAACAACCCCATTTGTTTGTTTTTGTTTGTTTAAGACTCTGGCCTTTCTGTGACTCAGGCTCCTGGTTTGGCCAACCCAGCTCATGTTAAGGCCTGATGTGTGCTGAGAACAGCAGCATTGGATTGAAGCAGAGACAGGTAGGCAGGACAGGTGGCCAGGAAGAACTAAAGGGCTTGTATGCAGCCATGGTGAAGTGATTTTAGCTGAATTAGAAGGACCAGCCCCCCTTGCCCCAAGAGCTTGACAATCCCTGCCAGCAGAACTGCATCCTTGGGAGGTGATTTGGGATCCTGCACACTTCTGATGTGCGTCTGACGGAAGCCGACGGGGTGTGGGAATCTTTAGCGTTGGCCATTAAGACAAGCTTAAATGGTATTGCTCTCCAAGAGGTCCTTCAGTGTAGGCTGGCAGACTTATCACCATACATCCCAGAGGGTAAAAACCAAGGGAGATGCTCAGCTAAAAATGTGAAGGAGCCAGCCTGTCTCCATGAGAAAGACAAAAGGGAAATAGAGAAACGTGGTCATTTAGTACTAAGTGTAAGAGATGACGGAAAATGTGTTTAGAGAAGGAGCTGTCTCTCAGATGCCAACTTTCCTTTCGTGGCAATGGACAAGTTTCCTCATTTACTTCTCATAATCCTCTGGGATGTGTGTTTGGAGATGGGGTGACACCATATGGTTCAAAGGGATAGAGCATGCAAGTGCTGTGAGCTCAGGGATATATCCAAACCTACCAGCACAAAACCTAGACTGGATATTTAGGAAACTAAGGTGGGTGCTACTCCCACTGCTGAGGATTCCAGTCCCAAGATGATGGTCCCAAGTTAATGATCCATCCCTATCTTACAACATTCCTTATTGACACAGGAATCTGGATATCCATGGTAATGTAAGGACACTTACAAAGGGCAGTCTCTGCTTCACACGCAGTCAGGTTTCTAGTGCAGGCCATGATGGGAAACCCATCAACCACCCTCTGGTCAGGGCAAAGCTGATTCTGTCTAAGGGATAGACAATCCTCCTAACCTTACTTTTGGGTGCCCTTAATATACTGGGCATGGATGGATTGAAGGGTCAGTCCTGGGGAAAATGGGAAATAGGGATATCACCCTTTCTGCCCCCGAGTTTATCTCCTACAGATGCATCTCTGACTGCTAATCTGTTGCAAACAGCTGCTCCTTCACCCCATAGTAAGGCAGTTAATATTCCACAATACACATTACCTTCTGGTGCTATTTGTCCTGTTACTGAATTGATAAAGGAGCTGGAAGAACAGGGAATTATTGTCACGTCTCATTTCCCCTACAATTCTCCTTTATGGCCAGTAAAAAAATCTAATGGCAAGTGGCAACTAACAGGAGATTACAGAGCCTTGAACACTGCCACTGAGCTGCTCACTGCAGCTGTTCCTAGTATGAATGATACAGTCATTTTTCTTAATGAACAATCTCCTGTGCTCAGCCAACACCAGCAGGATGCTTTGAACACCTCAGCGTGGTATCCAGGAGATCGGGTGCAATTTCAACACCCGTCACTTGGAAAACTCCAGGTCCCTTTGCCACACTTTTGAGGGAAAGGAATATGGGAAACAGTGGATACTGTGGGAGTGAAATTAATCATTACTGAGACTTGGATATGATCCAAAACCTAGCTCCTCTTTCCCTCTCCCTAGGAATTGTTGAACTCCCAGACAAATAAGTGAAAGCTGTCATTCAACCTGCATACAACTGGAAAGTGTCCATCTAGAAAGTACATTTAAGCATTCCCTGGAACTTTGTTAATGCTTTTTGTGGTATAGTGCTATCACCTGCAATAATGTTGACAATGTCTAAAAAGTCAAGAGCCTTCAAGTTCTGGACAATTCTAATCCTCACCTTGAGGCATCTGGCATTGTGTCACATAAATGTTGATGGCCTATGTGATGGTGAAACAAATCTACAGAAGCCAGGCTTTGCTACACTCGGGATTATGAGCAACCACCTCTGTACGAGACGGATAAGGACCTAGGCAGGAATATCTGACTTTGGATTCCTAAATAGTTTGTGGACGGTAGAAAAATAGCCTGATTTTCATCCATGTTCAGTCTCTAAGAGCCCCAAATTACGCCAATACCTTTTCAGAAATGAGTTGTGAACTTCAGTGAAAGAAAAAGTCCCTTAGACTATAATGGAATTGTTTTCTCAGGACTACTGTCATACTTCTACAGCTTAAAAAAATTTATATATATATATGTGTATATATATAGATATATATATATGAGGGGAAATATTGATGAACACTAGTTTCAACCAAGAGCTGACTTTCCTAGTGTGCTCCAGGCTGAAATCTCTGAAAAGCAAAAATGCTCACTTGCAAGTTATCTCCACAACCCAGATCAGCAGGCAGCAATTAGTTTCCTGAGCACTCACTCTTCTTTCCATCTTCCTGATGGATATTTCATCTGAGTTTATGCTCTCCTCCCTCGCCTTCTCTTCAGCCTTCCTGCCTCTCTTTCCAATAAGGCTATGATCTGTCACAGGCTCTCAATGGACAAGACCTATACATCCCATCACTGTCATAGGCAGTTACATGAGACAGGCCGGGATGAAAAGCAGTTTGGAAGGGAGAGAAGCCGTCATGCTTCAGGGCATAGAGTTGAACTCTAACCAAGGAGGAGAGATGAAGGAAGGCTTTGGGCCAGAAGGGGAGAAAATTTTACTCAGGGCAGGTTATTCCATAATTACCCACTTAAACTTTCTTTATACCTTCTGAGGTGAATCTGGTTCTGGCCAACATCAGAGACACCAGGGGTGGATCACTGGTCTGATCCAGGAGGGGAATGAGTTTCTTCATTCTTTCTGCCAGTGTGCTGAGTTTATAATGTTTTCTGAAACCACAATGAAATCCCTTTCCAAGCATGACCCTTGCTCTGCCAGTGATAGCCAAAACTCCTTCCCCTAGCCCTGTCCTTCACACTTCCACAAGCAATACAGAGAGAAGCCAGTACAAAGCCAGGTCAAGATGATAAGAACAAAGCCTCGAAGGCTGCTTTTAGATACCAGCTTTACTTCGACAGAGGAGGAAATTTTCAAAGAGGTGAACTCTTTCTGTCTCTCTCTCAGGCAGGAGTCTCCTGGGAGAAGAAGAAAACAGCTTTCATTTTAGCGAGTCATGATATTTATGGCCCTTTTATGGGTTTTGTTTGAAAATATAAAAGTAGATGGACTTAAATCTGTTTCAAAAGAAAGGAGATAGGAAGGGGAGAGACAGAGCATATGAAGGGCACGTGGGTCTGAATCATCTGCCCACGTTCAAAAAGAAATCAAACACCTTCTTTGTTTTAATATGGACCTCTTCTGCCAGTCATGAAAATAGTATCTGACCTTGTCTGGCATAGACCCTTTTATCCCTAATGACATACAAATTTTTTATGTACACTACCACCAAGAACACTCACCTTGGGATGAAACATGACAACTATTAAATTATGCAACTGCAGCACCATGCAACAGTTCAGGTGCGATCGCTTCCAGGAAGCAGACTTTCAGATCACATCTCCTGCAGAACTGAAAGCTTTATACTGTATTCCTGAGGGGCAACTGTCAGCTTCTGCTTGCTCACATACCAGTCTCATGTGGGCTTTTATCCATCCTATTTGTGGTGTCTGTTCAGCAACTGAGGTTGCACCCTTTTGAGGGCCTCCTGTTTTTCATAAGTGGAATCTCCTCTGACCCTTTGCCTCTAGGCAATACTTTTGATCCAATTCACACACTGAGGAGCACATGCCTCGAAATTATTGAGGGAGGGAAGTTTAAGTTGAAGGACTGGGGTTTGCTTTTAGTTTTGAATGTAGTTAGGCCTGTGGTCATTTTATGCGCTTCGGGAATGAACCTCCATAGGTTATGACAGCTACTGGGATATTTCTATGAGCAAAATGTACAAAGCTCCCCATTAATTGGCAGTTTCATAAAAGGTATTGCAGTTTCATAAAGCTCTCCTCTCAAGCAAGGAGGGGAGAAATGATCTGCCCAACTAATGGATGACTTCTGACTGGATCTGAGTTCAGCACGGAGTCATTGCAAAGATCAAATTGCTGGGATGGTCCATGAAGACAGAGCAGTCATGCTATGGTTATTGCCAGCTGGTGTTTACTGCATCTTTCTTTAATATGGTGCCCTGCAATAATCAAATGGAAAGATCACAAATAGGCAAATCTTTAAAATTAGGCAAGAGGTGCCCTGAAGCATACAGCTGTAAAAAGTTGTAAAAAGTTCTTGCCACCATTGTTATTTTCTTACATCACTCATAAATCTGAAAAAACTCTAAGACATTAAGCTGCAGGTTGATGCTGCTGGCAGTTGGGTGATGTTATAAAAAATTACAGTTCCTTTAAATGTTTCTGTCTCCTAATTAGTATCACCTAAGTCTTGTTTCAGTTTTATGCCCACACACATGCCCTCCTGACTGGAGTCATCCTTCCTGTCATGGTTACTTGTGCAGAGTCCTTGGTAAGTTTGAATCAGGTTTTAAGATTTATTGATCTGGCCTTGTCCATTCTGTGGTGTGGTCTTTGATTTAATTTAATGACCATAAAGCATTCAGGCATGTTGGCATGAAGGGTGCACAGGAAAAAAAATAAGTGATTGATTGATTGATTGATTGATTCTGTAGAGATATTGTTCTCTTCATAGTCAACAATGAAGCTAGTTTTCTATTACACACATTTGTGTCTTCCTGTGCACACATATCTTAACTAAACCAGTCTACCTGCAGATATGAATCAGATATGAAAGCAGTTATGCTGTTCTGTGAGGATTAAAATTGTCTGTTTTAAAGATACATGCAAATAAAAATGAAATGCAATCCAGAGGGGAAGGTTCAAAGCACAAACAGGATGTCCCTTCTCCTGCTCTCTAAGACAGTTTTCACATCACCACACTTGGATAGTCCTGGGAAGAACTGAATTCATATTGTTGCCTGCTTTTATAAGTCACAAATAATGTTTTCTCTTCATATCTGTGTGTGGTTTTGTGTGTGCGTGCACCCTGTGGCAGAGGAACAGCACTCACAGGAAAACACCAAGCTCAGAAGCTACTGGGGTGGTTGTAACAGGAGGATAGATAGAAACAACAAGAAATCAGCTTCTGAATATGTTGAAATGTACCAAAGAACAAAAGGCACCCTAAGCAAAAAACAAACAAACAAACCAAACCCATAAAGCAACAAAACCAACCACAATGACAGGGTGTTCATTCAAGCAGATTATGCTGGTATTGGCAATACACAACCTAAATACATGCACTTTGAACCTTTCTCAAACAGGGTGACAACTATTATTGGCATTTAAATTACTACTTCTGGGCAAATAAGTTAGAACCTTGCTGAAATGACCGGACCAATTCACACACCATTTAGACCTACGCTCTCACCTCTCTAGAGAACAGTTTATTTGTTACACATACTTCCCATTCCGGAAGTTTTTTTCACAACTAGAACAGCCAGAGATTTGACCCACTTTCATTTTTCTACATGACAAGTGAAATTCCAGAGAATAGGTAGGTAGCTCTCAAAGAGATTTTGCTGGATTACATGAGTATGCAGTGTCTGTTTCCAAGCCCTAGACTATATTAATCACATGCTTTCAGTACCTTTGTTGGATTGTCTATAAATTTAGAAAGGTCATGGATATTGTGTTTTCACATTATAGTGTCTATATTGAATGTATTCCAGCTACACCCTTTAAGGAAAGGCAGGCAATGCAACATAACCTCCCCAAATAAAACTTTTTGTCTCATAATTCACCTAGCTCTCCACCACAGCTAATGTGTAAGCATTTCTCAAGGAGCTGTAAAGGAAGGAAATGGTGCTAAACTCCTTTTAAAATTATCCAGTCTAAGCTAGTGCTGCACGCAACAAATCACATTGTCCTGAAATTCCTAGATGGGGAAATGGGCCATGGCCCCACAGCTATCAGTATTATGATGCAAAATGCAGCTCTTACAGTAGAAAAAACATATTTCTGGCACATTTCCGCTTCCTTCAAACTTGCTTGTGCCACCCTGAATTCCCAATCCAGCACCAATGTCATTTGATCATCGGTGTCCCACTAATGTCTCTCACTCTTTCCATTTCTCCCAGTCTGCTTCAATTTCCCACATACCTGTAACTTCTTTAAATCTCCTTTCTTCCCACAGATGTTGCCTCCTACCTTTTTCCCAGACTTTGATACATCTAAACAAATTAATATTTTGCTTTAGCCTCTTTGGCTTACATTCGTATCTTCCTGTCTCTGACCACTCTAGGTCCCCTTCTTAATTTGCCTATTGTCTTCAGATCTCTTCTTGAACATTTATCCCCCAGCTCTCTGACTTTCATCACTTTCTTGTTTCTTACTTCAAGCTGACCAGCATCAAGTGGGTTTCTCTCTCATCTATCCCTCCTGAACCTCTTTGCTTCCCATGTCCCCCGAATTTCTATCTTGTTCAAAGGACATTAAGGAAACAGTAGTAGAAATGGGAGGACAGCTGTGGAAAAATGCAGAAGGACTTAATGTGATAGAGAGACTGAGAACTAAGATGGCAGATGAAATTCAAGTCTAATAAATGAAAAACATTACCAATAAGAAAACTTAACATAAAAAATGATGATCTCGGAGCTGACCATTGCCATCCAACAAGATCTGGTGTATACAATAAATAGTTCCATGAAAACGTCACTGTGGTGCTCAGCAACAGCCAAAGAAACATGTAGGCTCCTAGGAGTCAACAGAGAAGGAACAGAAAAGAGAAAAAAAAGGTAAACATGCCATAGGATAAAACCCTGCCACAGCTGCACCCTGGACAGTGCATGAGGATTTGGTCCCTCATCTCAAACTGACAAAGCAGAACTAGAAAGGGTTCAGAGAAGAATGGCCAGGATAATTAAGAGACAGGCTGCTGTGGGCCAGCCCCTACATGAAGAGTAAGTAACTCAGGTGGAAAAGCAGAGAGCTAAGGATGGGACAGAATGACAGAAGGGGGGGTAAAATCTTGTGGGACATGTAGGTACTAAACAGACACTACATTGGCATTGAAGGCTAGTGGGCAGAGGGTTCACAACAGGCAGGAAGAAGATGGCTTAGCATTTTGTGTACAGTAACTTGTGGGACTTCTTGCTACAAGAGATCACAGAGGCTAGCAGGTACGAGCCTATAATGCTTATAACTCAAAAATTACTAGGCACTTCCATAGAAGGAAAATCTATTAAGGGCTATTAAATACAAAAATATCACACCTGGCTTAGGAAGTCTTTGAGTTGCAAATGATTAGAAGCTGGAAGATCATGCTGGGGAAATAACACTTTTATCATTGTATATATTCTTCCCTAGGTATTCGCTGTTGTTCTCTGTCAGAGACAGGATATTGAGCCAGATGGACCTTTGGTCTGACCCCATACAGCCTTTCTTATGTTCTTGTGTTTATATTCTTAACTGACCGTATGGATGCTCCTTGCACTTTCACCTTCCACTATACAATACCAAAAAACCCCTCCTGCCTACAGCAGCAAACTGAGAGGGAGAAAAAAAAAATATCAGTCCCAGTGCATCTTTGCTGAAAAATCCTTCCTAGATAAATTTGGGTACTTATTTACTCTTTTAATCTACTGTCAGACTGGTGTCATTGCTGAAAAACCATTCACTCTGCAGCTCTGGTCACCTGAAACAATCTGCGCAGACCTCTCCCCTTTCAGCAATTCCTTATCTCCTTCTAAATTCTCATCTTAAAACCTGACTTTCTAGCCTGCCTTCAACCCCTCCATTTCTGTCTCTCCTGGTTATTGGTCTTATGACTGAATGCTTTAATATTTTCACCATGCAAGGTCTTTATGTCACTGTTTCATGTAATTTATACCTGTGAGCTGAAGCCTTTCCCATCTTGCTTTCAAGCACTGGCCATATACTGCATGGTGTCCAAAATGATCCCCACCCCCTTATTGCTTTGGGGGTTTGGCTTTATTAACAAGGATATAAGCAATAAGAAAATAAAGTTCAGCTATTTCTAAGGCTTCTCCCTCATGGCTGCTCAGCCAGCATCTTAGATGGCCTCTCCTCATCAAACCATTTTTATCTCCCTTTTACACAAGTGAACTAATAAGCCACCTACCCCAATGAGTCAGCAGAACCCACTTAACCCTTTCTCACAAGGGTCAAAACTCGCTATCAGGATGGTCTGGCTCAGACTTGTTACAGAACCATATTCTGCCCCTCGGTCTTGAATTATTTATTTGCGCAGCAGACCTAGATTAGTGTTTAAATCAAAATGCTGCCCAAACAAAGGCTGTGCCGTACAGTGCAAAATGAAACCAATTACTACATCATCTACTGCTCGTCTTTTACAGCGCGAGATGCCCCCTACAGTACTGCAGAGGACAGGCTTGTCTGCTGGGAACGTCCAGGCACAGGAAGCACGAGAGGGATTTTTCAGAGGGAACCAGCCTTTGATAAAAAAAAGTAAATTCAGTGCCAGAAGGTATTGCACACTTCCACTTTGATCCATTGAAACTTAAGACCTTTTTTAGGATGAAATTAAAGCAATCTCCAAATATGTCTATGCAGAGCTGTTTTCTGTGGAGCAATTTTACCAGGGATGAAGGAAAGAGGAAAATGCCTATCCTAACACACATTGTAGAAATTCAGTATAAATTCTCAGAATGTGGCTGAAGGTCTGGAAATTCACTGCTTTAAAAATAACAACTCACAGAAATATGCAGAAACACGGGATGCATTATATTATATATTATTTTATAGTAGAAGAGCATTATAAACCTTGGAGCATCTCCGCATGCCTGAAACATTAACACGACCATGTTCCTTATGTATTTCAGAAATGTAATCAGAGTTTACTAAAAAAAAACCCACCAAACCTCAAAACAACCCACACAAGTAAGTTATTTCTCTTATTTTTTCTACCTTTGTCACTGGTTAATCACCTGATTGTGAGACTCCATTCACCTGACAATAAGTAGCTATTATTTACCCCAGTCCTGGCTGTCAGAAAGAATCATCTTTATCTTCAGAGAAGCAGGGATAATGTCTGATCAGTGAGTTATAGTTGAGAGAAATGATTCTAAGTTAGGAAAATTGCCAGCTGCATTTTGTTATCAGTAACCATTATTTAGATAGCCTTGCTGATGTGTGTAGCGCCATACAGACAGGGACAAAGAGCAGGCCCTTGCCCTGTGGAGCCTGCTGTCTGTATTACACAATTAAAATAGGGAGAGGTACTAGCATAATGGTAATGGTGAGCTCTAAGCATCACAGTGGGAGGGAGAAGAGATTACAAGAAAAAGACAAACTTCCTGTGGGAGAGCGCTACTGCATCATCCCTCCATTGTCGTTTTAGATTCAGCTCTGCCAGAGGGCTTTGTTGGTTCAAAATACAGTCTGTACAGAAGAGGGAACTGATAATTCCAGAGTCAAAGTCAGTAGAAACTGGCCTATGTGCTTACGTGAGAGAGGTGGAAGATGTTGACTGGTGAGGATTGGGTGCTGTGGTGTGGAAAGACACACAAGTGATGCTGTGGCAAGCTGGTGGGCTGTGTCACACAGGCTCCCAAGGCTCTGCAGGGCATGGGAAGACCCAAGGCTCTTAACCTGGAGTACTTGCTTACCATGGAGGTTGGGCTTCTTCCTCTGTAGCTCAGGATACTAGTAACTGTAAGATGCCATTTGAACCTACCACCTCCTCCTAAAAACAAACTTCCAGGTGCCACCTTCACAGGCAAACCATTTCTCCTTAGGTGCAAGATGCATTACACCCATGGTCTAATTAAAGAATTTTATTATGAGGTCAGTTTGTGTATTGCTCTTTTCTCTCAAGGCAATCATGTTGAAAATTAATCTGACTATAAACACTAAGCACCAACTTAGCTGAGCTGCATACATAAATCAAAGTGAAGTCAATACTCAGAAACCCAGCCTACACTAACACTAATCCTAACTCTATCTCTTTAACTACATCAAAAATGATTTTTGGATGGCTGTTAATACTACTGCATTTTCCCTTTGTTGACCTGAAATTACTAGCAGGAACTAAACATACTGGAGCAGAGATGACTCTATCTAATAGAAAACAATGAATACATTAATTACTGCATTGAACTTCTAAACAGGAGGCATCTTCTTTTTTCCAGTATTCCACTTTGTTTCTGCTACTTAGTAAAGTAAAACAGAACATGTATTCCCCTGAACTGTCTTATTTCTCTAGATACTCGTAAGGCTGGTGCAGAAAATGGAGCCTACCTGGTAATATCTTCTCAGTCGTATAAAGTAAAACTGATTAAGAGAAAAACATTCTTTAAGTTCCTAGAAAAGGCTGTTGGCTTCTTCCATTTATGATCAAAAAGATCCTAGAAAAAACATGTCCAGTCTTTAATGACACTAGGAAATTGAAATAACCAAAATGGGATGTGATTGGTCTTTTGACTTGAGGTGTCACCGTTACCTGCTTTTGCTGCTGAAACATTGTCTGGCTCCTAATGGCTTCTAACATTGTGTTCCTACCTACATTGATCATTTAATACCAGCATCTTCTTTCTGACAGGCCACAAACACTTGCAGAACTTGACCTCTTCCCTTCATCGCTTTTGATTAAGAAGAGAACTATCTGCAGGAAATGCCCTACAAACCACAAAGGATTATCAAAAATATAATGATGAGTGAGTGATTCAGGGACTCTGTGGCTCTGCTTGTGTTCCTGTAGTCTGATCTTGGTCACTCTTCCCTTCTCCGCTGGAGCTTTGCTGTAGTTTCTTCTAGTCGGCTTCTCCAAGCAGCAATAATGGCATCATCATCCATCTCTTCTTCCTCTTCTTTACGCATGCTTCGCCTGTACTGAGAGACCTGCCTAGATGTAAACCTTTCTTCGCTTTGCTCCACTTTTGCCTCCTTCTTTCCGTCTTCTTCAGACTTTGAAAAGCTCTGGGTGAACTTTCTCTTTGCTCCACATTCTGACACGTCTGACCTGGCCTCCTCTTCACATGCCTCCACATGATGAGCTCTAACTCGGCTCTGTGTAGATGGTTCAGGGGATTCAGAGTCAAAGGGTGGTTCAGGTGACTGGCTGAAAACATGCAGCTCTGGGCTGTTTCCTCTGGAACTCGTCTCACTGACCCTAGACCTTGTGAACTTGTACATCTTTTTGTCCTCTTTCGCAGAAGCAGAGGAAAATCTTGACATGGCTCTCAGTGAATCTCCTGTTGACTCATAGGAAGAACAGCTATCTAGCTCTTTTCTTTGGGATCTGCAGAATCTGTAACTGGATGTCTCAGAATCCATTTGTCTAACTTTGGATGATCTGCTGTATTTCTCCCTAGCTTTCTCAGTCTGATCATAATATGATGGTGGTTCTCTTTCTGCTTTCAGGCCATTGAGCCACTTGGTAATATCAGTATCTATCTCTGACTTCGGTGCCCCTGAGGTTGCAGGCTGACTGGACAGATCGAAGACCGCATCAGTTCTGTCAAAATCTGCTTGCAAGGGACGCCTGTAGCTGTTTGTTGTACTCTCTCTGTCATCTTCTGTTTCATTTTCCTCTGCTTTGGTCACCTTTTTTTTAAACAAAGTGCTGCGTTTATTGTCTCTGATCACCTTTTCAATTTGATAGTCTGACATTTTTTCTCTCATTTCCATTTGCATCTCCTTCTCTTTCCTCCTGAGTTTCTTTAGGTCAACATCATCAGCAAAGAGGCTGTACAGGGGTTTGCTTGTCTGGGTTGTCTTCATGTTCGAAGTAGTCCCTTCTGTCTTTGCGCTCACGGAGGTGTTGCAAGACAGCACAGACTGAGACTCAGCCCTGCGCAGGTCCTGCTGCTGGAGCTGAGAGGCAGCGAGGGATGAGCCGCTCTGAGCACTGAGAAGAGAAACTTTGTCATCATCTGCACGCCTGCCAAGGTCTCCTGACAGGGAGGCCATGGCCGACGATGGACGGGACAGCATCAGGATCTCATTTTGCTTTTGAGCAATGGTTTCACTGACCACGTTAGCGATCCAGTTCTGAATGCTTGCCATGGATATTGTGTCACCTGGGCCAACTGGGAGATTGGGAAGGGATATATTTGGCATCTGCAGCTGCGTTGCTCCTGTACAACTCCTGGCCTGTGACAAAGATGAATGATTTGTCTGCATGCTCAGGGCAGAAGATGCATCGTCGGCACCACTTGCAGAAGGCGCCGAAGGCCAGAAAGCTGACAGGGGAATACTCCCACTCATTGTGCTTTCTGTCTCCCAGCTGCACATGGACTGGCTTTCTTCTAAAATTTTCTTTGAACGTTCAAGGAGCTCTACACGCCTCTGCTTCTTTTTAGCTGAAGCAGAATCCTCAGTTTTGGCAAACTCCACAAATTCCTCCTTGCTACTTTCACTGCCCACCTTCTTCTGCCGCTTCATTTTCCAAGCCTGGTAAGCAGTCAGATCAATATCTGACAAACTCTTCCCTTCTGTTTCTTCCTGACCTGCCTGGCTGCCATCTTCTGCTGGAGATGGTGCAGATGATGGCTCTAAATCCTTCTTATGAAAGCCAAACTGGATCCTCTTGACCTTCCACCTTTCTAGAGGCGTCAACTTGTCCTTGTTCTTTTGGCAGAAATTGTAGAAGGAGCTACAGGAGGAGTCTGAAAACACACTCTCCTCATCCACATCCCTCTCTTTTCTTCCCGCTTCTGGGGATTGTCTCTCCCCACAGGTTTTATTCCTAGAATGATACCTCTCAGCAGCTTCTTTCTCAATCTCCAGAAGCCTCTGATTCCACATGTCCCAAGTGCTCTCAGAAGACACAGAGCCTGTGCGGCTCCTCCTCATCCTGCTAAAGCTACTGGCTTCCAGCTGTTTTTTTAGGGTTCGGATCTCAAAACTGCTCACACTCTCAACATCACTGAATTCACCTGATGGGTGAGGTCTTCCTCCCATGCTGCATTCACCATCCTCCTCCCCGGCTGTACCTGCCATCTGGTATTTCTCATTTCTGCGCTGCCAGTCATGGATCCTCCGTTCCACGTCCTCATCAGATTGTCCCTCTTCCTGTTCCAGATGCTTTGGAGATATTCTTCTCTCATGGTAAACTCCCGCTTCCTTTGCAGATAGGCCTTGTTTCCTCCTCCATTCCTCATACAATTGTTCCTCTTCCTCCTCAGTGATCAGGGTGGAGTGTTTGGAAACCCAGCTGGTTTTTTCCACTGATGAAGAGCTCATAAAACTACCCAGAATGCTGCTGGTGTCCTCTTCTTCTACTGTGATGGAGTGCGCTTTGGCTCCCTTGATGCTCCCCGAGTCCCCAGCTCCGGACAGCCGCGAAGAAGTCCCTGCGTAGGCAAGAGGACTTTGGCTCGGAGTCACGTCCTCATGTCCAGAACGCTCCAGCTCTCGCTCCTCCAACAGCTGCTCATTGAGCTCCCGCAGCTGCTTCAGGAAGCCGTCGTTGGGGTAGATGGCACGTTTCTTCCTCAGGGTCATCAGAGCCTCCAGAATGGTCATGTGGTGGTAGATCATCAGGTAGGCAGCCACCAGCACAGCGGAGCGGCTGATCCCCATCTCGCTGCTGACAAGGATTCTGCCTACACAGAGTGAATGTGAAAGGAATCAGCTATTCCCAGTAACAGACTGGATGCTCTGGTATGTAGCACAAAAGCGTTCTCTGAATAGTGTTAAAAACTACACGGATTATATGTTTCAGCGACTGAAACCAATACTAAATATTTGCTAGCTTTACCTTAACAAAAATCTGGATACATACGAATAAAAAGCACATTAGTTTCAAAAACTGTGGGCAGGCACATTTCCAAACAATCTAAATAGTATTGGTATTTTCACCTACACGCTTCACTTACTCAAATAGTCAAAAAGCTTATAATAGGTATTAGAAAGGCAAGTGAGACATTCCTGACTCGCTGGCTGACATAGGGTCAGACATTTAAGCTTTCCATGCTTTTATCTCAATATGTAAAAAGTGAATTATTAGCATTAGCCTCCAGGAAGGTATTGAGAGGATAAGCAAAGAACTTATTTTTTCTATAAGGGACATTATAGGACTTAAATAACAATTTTATATTAATTTGATTGTATTTTTGCCAGAGTCTAGATCAGTTTTGTAAGGTACTCTCAAACAATTACATTGAAGACTGGCTGGAGGCTGATGTCCTACTATATCTTACAAGAGCAGAACCAAGCAACTATTAAAAAAAAAGCTGATTTTGACTCTGACAAACTGATCCAGCTGCTTCAAACTACTGGGACCCACTGTCCTGCACCAGTGACTGTATGAGCAAGAATCAAAACTGAGGATCTGCTTTATTTTGTAGCATTTACTACCTCTTGCAGAAAACCAAGCTTTGGCACAGACAAATTGTTTGGGGTTTAAGTTACTTGTATGGCAAATTGCAGCTAAAGAAAAGCTTGTAAATATGAAGAGAGTGTAAATGAGGCTTTGCTAGCTTGCAAGCAACTGATATTACTGTTTCTAAATGTATGATAAACTCCAGTTTAATCAATCTGTTTGCACTGAAAGTTAATGAAGCCAATTTAAGCACCACCTTTCTGACTGCTGCTATGTTACCACAAGAGGTTTTACCTAATGAACCTCTTCCTACAATCCTGAAATCTCTTTTATGCCTTTCTTGGCTTTAAAATTCTTGGTTGCCTTCCAAGTGTTTTACCAGCCAGCAAAGCCAGTCTAACAGCTCACCAAGAGGGGGAGATCTCCTTCCTTTCATTTCTTCTAAGGCTCCTCTGCCTTGGTGCATCCTCCTCATGTTGTTGAGCTATTCAAACTGGCTCAATGTTCCTTGCATATGAACAAAACTTTGCACTGTTTTTGCTGTCACTACTGCTAGGCGGTAATCTGTTGCCTCTCTACAGAAATTAGATTAATTGGCAATTTATATGAAGAATATCAGTGATATCACAGATCCTGGTGCTTCTTTCAATATGGAACTGCACGAAGATATTTCTAACTGTCCACTGAATTTGCAACAAAATGACCACTGTGCACTGGAGGTCCACAGAATAACAGTTGCTGTGGAATTGAAGTCCAGCAAATCTGCCAGCAGCCTGGGTGAAGACACCCAGAGGTTCAACTCAGCCACTTGGATTGTTCTAGTAAATCAGCCTGTTTCTTTGCATCGTGGTGAAACCAAAACGTGCAGGGTACAGGAATATATCTATCTCTCTCCAGATATAGTATTATAGAGTATCAATATTTTTTTTAAAATGTATTACAGCAGGGATTCTACTCTTTGCTATACCCAGGTTCTTTCAAAGCAGCTGCAGGAGCTAACTTGCAGCCACTTTGAACCTGAAGCCATGGGGCTGCTGGGCTGCCTCCCCTCACCAGTTTGCCCCCTCCTGTTTTGAATGAGACCGGGCAGAAATGGGCAGGAGGTGTTCACTGTAGCTGCATGCAGAGGGCAAAGGCTCTCCCTTCCACCCTATTACAAGTGTGGCATATCAGCTGTTTATCAGAGTAAGGTTTCTCTCTGTTAATTCCCAAGCAACCTGGAACCACTTCAATCTTCTCCTCATACCTCTGTAAGTCAGCAGGGCTTCGTCAAGGAACTCTGCAGCTGGGCGGAAGTGTTTGGAGATATCCATATCTGGAAAATCATCCACTTCAATGCCCATGTACTGGATATTGAGACCATTGTAGAAACTTGGTCCTGTGTAGACGCCTGTGCCATGAGCTGCATTCAGGACATGAGTGATCCCCAGTCTCTTCAAACGGCTTTTGTTCACTGCCACACTTCTGCAGAAAAGAAAAAAACATGTTAGATATCAGTGCTCCTATTTTAGGTGGGAAAAAAGCTGCATGCTTCAAGGTTTACATAACTTCCAGTCCATGTTACTCAGCATGAGGCACCACTCAGACCTTAATGTCCTTTCAGAGTTCTACGGTATTTTCTTCCAATACTCACTGGGAAAAGAAAAAAAAAAGAACCCTGCATTCACTTGTAGAGCCATATGCTCTGTTTCCACTCCAGCTTGATTTAAAACTCATACTGCCATCCTAGGTTCAGGCCATGTACTTACTTGTCAATTTTTATCACTCCATAATTGATGCTTTACTCTTTATCCCCTTCTAATTCTGTCTGGTCCCTTACACAGGTATCTCAGACAGCTGAACCATGGTACCAGAGACCTAATCATGTTTACTCAACATTTGCTTTGGCATTACCTTTTAAACTCCCTTTTACATAACAAAGACTTTAGTTCCAGTTTTAGGGCCAAATTCCAATCAGAACAGTGGAATTTGGGCTTATTTGTTTTTTTCCTCTCTTAAACTGTTGGAGCATCTAAACAGCATAGGAAAGCTGCTGATCCTATTCCAGAAGTATTTACTTTCCAGTGCATGGAGATTTCTGTGAGCACAGTCTGAAAAACACTTTAGGGCTCTCTAGGGATGAAAGGTATTAGATGCATGTAATACATGTTATGCCTTCAGTGGTTCCATTTGACCCTTTACTGGGAATCTCGTGCAACTTGATGACAAAAGCTGACACTCACTTTTCTGCTATGAAGACATTAGGCCAGACTTCATCCACCGCGTCTCTGGGGGTCTCCAGCCTGTCCTTCACAAGTGCCCTCTGCAAGTCCATGACACATGGCGTGTTAAACAAGCTGGTGTCATCAATCTTCTCCTTAACTCGGTTGTACAGGTCTTCCACCATCAGCTGCTGCGCAGACTCCAACATCCTGGGACACACCGAGTCTACCCTGACATCCTTTGTCTTCAGCTCTGGAATAAACTGACGTAGTAAGTAAAAGCACATAAAAACAATGCAGATGTATGAGCTATCATTAGTTGTGCCTGGGACAAGCCTTGTGGCTTTTTTTTTTCCCAGAAATATCACCCTGTTCTGTCTGCAGGGTGGGCAGGTACATGCTCTCCTAGGAACTGCCTCAGGGTGATTAGCAATGAGAAGGGCACACTGCACTGTCCTCAGTCCCACACTGGCCAAAGGCCTGGGAGTTAAGGGCATCCTTATTCCAGGCCCAGCAGGATGCAGCTGCTGCCTTCCTGAAGAGGGGAAGTGGAGAGGGAGCCGCTGAGCTCCTCTCCTTGGTATCCAGTGATCACAGCTGGGGGAATAGTTCAAAGTTGAGCTGGGGAGATTCAGACTGGACATTGAGAAGCATTTTCTCTCAGAGAGTAGTCAAACACCGAAACAGGCTTCCTAGGGAGGTGGTTAATGCCTCAACCTTGACAGTGTTTAAGAAGTCTCAGACAGTGCCTTAATAATATGATTTAACTTTTGGTCAGCCCTGATAGCCAGACTTAGATGATCATGTATGTCCTTTAAACTGAAATACTCCATTTCATTCTGTTCTGTCCCATTCTACTCTAATTTAATTTGCTGCAGCAAGCAAGGAGCGAACAAACTTTTACCCCTGCAGTATACAATTCTGCCATAGATTCATTGCACAACTTCAAAGGAAGTCACCAAACCTTTCTGTAAGTTGTTCTTTCTTTCTCTATTTCAGATGGAGTTTTCTCATAAGGGCTTTTTTATCATTTAGGATCTGTAGATGAGAAAGGCAAAACAAGTGCAACTTCAGCTCTCTGTAACTTACACAGTTCTCTTACCTTCACTGATGATTTGTTTGGCAGCCACAGCAGATGACAGATGGATTGGCTCCATGAAGATGCTCTCTGTATCAGCGTCTGATATCACTGAATACCTGCCAACCAACACACTGCCTGTTAGGCAAATTCCCTCCACTGGGATCCCATCCCCAAGACTTTAGCCCTCTTCACCCATTCCAGAGGGGAGCAGCAGGGAACTGGAGCAGGGAGGATTCTTTGACTGTAGAAGGGAAGTCCAAGCTCTTCTCCCACATCTCATTCCCACCCCGATCTCCAGCGTGGCACTACAGCTTTAAAGATGCCTTGGCATCCAGTGTTTGCAGGATGTAGACAGGTCCCATGGGGAGAAGCTGCAGTGGGCTTAGGAGTGCAATCAAATTGCCTGGTGGAGCAGTTTATGGGTAAAGAAGATCAGTGTCTCGTTTGAGACTGGAAGGGGGATGGATCAGAAGAAACAGTCTCACAAGTAACTATCACTTAGACAGACATGGTCCTAACTAGAATTTATTGAGTAATTCAAAACAGATTGCGCTAGAAAAATGTTGGGGTTTCTTTCTGCCAGTAATTGCCCGCAAGCATCCTTTGAGTTACCACAAGCTGCAGTGCAAGCATTCAGACTGAAGCCCGTGAATCTCTCCCTCAGTACCTTGTACCTTGGGCAGTTCAGAGCATGAACCTGTGGTCAGTCTCTCCACTCGCTCAGTGTTGTGTAACTGCAGGTGAGAAACCACTGTGACACCCACAGACACCTTTGAAGTGAGTTATTTGCCATAGTGTAATAAGTTTTTGTTAAGCAAAGAAGGCCACAACCTTAAAAGCAAGTATATTTCCCTCTGGGTCCACCTATACAGTCCAAGAAAATTCAGTCTCTCAGTTAGACCATCTTAACAAAATATTTTACAGAGCTCTTTCCCTGATCTACACCCCCTACACTTCCTTCCAAATAGATGGTACAAATCACTAGGACAAGTTTGCAGCCATCACAGAAGCTCTCTGGCAATGCAAGGCTTGCAGACCTGCAAATGCACTGTTTGTTTAATTAAAGCAGGAGAGGGAGGGTGATTAATATGCAGTCAGGGTGCAGCAGTGTCTGGAGAGCTGAACTGCTTTCAGGCTCTAGAATCAAAACAGAGGGCACAGCCATCGGAAACCACTTAACAGGCTCATCCAGGTCATTTAGTTGAGTTCCAACACTTGTCAACCGTGACTGAAAGTAATCCTTTTCTAGTTCTTCAAAGGAGTTTACGAGATGAGCAAGGGGAGTCTCAGTCTCATTTACAGGAGCTGACACAAATTTGCAGCTATGCTCTGCCTTCGATTCCTTTTGCGGTAAAGGTTGCCTCCAAGCTCAATAAAAAGGTAACAGTTGGTAATAATCTGGCGCCACAGCCTCAACACATTTTACCTGTAGCTGGCCTGAGCATCTGTGAAACGCAGAACCGCCCAAGCCTGGGTCTTTCAAGGACCCCCTTCTGCCTGGGAAGGATCTTGCCATTTTCATCACTGCGTTTTGCCATTGACAGCAAGAAAAAAGGGAGACATAAAGGGAACAGGGAAGGGAATAAATTGGAGAGATGTTTCTGTTCATTCTGAGTGACTGATGAGCGGCAGGAGAGAGCTCAATACATAATTTTTCAATACGTAATTTTACTTTATGTGAGTTCAGTGATCTTCCTAAACAATTTTCAAATACATGTGGTTAAATGAAATAAGTACTCAATTTTTCTGCAGTGTCCCACAGTTAGCAGGAAACATTTCATAACCTCCTACTTGTTGAGGGACACTGGGGAAGGTTCTTTTCAAACTCTATCCTTACTCCTTGCTTTCAGCTAAAGCGTCTCAAAGGGTACAGAAAGCCCTGCAGAGTATTCTGCTTTAGGAAAAGAAACAAAGGGATGTATTTTTCCTTGTATTAGAAGAAAACACATCTAATCATGCTTGTTGTGCTTGAGGTAACTCAATTTCTGCTTGTGCTGTGACAGCCTCCTGTTCAATGCCTGAAGCCTGTAGCTAAAGTTGGTGCTGAATCAAACCCAAATCCCAAGACCCTTGGTCTTTCTTGGGCTGGCAAAGCCTAATATCAACATTCAATAAATCCACAAGTCCTTATAATGGACACAAAGATGGAGCTGAATTTGCAGAGTTGAAATTGGATCGGGAGCTTCTGCATAGAGGTATGAGGAGGTGAGACAGGGAAGAGGGACAACACAAGCCCATGGCAATCCTTCCTGCAGTTTACCCCTGCTGGGCACTCTCCCAGCAGGGTGGATTAATTAGTGCAGGAGTCCTGTCTCGGCAGGCTCTGTCTGAGCTGGCACACTGACCCACCTCAGGGAGGGCAGGCAGTCCCCGGGCTCAGCTTGGCCCAAGTGCCAGTGTGGAGCAGAGGAAGGAAGGGAAAGCAGGGAAGGGCAGCACCTCCCAGGCGCTCCCAGGAGGCCGTGGCAGTGCCTGTGGACTCACCGGCTGGGCGAGGGGCTGCGCAGGTAATGGGCCTGCACAGCCTTCACGTCCGGGCCCTCCTCCTCCTCCTCCTCGGGCACCGCCAGCTCGCCGTCGGAATCTCTGCCGCTGGCCATGCTGGGGATCCGCTACAAGGAGCAGGGCAGGAGGGAGAGCCATTACACAGGGCTGCACAGGAGCCCATTCCCTGGCCCTTTGCTCCTGCGAGGAGCCCTTTCCCACAGGGGCTGCACTGGCTGCTCTGCCTGGGCGCCTGCCATTCCCAGGGCCTCATGCAGCTCCCTGGCTGCTGCCCAACCAATGCTCTTTTGCCTGTGAGTAAGAGTGCTGGAAGGCCAGGAAGGAAGGGGTGGCAGGGCAGAAACTCTATACTCCCCTGACCGCGCGTGGTGGCTGGAAGGAGCCGTACACAGCCAGAACTGGGCTGGAAGGAGGTCCAGGGGCAAGAAACATGAGACCTCGTGTCCCCAAAGTGAAATGCTCCTAAAGCTTAAGGCCGAAGGAGCTTGAAGGCTCGGGACTTTGTCCTTGTAACCCTTTGTGTGGAGGCTGCTGTTCTCACCCTGGGCAGAGGAGAGCCAGGGCACCACAGCTCAGTTAGGAACGTGGAAACACAGCAGCCAACACTTGCCCTGGCCCAGGCAGGGGGACTCTTGCCTCAGGGCCACAAGAGCCACAGCGGCAGCCCCCACGGGCCGGCAGCCGGGCTCAGGCTGGGGGATCGCGGCCGCGTGGTCACTCACGGGGCAGTGAGCAGGGAGAAGGGTGAGCAAGGAAAGGGAACTTACCCCCTGTGCCTGATGGCTCCACTGGGGGTCCCTGCTGGAGGCACGCCAAAGGAGTCCACCGAAGACAGCAAGGAATGGTATTAGGGGGGAAAGCAATCAGCTGCCCCCCTCTCACTCTCTCTACAGCTTCTTCATCGAGGGGCAGGACAACTGTTGGCACCAAACCTTTATCAGCTTTCTAAATATAGCTGTCCTGACACTGGCTGCTGGATTGCACGGGGAAGGAATTCAGTGCCTCACAGACAGCAGCTGGTCAAGCACTTAACTCCTTCCCTGCTGTGGGCTGGATCCTTGATTCTCAGTGGCAGGAAAGAGTCCAGAACCAGTGAGGCTGGACCTCTGCCTGCAGAGAGCCTCCAGGCAAGGGGGATTCCACCAGGCACAAACTGAAATGCAGGTATGACCTCTGATATCCTTGGGAAAAGCAGTGCAGGATGAGCCACCCCAACCCAATGGAAAGGAAGCTACCTGTCAGCTACCTGGACTTCTGCATTGACTTTGGCATGGTCCTACACAACATTCTTACCTCTAATTTGGAGAGAGGTGGATTTGATTGATGGACTACTTGATGGATAAAGAAGCAGCTGGATGGGATCCAATTACAATCAATGGCTCAGCATCCAAATGGGGATCGCCAACAAGAGGTGTCCCTCAGGATCCGGTACTGGGACTGCTCAATATCTTTAATAATGACACAGACAGTGAAACTGAGTCACACCCAGGAATTCTGCAGACGATACCAGCTTGATTGGTGCCCTGGATGCAGTAGGGGCAGGGATACCATACAGTGGAGGAGTGGGCCCATGTGAACCTCATGGAATTTAACAGGGCCAAGTGCAAAATCCTACATCTGGGTTGGGGCAGTCCTCAAAATTAGTACAGGCTGGGGATGAATGGATCCAGAGCAGCCTGAAGGAGAGGGACTTGAGAGTACTGGTGGATGAACAATTGGATGCAACCCAGCTGCACCTGCAGCCCATAAAGCCAACCACATGCTGGGCTGCACCAGAAATGTGACCAGCAGGTCAGGCTGGGGACTGTCCCACTCTGCTCCTGTGAAACCCCACCTGGAGTACAACATTCAGCTCTGGAGCCCCTGGCACAAAATATGGACCTCTTGGAGAGGGTCCACAGGAGGGCCAAAAATTGATTAGAAGGCTGGAACACTTCTATGGAGAAAGGCTGAGAGAGTCAGGGCTGTTCATCCTGGAGAAGGTTCTAGGGAGGTCTTATTGCAGCCTTTCTGTATTTAAAGGGGATTTTATAAGAAAGAAGGAGAGAACTTTACCAGAGTCTGTAGTAATAGAATAAAGGGCAATGAATTTAAACTAAGAAGGTAGTTTTAGATTAAATAAACGGAAGAAATTTTTTATGAGGATGGTGAGGCACTGGAACAGATTGCCCAGAGAAGTTGTGGATGCCCCATCACTCAAGTGTCCAAGGCCAGGTTGGGCAGGGGTTTGAGAAACCTGGTCTAATGAAAAATGTTCCTGTTTGTGACAGAAAGGTTCAACTGGATGGTTTTTAAAGGTCCCTTCAGACCCAAATGATTCTGTGATTCTATGGCTGTAAGATAGCTAATTTTTGTTCTTGGAAGAGCCAGGACTGAACCACAGTGTGTCTTGTCTGATGTCTTTTCAAAAAGGAAGCCTGTAGTTCCCATCTCTTGACCCCTCAGGAAACCTCAAAGGCCAGGCTGGCCCGGGACAGAACCAGATGAAAGTCTGAGTGCTGTTTAACTGTACTGGGGGCTCCAGTTGTGAGTCATGCAAAAACATTCCACTGCTGATTCCTTTTGCAAACAAACAAGCAAACTAGAAAGGAAGTGGAAAAGGACACTGACACACCTCATACTACAGAGACCTTTGGTGCTGTATCATGCTGGGCAGGGCCTGCACTCCCTTCTCGCTTGAGTGCTGCAGCCCCACATGGGGATGGGAGCTGCGTCTGTGGGGATGCCACATCATGGCAAGGAGGAGGTGTGACATAGCCACTCAACTCTTGGTGTGCTCACAGCCCAGACTTGTGTTAATGCAAGTACAGGGGTGAGCGAGCAGGGAAAAGAGAAGGTGGTATATTGAATCTTGGGTGTCACAGCAGGGGGAGGAAGGGGTGCCTGATTATGGGCTTGAAGAGATCCTAAGTTTCATGCACAAAAAGAAGATGAATTGTGTTGATCCTGCAGGTGCCTCCTCTGGGCAATGCAATTTCTAGCTGCTTTCTGCAATACAGTGACCATGTGTTCTTGTTAATTACTGCTAATTGCGGCCAGACATAATTTAAAGGTGTTTGCTTATAGACTGCCGTATATTGGAGAACAGAGCTTTCAAAGGACCTAAATGTTGTGGGAGCACATATACCATTGGCATCCAATAAAACCAGATGATTTTAAGTCACTGAGCAGCTTCTCAAAATTCTGTTTGTGAATCTTCAGGATACAAGTGCAGCCAAGGATGGTGACGGCCCTGCCATGCCCACTGCAACCCTTCAGATGTAGAGATGGTGAGAGGACCCTGTAGGTGAAGGAATTGTAGAGAACACTCAGAGCAGGCAGCCTAGCACCTCCTCCTCACTGCTGGCCACAGGTTGTTGAGTTTTGTGGTCAAGGTGACCACACAGAGCAGAGACCAGGATGACAGAAATCTTTGCTAATGACCGTTTGCACGTGCAAACATAGCAAAATGAGCTGTAAGTGGTTGGGCATCTGTCATTGGTGGTTAATGTATTCATTCACAGATGAACCTGAACTGAGCATGAAGAGGTGCTGTTCATGATATTCCTCCTTCTCTTTACTGGCAGGAGTTACAAGGATTTATAGTGTCAGCACGCTGCTACCTATGCATATTCCTCATTAGCTTTCACAGGCAGGCCTTATCAGAGCACGTATTTTTGGCAACATCATGAAGTCACCCTGGTTTTGTACTAAAGCTTTTCATGTCAATGGCAGTTTTATTTAAATAACATAATAATATCCCCAAAATATCCTATATATCAGCAAAAAGATTCCCCAGAGCTGTAGCCATCAGTAAAAATAATACTTCAAGTGTTTGCATTGCCCACAGGTGAGGGACAAAGAAGCTGATATGCAAAGCTTTGGCAGTGTTGCTGGTACCTATGGCAGCTCTTTTAGGTGTGGTGCCAATGCTTGTGAGCTTTCGCAGCTCATGCTAGATAGGGAAAGGAAATCAATCCAGAAACATATGAAATCTCCCAAAATTGCCCACATTAAAGCAGTCCGCTCCTGAGGCCCCCAATGAGAGCTGTCAGGGAAAAGTGACAGGGTAAAAGTGCCTAAATACCTTTTCCAATCTAGGCTTAAATAACTAACAAAAGCTATAAATATAGAGCATCTAAAACAAGCATCTTAACATCAGATATCTGTAAGTATCAGGTGCTAAAGCATACACTCTCCACAATAACCAGGAAACCAGTCTTAACCAAGTCTCCAAAACAACAGAATATAATCGATCTCAGTGCCAATTTATTTACTTGTGATGCATCAGAGTGGCTGATAGAGGCAGGGTAAAAATCTCCCCACCAACATGAGATGGGGCAGTCTCTGTGACTACTCACTCTACTGTATTTCCCTGTCTGCCTGGCTGCACAAAAGGCGAGACCCATCGTGTTGTGAAATCAGATTCTTGGAAGACAAGTATTAATGCCTAAGAGGTACCATTTAGATGTCTCTCTTATCCCAGCTGATTGGGATTACTGATTTTTATGAGACTGAAAGAACTTTCCATCTTTAAGATTGCCGTCTGTCCATCAAATTCAACTGAAATCACTCAAGTGGGTTTTGAAGTTACTGGGAAGAAGAAAGAGGTTGTGGAAATGATCCTGTGAAGAGGATAACAGCAAGCTGACCAAGCTGGTTATAGTCTCTGCACTTCACTAACTTCCTTTGGTTATGTGAAGCTGTTATGTGAAGAACTGAGAATTAACACTGGAAGTGTGGGCAGATGGTGTACAGTGATAGCATTTCTGTCACTACCTCTGTTCATCGGACTCAAAATATTAAATAGGAGCAAAATTAAAAGTGGAAACTGGAGTGAAGATCCTGCATGTCTCTTTGTGGAGGATGTGGGATCAAGTCACAAAGATCTTTAAGGGAGGTAAACATTTAAGAAACTCATCCTTGTGAGGAATCACATCCTTGTGGGCTCCAAAGACAAGAAAGGAGACTACTGACCTTGCTTCAGCTTTGTTTACATCTTAAGTAATTTACAGTTAACATTTTGAGGTTAGTTAACAAGCTGTTTCTGGAAAATGTCACCCCTTCTCTTTGCGGGGTCCTTGCCATCTGTCTTGGGTTGCAATACAAGACCTAGTCCCAATCTGTTGAAACTGTTTTTTTTTTTTCTTTCTCATAACTCCTGAGGGGAGGGGGCGGGTGTCTTTCTGTTAATCGGCCAACTGTTAAAACCAGGTGGAGCCATGTTCCTTATCTCTTCCATGACCCCTGCTCCCCCCAGGGGGATATCTTCAGTTAATAGGCCATTAAGGCTCCCTGCATGACTGATAACATTACATCATCCCATTGGGAGATGCTCCACCCAGTGGGAGGAGCCAAGCTTTTCTGCCTGGATAAAAACCTGATATTCAGTCACAACCAGAAGCCTGTTTTTCCACTGGATTCCCAGAGCAAGACCAGACCCATCTCACCACCACTGTACCCTTCTACAGGATCATCTCTACTCCCACAGAACCACATCTGTTACTCCAGGAGGACTTTTTTGGACTACTCCCAACACCCTGACCAGGGTGTCAGGTCATATTCTGACTCTGTGAGTGTTTCTAGGATGTTTGTTCATTTGTTTGCTTTGCTACATTTGTATATATTTTTTTTAATATTCCTAGTAAAGAACTGCTGGTCCTATTCCCAAATCTTTGCCTGAAAGCCCTTAATTGCAAAATTGTAATAATTTAGAGGGAAGGGGTTTCCATTCTCCATTCCAAGGGAAGCTCTGCTTTCCCTGGCACACAACTGTCTTTCGAAACCAAGACACCATCTCCTGCAGCCTGTCAAAGATGAGACACAACAGGATGAATTTTTCTACTGGCTGTCCTCATTTGGAAGATTCCTGAAGAATAAAGTTTCTGTACTCTTATGTGCTTTATTTTGCTTTGTGCTAACAGTGTGAAGAGAACTGAGGTTATGCATCAAGCACAGAAGTATAGATGGTCCTTTCTATCAGATGGATTGGATTTCCAGTCACTCCTAAGCTTCATTGTCTTGGAGGTATTTTGAACAACTGTCACATAGACCAAAAGGCAAATCTTCGGCGTGGCTTTTGGCAGATTTACCACACAAATCTGATGTCGCAGGAGAGACAGACACGACACTCTAAGGTTCAAGTGGCAATAGCGATCTTTCCTGTTCACAGCCCACATTTATATGGTTCTCAAAAAGCACGTGTTCGATCCCAATTGGTGAGTAACTTTTTGCCACCCAGCTCACTGGCCAATGCGTACCAAAGATTGGCCAGCTTCCACTCCTTGCAGTGAAGCCTTTCTGCTTTTAAGTGCTTTCTTCCTTAAAGATATTTACTTCCTTTTTTCATGGGTACAGGCTGATCAAGTCAAGGTCTGGGTTACTTGTGTCTGTGAGGCCTTCAGGCCACCTGTCAGCCATCACATCTGAGGTCAGCACAAGAGCAAGATACAGATCTGCTTTACTGCACTAAACACAGGTATCCAACGTAGACAACTACTTTTGTGGACATGTCCTTCAAAATCCACAATGAAGTTCATCAATAATATACTGCATTGTATAACTAATTTCATCTCAAAATGATGTCTAAGAACATGATGACCCCATCTAAGATGCCTGAAATGATCACTCACACCCTAAAAGTGACTTTGTCCCACAAGTGGCTCAAAATAGAGCATAGATGACTGTCCCACATGGAAACATCCCTTGCTGCTGAGTGGCAGTGAAGTGTTTAGAAGACACACTGCCCTCAGTTAAATGTAATGTCAGATGTTTGCCTCAGCTGCCATCAGTCCCCCTTTTACTCTTCAGTCAGTTATAGCACCAGTTATTTGTGACTTCCAAGTGCCCATCCAGAGCATGTGAGCAGTGCTGGCTGTGCAGTGCCCATGCCTTGACAGACCCATCACCAGAGTGCTGCAAGCCATGGGCTGGGTGATCCGAACAGCCTTTTGCAGCAAAGAGGGAGAAGTACCTTTGGTACCTGTGGCTGCTGTGCAAGCCACACACTGGGCAGTGAACAGTGGGCATGAGAGTAAGCACCTGGCTGAGATGCATCTCACTTCTATTTAAATAACCCATTAGTCATCCAACTACCATCAACTACGTATTCGTATGAGTATTTAAAGTAAATGGAATTAGGCCCCTCAGGTCCTTAAAGCCTGGATGTGAGCTGCTGCTTGAATTGTGAAACACTTTAATACCTTTTTAACGCTGTTCCTTAATAAATATTTGAGAAAAATGAGGTTTATCCTCCCCTAGTTGCTTGTCATCACTTGCATGACTTCAGCTACACTGCACACTCCACTCCCAGTCCCACCGCACCCTTCCCTTGCTTCACGCACCTGCGTGTTGGGAGAAATGGGGAAGGCCATTTAATTGAGGGACAAAGTTTACAATCAGGGAACGAGTTCACAAGTTTACAGAGAGCAGCAAGTGATGTCAAAGCCTACTGGTGATGTGGCTTGTCATTCTAGCTGGGAGGGGAGGGGCAGGCTGGGGCAGAAGCCCTTTAAAAGAGACTGAGGGAGTGAATCTGTGATGCTACTGCAAAGCAGCCCTTCAGGGAAAGCCAATTACCTCCCCAGCCTCCTGGAGATTACAAGAAAGAGCACCTTGAGGTGAAACAAAGGAGAGATGAGGGGGACGGCAATGAAAGGACTTGGGCTGTTCATTTTCAGTGCAAGTGAGTACTAATTTGGTTATGGCCTCAAGGGTTGTGTGGAAGGAAACAGCACTAGGAAGTAGAAGGACTTCAGGGCACTTTGTATGTCTCTTTTTTGTTCAGTGAAGGCTCCTTTGTGTTTATGGCCAGACAAGTGTGTGTACCAATCTCTGTGCTGAATGTCCTGACATACAGGCATCTCCCAATACTGTTAGGAGTGGGGAAAAATGCTGTTCTTCATGAAGCTGGAAAGTATTTTTCATAAACAGTTTTACTGGTTTCTGTTAATACAGTATTTATCTCTGAAGAAGGAACTTCATTCTCTGGAAGTCTCAGTTCCACTGCTTTTTATCCTGTCTCATTTTCTTATATCAATGTTCCTATACCTTATTCCAGGCCTCAGACCAAGCCACATGCATGGGAATTGCTTGGGGTTTTTTAACTAAAAATCCTGAAAACCTCACTTCAACAGTAAGACCCATAAAAAAGAAATTCAGGAAGTTTAAAGTAATCAGACAAAGTGGATGGGCTCCTCATGCAACAAATGTGACTTGGGTCATGGTTTGATGGTCATTACATAACTTGTGCAATGCCATTGGTATTCACTCTCCTTTTTCATTATTTTCACCTTTCATGCTGTGCAAATTAAGTACGGGGAACTTTTCAGAGAGAAATAAGTATGTAAAATGAAGCTTTTTTTTGTTGCTTGATCAGAATCTCAATTTATTTCAGCAAACAAATTAATCCTGTAATTATATTAATTACCCTTCAGCCTGTTAACAATTACTCAGTAAGGAATGTGAAAGTAGAAATGTCACTTTGATTTTCTTCTTCTTTTATACAAGTACAAATCTCTAAGTTAAGCAGAGGGAGATAAAACTTTCTCAATCTCTTAAAATGTTACAAACATACAAAGTGATAACACACAAAAAAGTAATTCTAGGGCTTAAATCTAGGTGACGTTGTCTCTCTAGTAGTATGTAGGCTTTGTCCTCTCTCCTTTTTTGGAGTTCTTTCAGAATTTGCTTCCCCTCCCTTCAGCCATATTTTGAATAGATTATATTTTCCTTCAGAAAACCCCAACCTCTGAAGAATAAACCACAACTTTTAAACATGCTGACTGTGAAGTGAAATGTGGCGAAAAGTGTGAAGGAGGAAATCAGCCTGAGTATGAAACTGTGTTGCCTCCCCGAGAGAGGGAAGCTCTTTCTGAGATGCAGAAAGAGGTGTGGGTGGAAATGAAAAAGCAGAGGCAGTGGGACATGAGGGTGACAGCAACAGATGAATAAGTGCATTACAGGCTCTGCCTCACAGGTGTTGGGTTCAGCTGCTCCCCAACTCTGCACCAAACATGTCTGGAAGAAAAGAAAGATCTCATTTATCGTAGGATTTGACTCATCCAATTGGAAGAAGGAAAAGAAGTCTTAGGGTTGGGCAGTTTCTTCTCTGCCTCAGGGCTGCGTTTCTGACCTGTCAGTGAACCCCAGCCCAGTGGAACCAGTTTCTGAATGACAATAAGATCAGGAAATGGGTTTTGCTCCATCTCCTAGTACAGACATGGTGCTTTTCACTTAAATGCAGGAAAGCATCTCTATCCAGTCACAACAAGCAAGGAGAAAGCTTTCCCAGGTGTCTCTCATACAGAGAGCATATGAAAACAGCAGTCAGAAAGAGCCCTGGGGCTGTGCAAACATGGGCCTTACCCTGGGTGCTCCAGAGCAGGGAGAGATCTGGGAGTGGCTGCAATAAAAGCATGTTAGAAATACTTTGCCCTGGTTTCCTTCTCATAACTGTCAGCAGTTGTAAATGAAATAATCCCCAAGAGAACAGAAGCCATGTCACAGAGGAAGAGGTGAAAAGACACCCCACTAATGAACTGCAGGAGCCCACAGAACAACTTGGTGGTGGGGCAGGGCATGCAGAAAGATGGGAATTTAGGCTAAAAGCAGATCCCTGTGCCAACTGTCCCACGACACGCTGTGTAATTACCTGAACTGTCACCCCAGGTTCTCAGTGCAGTGACAACACAGCCTTTTGGGTCCCAACATTGCTATTTTCTAAGGGACACTTGTTCACTGCTAGTCAAGGATCTGGCAGTGCTCAGCTTGCCAATGGTGCTCACTAACTGACCTAGTGCATGGGGCTGTGTGCTTTTCCTGTCTAGAAAAGTGGGTTTTCACAACCAGTTTGCAACTCAAGGTGGAATCTAGAAATCCTTTGCTCTCTCCCTTGTACATTACACTTCATTATTGATCTAAGCTGGACAAAGATATGGCAGAATGAGGACCCAAAGTTTGCTAGGTGGCAACTTTTCAGATGAATCCCCTACAGGGAACAGTGCCTCAGCTTTCAGAAGCAAACCTTCACCACCACATGCAGCATGCCCCTCATGGGAGAAACCCTCCTCCTCTTTCCTCCTTACTGCATCATGTTCCTCTCTGCCATGGGAGCACCTCTGGGCAGCATTTTCTTCCTTGCCATTTACGGTTCTCCAAAATGATTTCCACAAATGATGGTGCCATTAAAAAAAACAAACCAAAGCCTCAAACGAACAAACCCAAACACAGAACCCACACAGACTGTTAGGAGGAAGCAGGTGTTTTTAACCATGGATTCCTGCAGGCATGAAGGTCACCTATGGCAGGACAGACATAAATGTCCAGCTCAATTCTGAGAATAACAAAGAGGCAATGCTTAGACATGATGAATTAAGAGCAAGTCAGAGGGAATTCAGTGTAAAAGAAACACCTGCCCTGTGCCCTGTGTGCTTCCCCAGGGCACAGAGGGATTTCTGTTTCATTTGAATCTCAGCTATTCCTGTGTTCCAGAGGTAGGAGCTGGAGTTCTTGGAGAAAGGTGGCTACTACCTTACTCATTTTCAAAAAAACCTAAGAGCTATTCTTCCCTTGTTTCTTTCAATCACTCTTTCCTTCTCTAGGTTATTCTGTTTTCAGGGATGAAAAACATGAACAGGTTTTGACTCCCTAGCACAAAATGTCACTTTTCTACGGATTTGGATTGAGGCAAGTTATTTGACAGTTTTCCTGATCCTTGAAATTTGACAATATCAGTTTGTTAGTTTAGCCTGAATCCTTAAGACTGCTGATGCACTTGTAGTATCTGTTCATCTGTCTCCCTCTGTACATTCGGAACTGTCAAAGAGTGTCAGTCACGCTGAAGCAGGGCTCAGGAAAAAAATAAAGCATCTTTCTAAACTCCATGGCAATATATGAGTAGGTGAAGAAGGGGGAAGCAAGGAACAGAGAGCAGAGTTTAGCTCTAAGCCATCCTGAAGCAGCGTCCCAGAGCCAATCACCCCAGTACACTCACCTCTGGCTCAGTGGGGAACGACAAGGAATGAGGGGTTATTGTGGCATGTAAGGAAGCCAAAGAGACTACCACGGAATCCAGATGTTGTTATTTTTGCCAAGTCCAGCATTTATTCTCTTCCTAGTTCTGCTGTCTGCTCACAGTCTCACTGTGGAAGCACCTGCGAGGCAAATCCAGGTGGCAAGAGGAAGCAACGCTACCCTGCGCTGTAATTTTAAAACGAATGCAGTTGTTGACAGAGGAGACCTGGTTGTCTGGAGGAATATCAAGAGCAAGGTAAACTGAGCTGCAGAAAGAAACAGATGAGAGGGCAGGAGGTGGAAGCTGTGGGTGGGAATGGATGTTGGAAGAAAAAGATTTCTTCCAGACTTTTTTAAATCCCAGAACTGTGCAAACAGAAATGCTAGATGCAATTTATCCCAAATCTATTGCACAACACTAGGCAAGCCCCCACCCCTCTTCCTCCTCTCTCTTGGTCTTACCACTGTTTACTTAGGATACATCACTGTATGTACTGTGGGGTTTACATCTATTAAAACCTGTGAAACACTCAGATAGTTTCTAAAAATATATGCATATATATAAATGTATGTGTCTAATATGCATATCTTTGATATTATATAGGAAGTTTTAAGTTGATAAAAGTACATGGAGACATTCTTGAGGTCTCTTACACCCATCTGAAGTACTTGAAGGTTAAGAAACTTTTGAAGTTCTCCTTGACTTCTTGGGAATTAGTGGGAGGGGGAGCAGCCTTTGGAGATCTCCTTGCAGGACCTGCCAAGGGCCTCTTTTCTGGAGATCCTTGCTGGGAGAGTTTGTGTAACCATAGGGCAATTTGAGTGACCTGAGTCTCAGACAAATCTCATGCTGTCCTCTCCTCATGGCGAGGAGAGATGAATAAGCTGCAGCAAAAGACATCAGTTGTCTCTGATTTCAGGTAAGGTGTAAGAAGGGGATTCCAGATAGAAACAGAGATCCTTTTGAATTTCTATGTTTTTCTTGGCTTTTTCTCAAACTGGCGCAGTTTGAGGTCCTCTTTTCCAAGCTGGTCTTTAAGAGTGGGCTGATTCATGGAGTTACATGGCAGACTCACACAGAAGAAACTGGGACTGATCCTGTTCCCTCCCTCTCTGCCAGCTTGATATTGCCACGCGGTATTTTGATGGGTTGGTGCAGTACGGGGAGGGCTACGACCATCGCATCCAGTTCAGTGGTGACGTGGACGGCGGGGACATCAGCATCACCATCAGTGCCGTGACCATGGAGGACAACGGGACCTACGCCTGCAGCGTCCGCCTCCGGAACGACTTCCCCGCGCAGACCGCGCTCCTGGATCTCTTTGTCCTCGGTGAGGTGACGCAGGCGATGCCACACCCTGTTAGACACACCTGCCCTTGCTCTAACGTCCCCATTGGTTTAAACAACAGATTCGCTAATAGCAAGAAGAAAAAAAATCCCCAATTCCGCCTTTGGTCTTTTCCTACTCCTGTGGAAGGATGCCAGGATGCACGGAGCACGCAACTCCCTCAGACACCCAGCTGCAGAAAACAGCCTTTAGAGTTGTGCAGCTGGCTTTCCTAATAATCCAGGCATCATTACAGGGCTTTCCTCATCCCCCCTGTGGCCTGTCACGCTCCAGTTATCAAAGGATGGGTTACCTAACACTATTAGACATATCCGAAAAAACATCTTGCAGTTCCTTCTTGGCTTTCCAGTGCCAAAAAGGGAGAAACAAATTAGAAACAAATTAGACCCAAATTCACTTTAAGTTCCTTTAAGATGAAGGTGGCAGGTACAAGACCAGCCTCTGCTTGCAAGAATAAAAACCACAGATGCAGATGGGCTGAAACAAGAAACTGCTTCTGGTTAATACAACCCTTTTTTTCTTCCTTCAGTTGCACCATCCAAGCCCGAATGCAACATCCTGGGGACACCACAATATGGACAGACAATCAACCTGACCTGCGTTTCTCACGAGGGTTCCCCAACGCCCAAATACACCTGGAAAGGTTTCACTGTGCAAAATGAGCCCCGTGTGCTACCACACACAGAAGGTATGGGAAATCCAAAGACATCAAGGCGTTGAGGTCTCTGCAGATAAGGGCTGGAAAGATTTTAAAATGCAAATCCAATGACACTCTTAAAGCTATTTCTAGGATGCTCTCTGAACAGGATTTTGAGAAGTTATCATTTTGATACAAGACATGTTCATGAGTAACTTAGCAGGGGGAAAAGGACTCTTATCTGAAGTAAAAATGGTCAGAAAAACTTTAACTTCAGCTCTCCCCTGGTGAGAAAGCTGGATGGCTCTGGAAGCAGCCAGAAATAATTGTTTCTCAATTGCTCAGAGTAAGGCATAACATGAGGAACAACACTGAGTTTTCTGTCTTTACATCCCAGCCTGCTTCACAACGAGCAGATCTCTTTCTAAAAGGAAGGAAACAAAAGCTGGCTCTTGAAGTTTTCTTCCAGAGATGACCCCTCACCTAGAAGAATAGGGTATGAGAAAGTTACACCATTCCTGCTTTGAGCATGAAAAAGGCTTCTGGTTCTTTAGGACTGACACAGAGGCCCTAACATTTTAATTGCTTTTATTTGACGTCAGAATCTGGAAGGAAAAAGGAGCTGAATTTCCCCACAATAGGACCTAGACAGAACTATTTATGCAGAAATTAGGGTTTAATACTCCTTTAAGTGTATCAGTGACAGAGAACTCAGATTTATTTCATTAAACAACTTTGTTTTTTTCCTGGCCCGTCCAGCTTCGGGAAGACTAAGTGCCTTGTACCTACCCTTCCTGGTTTAAGGGAAGTAAACTAAAGATAGAAAGACTCCACAGGATATTCCACACTCACGAGCCAATTCTTGCATCAAATATGCAAAGGACAAAGTATCACCAGGGGCAGGAACTTTATTCATTTCGCTGCCACTAAGTGGTGCCAGCGAATCACGCACAGCCCTGAGCACAGCGGGGACTTGTCACAGCAGCAGCTTCTGCTGTCAGCCTGTCCTTCCCCGGGACAGGAGTCTCTGCTGGCCTGTTCCCACCTCATTTCTGCTCTCATCGGAGCGCCCGCGGCCAAGCAATGTGCCAGCCTGGTGCCCCGGGCTGCCTGGGCGCCCTATTGTCACTACAGGCAATTGCCTTCTGTGCCAAGCAAGTCCCACTGCTGCAAAGTGTGGAGAACCCCCTCAGGAGACGCTCCAGAGCTGACAGTACCTGACCCACTTTTTTTCCCCATTTCACTCACTCAATTACTTTTGATTTATTAGGAGGATTTAAATTCCACTTCTAGATTGAGACCTTGACAGCTACAAACGTTACCCCCCCGCAAAAAAAAGGAACATTGAGACAAGTAAATACAAGGAGCATGTAGAGACTAAAAGAAAAATATTAAAATTAAAAATCAATCAAGCATATGGTTTGTCATTTCTCAGTTTGCATGCTCTTCTACTATCTGGCACTAGGTGCCAGCAAATCCTAAACATAAAAAATGTGAGATCCCAGGGAACCAGGAAAGTCATTAAAAAGTATTCAGTCCTTTGCTTTCAGAGCAGGGATCCTCACAAGGATCCCTGACCTCTCTCACAAGCAAAAAGCATGGACTACACATATCCCTATCAGCCGGAGATGTAACAAACAAACTGCCTGAGCAGACAGAGCTAAGCTTCAGCCTGTTGTTCTGAGCTGTGTGAGAGAGGACAGAAAGCATCACCATCGCTGCAGTTGTGTCACTAGAGTTCTTCTTTGTGTGGCTTCTCCCAGACTAGAAAACTTTTCCCCCCACTGATAAATAATTCATATCTGAAATGCTAAGAGCTACAGGACTGAAGAGCTTTCTCTTGTTTAACAAATTAATTCATCAAGATGGCCAGGCCTCAGAGGCAGATCCTGATTTGGGCATCTGACCTTTCTCAAAATCCAATGCCAAAAAAAAAAAAAAGCTTTCTCTAAGCACAGACACTTCTCTACCCTCCACCTACAATTTTCTTTCCAAAAGGAATGTTCAAATACCACATGTTCCCTGTAATCAAAACAGCACACTTCTGTTTATCCTCCCACAAATCACTCTAAAACCTAAGGATGAGCATGGCAGCTCCCGAGCAAGACAGAGCAATCCATCAGCTTTAATAATCTCTCATCACTCCAACCATCCTGGGCTGGAACTGAGGGCTGCTGTCGCCACTTCCTTCCCTGCTTTAATTCTTTTCTTTCTGGGCCTGATTTGTGTTTCACAACAGGGCAACAAATAACTCTGAAGAACATCTCCGCAGACACCTCTGGCTTTTACATCTGCACTTCAACAAACGTTGTGGGCACAGAATTTTGCAACATGACAGTCAGCGTTGTGCCACGTAAGAGATGGGGCTGCCTCGGGGAAGAGAAGTACCAGAGAGAATATCTTAGCTCAGAGCATTAAAGGAGGGGAATGTTATTATCATCTGCCTTCTGCACACCTTTAAGAGAGACCTCTCCACTGGTTTGCATGCTGGTAGAGCACTCACCAACCCATTGGGTTAGTTCAAAAATGACAAAAGAGCTCTATAGAGTCAGACAGCACTGAATTTGTGATGTCTGAAACAAAACTTTATAGCCAAAGAAGAGCAGTTGTCCCTGTTAGTAGCTAACTGCTCCTGTACTACCCAGTACAGAATTTCCACTTGCTGAAGTCAAACAAATGTGGCTTCCACTCACTCTGGAGCTGGGGGAGGGGTCTGAAGTGCAGTGATTGTGCTGACCCCCTTTGACATCATTCCCCCTGCTAACTCCTCCCTTCCCACGCAGCATCCATGAACATAGCTCTGTATGCTGGCATCATTGGGGGAGTAGTTGCTGCCATTGTGGTGATTGGGATCATCTCCTACTGCTGCTGCTGCCGGGCAAGCAAGGAGACTGACTACGAGATGACGTGAGTACCTCTCCCTTCAGCAGTGAATGGAACAGATGAAGGGTTCTCCTTTTCCCTCCAGCATCAACAGAGGGGGTGGAAAGCTGGGGAGAAAAGTAATCTGGGAAAGCGTGCACTGCTTTCTCCTTTCAGTGTCCACCCCAGTGGTTCCCATCTCTCCTCATGGGACATGCCCAGGAGTCCCAGACACATTTGCATCTCTGGGTCTCTTATTCAAACCTCCGAGGTGAATTAGCACACATGCTACAAAAAAACCCAAGTAGTTCCCACACCTCTTGCATCACCAGCAAGACTGAACTTGTGGACTTCAGCTGGGTACAGTTCTAGATCAGCTTCGAGCAGCTTAAAAGTATCCTAACACAAAATCTCTTCAGTCAGGTCTCTGGCTGGTTTTGATTGACATCTCTACTTCTGAACAATGTTTTAGGGTGCAAGAAGACAGAAAGGAACCCTCCAGGCAGGTGCCAGCAAGGCAAGAGAGCATAGGGGAGGATGTGGAGAATGCATGAATGAAGAACCCACTGCCATCTCCAGGATCTGCTGAGGCACAGACATCATTGTAGAGAAGAAATCAATCCCTCTTTCTTACTGCAAGAAGTTGAATTATAAAATGAAAGCCAAAGGTTCTGCCTTCAAGCTCTGGGAGAGAACATTCTTGCTTCCCTGGAAAGAAGTGCTTGATGTACAGCGAGCACCAACACACAATCTCACAGCAGAAAGATGCACATGGAGCATTGCTGCACCCAGTCCTCCAAAAATAACCAGTCTTCCCGACTTCCAACTTTCTGAAAAAAGAAACCAGTCAGGTCTATTTGGAGAACAGAGCTGCTGATGTATCCCCAGATGCAAAGGTTTCAAGATCACAAACTGCATTTCATCAAGGAAGGGCGGTCATTTTTACTGATTCATGCAAGTGTCACAGCTCTCACCATTGTCCAACAACTTGACTCTTTTTATGGAGGTTGAAGCAAGATGATTTTAAAAGACATTTTATTAAATGTGTTCTTTGTATATATTATACATGCACATATCAATAAAGATTTGGAAAAAAAAATCATCGATGACCAATGAATCTCCTTGTTTGGGACAACAGTGCATAATAATGTCACAGGTAAGGTAAGAACTTTGATGGGCAGCTGATAAGAACTAGAAACAATCTAGCCTATTTACTGTCAGCCTCCTGAATTTCTGAATTCTAGCTCCCAGAGTTCCTAATTTTCATTACATTACTCTTGCCTCCTTATTGTTGCATGGGCAAGTCAGAAATAGCCCACTGCTCCTGCTGCTTCTGAAAAAATGACAATGTGAGAGCATGTGCATGGCAAGCACATCCTTAATTTAAAAAAAGGGGCGGGGAGAAGGGGAAGGAAGAAGGAAAAATAGCTTTTTATTCAAAATGGTAACAATTTAATCAGAAGCACTGTATTTTATCTTCAAGAGGTGTGCAAATGTGGAGGGTATCTTTGGAAGAGAATGGACAGTCCATCCCCAAGGACTATCAATGGGCATTAAAGGTAATTAACAGCTTTTGGGGGTTGGTTGCCTTTTTTTTCTTTTTCTTTTTTTTAAAGATACATTTGCAGTAACGTACTTATCCTTTCAAAACTCCCTATTGCATCTTCAACTTTGGGAGTTTCAGGAACTTACAGCAATGCCTCCCACATACCCTTTACCCCTAACAGTTACTGTAATAAATATCCAAAATTTAACTTCAAAGAAGAACCAGACATCCTCCTACACATGACCAGCATTTTCCAGATTTCAAACTATGAAAATCACCCTACCAGAACAGTAATTCTGGCTTGCTTTCTAGCTGCCTTTGTTTTACATAATACTTAAAATGCAATTACTGATTTGTAGTACTAACAACTGCAGAGACCAACAAGGGGAGTTCTTTACAAAGAACACACAAATCCAAATCTCTCTGGCAATGGACAACCTGAAATGCAAGACATTCTGAGGACTTTTTCTCATGATGCAGGACAAAACATTGCAAAAATGGATGGCTAAAAAAGAACATTGCACAGGTAAGCTGAAGGCAGATAAAAAATGAAGTGCACAGCTCAGAAGCAGAGCTGGTATGTATTCCAGTCTCACTGTAACAAGCGAGGATAGCGTGTATTATCTAATTACCATTGCAACACATTTCTACTGTGAAACAAAAGCTATTTCTTTTATAAATGTTACAGACATTAGTCAGCACAACCTGTTTCCTCCACCAAAACCCTGTGCCTGAGGAGGGCTTCTGCTGAAGGATAACAGTGTGGATTCTCAAAGATCTTAACTGGAAAGTCCAGCAAAAGGACTTGAAAATTATCAGCAGAATAATGCCAGAATCTGTCCAGAAGCTGGCTGTGGCCACTAAACCATTGTAACACTCTGTTACCTGTCCCACACTTCACTTTTAGCATAGGCGAAGCTTAATTACTGTTTGTCAGCTCTTCAAGTAACACCTGCACAGCGGTCATTTCAGGCATGAAAAAAACCTCAGATTAGCAGTAAGCAACTGCACTAAGTTATCTGAAGAAACCAGCCACAAAATACAGAGGAGTTTACAAAGTTACCCCCAAACCCCTCAATTTAATTCTCCGTAAACAGATTCCGTAAGAACTAGCAGAGGAAAAGCAGGAGAGTCCAACTTGACATTTAAAACAGAACTACTTCAAGGTCTGCAATTCTAAGCTCAGTTCTGCACCGAGAAATAAACTAAGTGGTAGCACATGGAGATATGGCTGAGATAATTCAGTGCTGCTTATCATTTCTTACCTTTTTAAAAATACCTTGGAAGTAGTGCATTTATCAGAATGCTTTACGTGTTTTTCCTCAACCAATTTGTTCTACTCTGTCAGCCAGAAATACACAAATACACATATTCAAACTCATGCCGTATTCCAGGGTTTTCCTGTGACTGAATTAATTTCCTGCCTGTCTTGTATGTCTTTTGAAGCAGGAATAACTCCAAGAGTTACCTCTTGGAGTAATACCTTGTAATATAGCCACCACCTTATGTAAAATTAAACCAGCAATAATGAATTTGGAGGGAAGATAAATTACGCTCATGATACTTAACTAATTCCCAAGAGTTAATGTATGTATACTGAACTTCAGTAACCACTTTCCTCGAAAGGCAGGAAGGAGGGAGAAAATGTATGACCAGGCAGAAAAGTAAATTCCTACTTTATACTTTACATAGCAAACAGTAAACTACTGTTTAGTTATGTTCAACTTTCTTTATTCACAAACTAATCACAGAAATCAAACAGGCTGATCAGGCATAATTTAGCATTGACAAATCCATGATGACTCTTTCCAGTCCCCCACTTCTCCTTCATGTACCCAAAAACACGTTCCAAGAGGGCTTGCTCCACGATTTTTCCAAGGAGTGCAGTAGAACTGAGCAGCCCAGGCTTTCCTAGATCACCCCTTAGACAGACGGGTGCAGTATTTGCCTCCCATTGCTGCGGACTTCCTGCGCAGTCAGCGACCTTCCAAAGGTGAGAAAACAGCCTCGAAAAAGTGTCAGTCAGCTTCCTCAGCATCCTGGGATGCAGCACATCTGGCTCGAGGGACTGCATGGCTCTGCAACTCCCACTGCTGCTGTTCTCCTCCCTGAGCACAGATTTGCTTTCCTAACAACATCCCTACAGCCCTGGCCGGTGTTTGTGGGCTCTTCCTTCGTAGCCCACACCTGCTTCTCCCTCCCTTACACTGCAGCAGCACTGTGATGCAGCCACAAGATCCCTGTGAAGACAAGAGAGCCTTCCCAATCCATCTCCCTGCACTCCTGGATTGTTTTTGTGCTTGGGAGACACTGTCCTTAATGAACTGCCAACCTTAATGCTCCTTTAGCCCACAGAGCTGGCCCCAGGGATTCCACCCCACCCCATTTCCCATACAACCACGGAGATCTGCTCTCAGTGCCTTCCCCACTCTTCTCAGGATCCTGGGAAGTATTTCCAGTATCACAGACACACAAAAGCCGGTGCTGCCACAGCCCAATCAAGATTCAGTAGAGTGCACAATTCACAACTTGTCAGAAAGACAAGAGTTAATTATCTCACCATCCTTGTTGCCAGAGCAACTGCACTCCTTTTCTGTTTATCTGTATCAACTGTTCCAGGAAAGACACCGAGGCAGCGTTCTGGCTGATGAAGTTCACAGTACAATGATCAAACCTCCAAGATTAATTCCGAATGTGTTGGTGCCACTACTAAATTTATTACAGCCCGACATAAGGAAACTTGTAACTTCTGCTGCACGTTACCTGTTCACTAAGGACTGAAGGGAATTATTTGAAAATGGCAGTTAGAGAAGTTTATGGGAGCCTCCACAACAGAACCATGGAAAAGTGAGGGAACAGAGATAATACAGAGTTAGATTAATAGAAGTGTTTGCCAATTCCTTCATTTTACTAAATCATTGCAATAAAATTTATTGGCTGGCCACTCTAGGGTGACAGTGAGGGATGATAATCCTGCAGAAGTCATCAGGAGGGCAGAAACCAGATAACAAACTTGTTTTTCTCCTGCTCCACCACAGTACATTTACTCTGCCAAAAGGAGTGATGTTGTTAAAGCCTTTGCAGTCAGCTGCAGCTACTTCTATCTGTCAGCCGGAAAATAAACCCAGTTTTATACACAGTCACTTCACTTTTGGGCAAAATTTGAAATCCTTGCTAGCAGAAAGGGTTAGCACTTTTTATTTCAACTAACAGGTTCAAAAGCGCAGCCCCTCTATGATAATTATGCAGGTTTTTAAAAAACTTATCAGGAAAAGGAAAATACACCTATTCTACAAGAAAACTGAGACAGGGTTTATAAATTGAGACAGGAATAGAGGTTTTCATTCACCCAAAACAAGTACTTATTCAGAAGAATCTGACCTTCAGCACACCACCTTTGACTGTGACAGCTCAAAACCCAGAATCCCTGAAATGGCAGCAAGTTTCCCAGTGGGGAATGACTCAGCATGGACCTCATTCGAGGCAGCTGGCACAGAACACAAGCCATGGAAGGAGCAACAGCTGTCGTTGTTTGATCCAGGACCACAGCACTGCTTCCTCCAGCCTGACACCTGACAGATCTCCACACAGAAAATCCCCACCAAATTACTGCCTTGTTTCTATCTTTTAGGATTTGGATGAGTGACACATTGCTAAGGATGCAACAGAGATTCATCTTACCTTGGACACAACAAACACCCTCTGGTAACATCACAGTTAATGCAGATCCCAGAAGTGGCAGAGGCACCAAGAGTCAAGAGACAGCGTGGCTTCCCTCCCCACACATCACTCACTGTCCAGCTTCTGATCTCACACTCGGGAGGTGACGAGGGAGAGCTGCTCCCCATGTGAGAGAGCAGCTGGAATGCAAAGCTCCACCAGGGAACAGGCACTGAGCCAGTCCAAGCTCGTGGGGTGGACACACAGGACAGGCCAACATGGGCGAACAGGACACTCCAGGGGATGTCTGCTGCAGCTAGCCCTGCCAGAGGGAAGCTCTCCAGGCTCTTCACACACCTGTGAGGAGCCTGACACTCCTGACAGAAGGGACTGAGGAGCCACGGTGATCCCTGCTGGATCTCATCCTTAGGGACAAGAAAGAACTGGTCGTGGATGTGAAGGCCAGAGGGCAAATTTAGCTTCAGTAATCACGAAACACTGGAGTCTAGAACTGAAACAGAGAGGAAAACAGCAAAAAGCAGCATCACAGCTCTGGACCTCAGAAGAGCAGTCCTTGGCCTTGTTCAGAGATGTACCTGGAAAACTCCTGTGCCACACGGTGCTGGAAAGAGCTCCAGGCAAGCCTGGTGATTTTTCAATTATCACCTCCTCTGAGACAAACAGCAAAACAAGCAGAGGTTGACCAAAGAGCTCCTGACAGAACTCACCCCTGAGAAGGAAACACGCAGGAGACAGCAGCAGGGACAAGTGACTGGGGAGAAACACAGAGGAGGGCTGTGTGTGCAGGAATGGGAAAGCCAAAGCACACCCAAAGCTGCATCTGGTGAAGCAGAGGGAGGCAAAAGGGATTGCTGTGGGTGCATCTGTGTGGCAATGGGCAGCTGGTCAGGAAGGACAAGGCTAAGGCAACCTTCACCTTGAGCTTTAATGGTACAATCAGCCTTATCAGCCAAAGCAAAATTCAAATTGAAGATGTCAAAAGCAGGTTTTTGATCTACAGTATATATGTGTGCATCTGAGAGAATGCTGCAACTTCTGCCATGCCCCTGGTTCCTGCAGTTCATTAGAAGGAGAAGGTGGACAAGCCAGCAATGCATAAGTAAGAGTTAAATTAAAAACAGCAACTACTGCTTATTCTATGTTAGCATACTTTATTTTTCAGTATCAGTTACATACTCTGAATGTAAAAGAGCATGATTACAGGTCAAGGTACTGATGGAGACTAGATCAGCAAAGCTGTCACTACAGTCATTGTTTTCATGACCCTCAAGACAACTTTTCTGGCCAAAACCTTTAGAGTAGCAACGCACAACTCAACCACTTGTCTACTACTATTATAACAAGAGCAAAAATCCCTAATAACTTGGCAATGTGTGTGTTAAACCAGGATAACTTTTACCCATTCCTGTCACAGGAACGAGTCAGCTGCTCTACTAGGAGGACAGGAAAGTCAGGTCTGATAGAACCTATCAGATGTCTCCTTCACAAAAACAGCTCTTTAGCCAGTTCAGCAGATGTGCTAGCAAACACCCACATGCAGAGAGTTGTCACCATTACATTTTATCCTGTGGAAGGTACATGGTTACAGCCCCCAGGCTGCACCACTCAAACTCTGCCAAAGAGTCGTTTTGCCTTCTCTTGGTTTTGTGTCCCCTGGAGAATTTTGTCATGCAAGTGGGGAGAGGTTTGTCCTGATTTTGACACAGTTTGTGCCTTACCAGTACTACTGCTGGCACTTAGGAAGTGGGCTAAAGTTGCAATCCCTCATCTTTATTTTCCTTTACTTAAAGGAGAGAAGCATTACTTTATTGTGCTTGTTTTTCAGAATTTATTTTTCCAGAAATCAACCACAGTTGCAAATTGCAGAACAGCCAGGGAAGCCGAGTTCCAAAATGAAAGAATTTTCTATCATCCTTCAACAGCTGTTTAGGTTCCCCCCCAATAAATGCAAAGTAACAGTATGAAATGGGCTACTTTAAGTTAGTGTACACATTCTAATAGCACAGATCTTATGATTTTCACTACAAACAACCCCCTCTAGAGTTGTTGGTTATTACAGGAAGGCAGTTACTGCCCCAGTTAACAGCCCACTGCCTACAGCATATAATTAGATCTTCTACATCTTATGTGCTATTTTAATTTACAGGTGGTAAAGTACAGATATGCCATAGAATCCTAATGGCATTTTCCCACTTCTGTTCACATTCTTTATTTCAGTCTTGATATGTAATACATTAAGCTTAATAAAAAATGTTCTTAGGTTTGTGTACTTCACACTGAATAAGTATTTTAACAATAATTTTTAATGAATTCTCTCCTACTTAAGAACTGAAACAAACTTTTATTGCAACAGTGAACTCTGAAAATGCTTGAAAAACAATAGTTCTGTACGTTATGAAACATGAACGCAGCAATGGTTGTCAGTTAAGGAACCTGGACAACTCAACAGAAATGCAGAAAAGCCTTTCGCACTACTTGATAGACACTCTGAGTCTGTTACAACATTCCTTCATTGGTAAATTGCAGCCTTAGAGCTTTATTGTCCCTTATTCGGTGAAAATTTGCAGGTAGGACGGCAGCCTCCAAGGAAGGAAATACACAACCAAATGAGGAAATTCAGTGATAAAGGTGAACAGTTGGGTAGGAATAGAAATGCTTCAGTGATCCTAAAACACTAGAAGAAAGGGTTCAACTGGCCTCACAGCAACTCTAACAGGTTTCCCAACTAAACCAGCACTTGGCCTTTTCTGACACACTGATCAGCATGCTCAAACTAATCTTGTATTTTGGCTGCCTTCTGGGTTTTGCTTGCATTCTGTTTTGTTGGGTTTCTTCCTTATTCAAGGGACTGAACCACCTCATCTTGAGTTTCAGTACAAGGAAGGAAATCTTCACACACTTAGTTGCTATGGAAATAGTATTTCAAAACTGGACATCTGTTGGTACAAAATCTAGGAACAACTTAACAAAATAAGCTCTTATTTCTCAGAATCACTTGCTGAGGAGACACATGGACTAAGCACAAGGCTCAGACAGACAACTTTTTGAGGATTAGTCCAAGCACTACCTCCATAAAAAGGAATATCTGACTTCCCTAGCAAATGTCAGACAGTGCCCTGCTTTTTTATGTGCCCCCAAATAATTATGACTGGTATCTACCCAGCCTGACTAAACTCTTGAAAAATATATCAGTTTGAATTTGATATTCTTTCCAAAAAAACCCACCAAACCAAAAAGAACCCCAAAACCAAACAAACCCCATAACACCTACACTTCTCCTCAGTCTCTAAGTTTGAGGGACATGCATTTCTTAAAAAGAAAACTGATGCAAATAAAAAAAACCAAAATCTATGCTGTACCTGGTTCCTGATGTATATGATACAGCCTGTGCCTCTAAGAACATGAACAGATAGATAAATCTGCCACAGTATTTCTTTCAAGACATTTCATATAAAATTTGCTTTTTTGCCTTGAAATCCACTCAAATTTTTCATGGCTAGAACTGATATATTACAGTAAACTTTTAGGACTACTGACTTTTAATCAATTCTCCTAGGGCAGCCCTTCACACCTTCAATGCTTTCCCCTCTGCATCAGTTCTTGAAGCGAGACTGTTACACACTGAAACTCCATCTTCCACATCCAGGAGATGGGAAGGTTATTAAAAAAGAAATTAGACAAAAAGTTTAAGTTGTTTTAAGTCACACTGGTCACTAAAGAATTCTTCCAATTCAATTATACTGATTAATCAATCTTGAATTTGCACTCCATTCATTAAGAAATACAACTAGTACAACATGCAGTTTTAAAGATGTGACTCTCAGGTCCCTTCAAAATTAAGTCTTCCTGCAGATAATCAACAAGATTTTTTATCTTCTTTAAATCCACTCAATAGTTTTATCATTCTAACAAGAACTTCAACTGTCAAGGGTTGCACAGAAGATGAAAAACTGCAGTCTGGAGAAACTACTAGTTATCTTAGGGAAACAAAGAAAATTAGGATTTACAGCTGTCCTGGATGTGAAAGAGATTTTCAATTACCGAAAGACATGGATAGATCAGAAGCACTTCTCAGCAATCGAATAACTCCTCTTCCTTGTACAACACTTGTTTCACAAGGGGAGGTCCTCACACCACATGGAGAGTCACCTATTAAATTAAATACAGTTTGCACATCAATTCAGCCTTTAAAGCTTGCATAAATTAATGGAATCGCTCCTCATATGCTATGGAGCTGAACCTATTCAACAGCTCTGATACAAAAAGTCAGGTAGGCTGTGTCCTCCACAAACACCAAGACCATAAGATCAGGATTTCCAGGGGGAACAGAGTTTAATCCAGCATGAATCCTGTATGCAAGAAATCAAGCTGCAAACTCAGAATTCTTACAGTTACATATTTTGCAAACCTGATGCTGGTCCTCTGAAGGTTAGCAAAGAAATACCCAGATGAACTGAGCTCAGAGGCCTTCTAGTAAAAAAATCCTTTCAAAAACGGATTTTAAAAGGGAAGTATTTAACTGAGTTGTGACAGAACACTTGCAAGAAGGCCCAGCTCAGCCTGTACATACAATGATTTCAGAGCATGGAGAGTATTTTAAATGTGGCCCTGCTTCAAAGCACCTGGCCATGGGAATGCTTCATGAAACACAAAAGCGTAAATCAGAGAGCAACATTTCTGGGAAAAACTGAATTTTGAGAGACATTTTTGACCCCCAAGACTCCGTCCAGTAAGAAGAGGCCAGCTCTTCATGCTTGAGTCTTCAGAAATTCAGTGAAATCCACAACCAAGAATAAGCACAGCTCACACAAAGCTGTGCACCACTTACAGGCAACATCTAAGCCCAGAAATTTGAAAAAGCAACAACCCCAATAAGTTTAAAGGTCTGTTTCTGCTTAAAAAATGTGGAAGTTTCACACTCACAATTACAAGGGACAAATTCTTCGTCCTGTCTTGGAGAACCCAAAGGTTTGTCACATCCAGAACTCTCAGCTTTCACTTTCTGTATGAAAAAATAAACATTCAAAACAAGGTAGCTGTATCTGCTAACATGAAATGTACACCACTGTCCATCAAACCAATGAATCATGGTCAAACCCCTGCAAGTTCATCCGTCTGCCCAACATACATCACAAAGGACAGCATCCAAAGACAAAACAGCTCACCTGAAATTGGCAACTGGAAATAAATCAGGGTATCAATTGAAAGAATCTGACCTGGATTTGTCCAGCATCCACTTTCACAATCCTGGGATTTGTGCTTTGATCACAATCAGAGTGTTGCAGAGGGAGATGAGCTGCTGTTAGTGGGATTCCATAAGCACTAGCAAAGGATTTACTGATGCAGTAACTTGACCAAGAAAAAAAGGAAAACAAGAAAAGTTTGTCTAAGAGGGCTGGAATGCTGATGTGTGGAAGCACAGCCTTTCATGCTCCTCAACTGGCAAACAAAACCAGCCAAAGCCCGAGATACACAGAACAGATACCAGAGGGCAGTCCGTTGTACAACTACACATGAAATAAAACCAAACTGCTTCCCCACATTATCAAATGCAGCACTTGGAAGCGTGAAAAGAAACTTTTCTGAGGGGCATAGCAGTCCATGAGGAGTTTTTGAATGAAAGACTATTTATTATTGTCTCTCTAAGTGCTACTAACTGTTGTCAAGAGATCATTAATGGCATTTCTCATTTCCCAACTATTTACTTTTCCATTCTCCCCACCAAAAAGAACAGAACCTTCTGTATCTCCATTACATGTTAGGCAGTATAGAAATTTCCAAAGCAGAGATATGCCAGAGCATACTGAGAATACCTCTGAAGTCAAACAGTGAATCCTAATGTCATGAACACTTTTCTCACCATTGCAATGCTAGCAAAATAAAAGCCATCATGCTGGGACAACTCCTCAGCCATACTCACCCCATTTTCTTACAGGATGCCAGAGCACAGTGGATGATATCATTCTCCTCATGCCACTTGCACCTACATGAAATGAAGTTCAGGCTTATTTCAGAAGCACCTACATTGTTAACCAACAAGAACAATTGGCCTGGCCAGATGAACATGAATAAATATTAAGATGGTATTTTTTTCGTTGCAGTGACCATGTAGTACCTTTAAAATTTCAGAGTTCAATAGCTTTGCCCTAAGTAGTTTATGCAGAGTTTAAAGGTCTGCTTATCAGGCAACCTGCTTCATGATGAGGTGGGGGGCAGGGAGAAAAGAGAACCCTAAGAGGCAAATGGAATTTAAACCATTTGAACCATTTCAAGTTTCCCATTAATGTGAAATAGTTCCTCATAGCATAAACATCCTAACTTTCCTCTCCAAATGTGTCTTCAAAAGTACATTCTTCCATTCCCCTAAAGGTCTCCCTTTAGGGTGAAGACACTCATGGAAACAGAAAACTGCCTGACTATAAAAAGACAAAGTGACAACGATGAACCCACTGGATCTTAAAATCCATATTCCAAGCAGACTTCCAAGAATAACTTACATGGGGTTTTTTTAAATCTACTGGAATTTAAGATCAAATTATTAGTTATTTTCTTAAATTAGTAGCAGAGGAAACACTAGAGTCTATTTCTAAATTAACTGCATGATCATCTAATATGCTCCTGGCAACACTGCAAGCAAATATCACTTTTTGTACCAACCCAGAAGAATGTGAAAGCAGGCACATTTACACAAAGAACCACCCAACATACCTGGTATTACTGGAGAAATCCCACAGGCAGACATCCAGCTTTCTATACACCCAGATCTTGGATGGCTCCTTTTCATATTTCTTCTGGTACAGTTTCATTATCAGGTCTTCGACAGCAAAGAGCTCCCAGTGGCTCTCAATGCCTACAGTTCAGTGAAAATCCAGGCCAGGAGAAGAGGAGTCACTGAATATCCTGCTCAGCTCATTCCTCAGTCAGTCCCTGTTCACTGCCCAGCCTCTTATCAGAGCATCAAAGCTCAAAGATATTCCACCAGTGGCTTTAATACAACCTGGCTTCCTAGAGAGTGGTGGGAGAATGGAAGACCATGCAAAGCAGCTCCAGCTATCAGCACCAGCTTTTATGAAAACTTTGAGACATGCTTTTCAGACAAATACAGCTGACCATGATTACATAGCCCTTATTTCTAGGGGCAGGAGGGGAAAAGGATGGACAAAAATGACCCATTTCCTACCTGTTATGCTGGCCATTCGACCAAGACACCAGTTAATTCGGAATCTGTCATTAGACTGGAGGAAAAAAGATTTCTGTCATCTCAAGAGTACGGCATAGAATTCTAACACTTCCATGACTTCTGTCTAGGCCTGAAAAAATCACCTCCAAACCAAAACTGTTTGTGGCACTGAATGCAATCTCCCTGACAACTGTCTTGAAGAGGAACCAAATTTCATGCATACTTCTTCAGAGCCCTGTATTTATGGATGGAGCCCAAAATCTTGTCCCTCCCCACTTCTTAAGGATCATGGTTAGGTTTGAATTGAATTGAAACATAATATACTTGTTATGAAACTTAAACACCCCTGAATCCTAACATTTTGTTCTGCTCCCTGGAAAATGAAACCTGAGCAAAAATTTAAGACACGTATTATTCTCATGGGGAAGAGAGTCATGAAAACGTAAAAATATCCTTTCAAAAAAGCAGGATTTTTGACTACTATTGAGCACATCCAATTTGAGTCAAATCTTAGAAGCCCTTAACCAAAGTCATAACAATGTCAGAGAACAATAGACCCTGTTCATCAGTAGATTAGAGCCAGAAGTGCAGGCTGAAAATAAGAAGGCAGAAAATTAGGTCTCTGCTTTATAAAAAGGTTGGCTTCTAGAGGCCATTTCTCCCTGCATGGAACTGGGACACTTTGGAAAAAGTGTCTTTCCCCATTGTATGCACACTGCTTAGGTTTTAGAGTGAAGTATCTCCTTAGTCATCCAAGAGGAGCTGAGATTTAGAGCTTTGACCTCGACCATACCCTGCAGAAGAAGCGAGGCTGAGCGCCTCTGGCTGGCTGGGCAAACTCAAGAAGCTCCCGCAGGACAACAGCGTAACCAGAACGAGGAAGCTGAAATCCAGATATAGGGATCTTATGGGTGTCATCACCTAAGGGAGCGGGGAAGGGGGACAGGAAAAAAAAACCAAACAACAAACCACAAAGTCGTGAGGAGTCCAGTTTCCTTCAGAGATACAGTTCCCTCCTCCCTTTTTATCTTTTTGTATACACAGACGTATGCGGACAAATGCACACACTCCTCTCCATAGTCAGGGTCTGAGTTTAAGCTACCAAAACCCTGCTTCTGTCAGCAAACACTCACACTCCTGCCCTTTTAAAAGGCCATTATCCAAGTATCAGTGTAGGAAAACACAGGCCAAGTTTGTTCCCTCTGTGTACAAGGAGAGGAAATGTCCTAATAGAAACAAACTGGAGTCTATAAACATTAGCGAGAGTCACAAAGGAAACAGGCAGGCTAAGCCAGATACAACAATGGTATAGATATTTTAATTTTGTTAATACATGCCAAGCTGCTCAACTTGATTTTAAATATAAAGCAGGATCTTTGAGTTACCCTGTGGTTTATGAGCACTTCATGCTGAAGATACACACAAGGACTATCAAGACTTGCAAAACATTTGGATAAAGGTCAGATAAGCTGAGTCTAAACCTGCACACCTTTGCACACCATTCTTTTTCTCATTAATACTCACCAGCAGCCTGGCAGTGGTACCGAAAACCACGTGGTGGCACTTCTGTAAAAAAGGGGAAAAAGTACAGTCACCATCCAACACCACCAAGGAGAGATCCTTAACTCTCAACCACACACCAAAGCTTCACATAGAGGAAGAAGCAGCTTCATCTTCCCTTGTGGCCTTGTAGAAGTGCCACAACTACTTCTGGAAAAGTGATTTTCAGTTATATGTGTTTTTAAAAAAGTGCACTGTAGAGTGTGTTTAGGTCCCATCAAGAGAAACATTCACTGACATGAAAATACAAAGCACAAAGGTGTGCAGGTCCTCCTGAATTTAGCTGACCACTTTGGAGATACGTGCAGTTCTGACACTAATTCTCTTCAGAAACAAGCTCAGCACTGCTCTGATATTTTAAGAAGTCTGACCATTTATCATCAAAGAAGTAAACCTGTCCTATTACCAGAAGTCTAATCTGGGTAGCAGTGACCCCAGAAAGCCTCGCTCTCACCCCAGCACTTCTCTGACTTCCTTGGAACTCACCTGGATCTATGAAGTGGTGGAAATCAGCCACGATGCCCTCCCGTAGGGAGTATCTGACACAGCCGATCTCACAGGGAAGGAAGCGCTGCTCGCAGTGCCGTGGCAGCTTCCCATAGCTGTAGATGTCCAGGAAGTAGAAGATGTCTGCAACCATGTCTGAAAGAAAAAGAACAAAACCACCTTCAGACAAGCCACCAGCGGTTACAGAAGCCGTGCTGGTCTCACCTCATCCAGGGAAAGCTTTGGTGGACTTTCTCCTATGACACAGTGAAGAAGACACAGCTCTTGCTCTGTATCCAAGATGACAAGGTAACAACACTCATACAGAATTCAGGCACGTTGGTAGTGCTGGTACACCTTCCAGAGATCCTACTGCGTGTAGAGATGGGGCAAAAAAAACCAACAAATACAAGCAACTAAAAAAAAAAAAAAAAAATAATAATAAAAAAAGCCAACCTCCAAACCCACAGGCCTTAAAGAGGCCTACAATCCAACTGGAACTATTATTCTTTTTAAGAATAGGTCTCTTTGCCCTTTCAGAAGATAAGGTTAGGGAAAAAACCAAATCAGTAGCTGCAAAACAGCCTCACAAGCTAAATTTGGCAGCTTACACCACTTAAATGAGTTGGTAGTAATCTTGTGGGGCAAGAAGGTAAGAAATCTGCCTATTAAAAGGATTACTTCTCCTCCTCCAAATAAGCTCCCAAAGAAAATGGCAAGAATACCCAACACAAATGTTAAGAAATAGATTTATCATTTACTAATTAAAAAGTATCCAACTATGACAATTATTTTACAATACACCTTAATCCTTCTCTTCATGACTGTCACAATGTCCTCAGTGAAATTTAACACAGCTATTTAATCCTTACCCCAAACTTCTGCCTCTCATCAAAAAAATCCTACTCGCTTTACCAGAGATGTGGACTTGTCTTTACACATAAAAAAATTCTGTATGCTGGACTTTAGGACATTCAACACCAGTTTCCCTAAACCTAATGGTCATGTTCCCTGAGGTGGGTCTTAAACTGTATGAGCTGAGGGGTCACAGGAAAGATACCTCTCCCACCTTATGAAAAAATGGATAGAGCTCCAGGGAACCAGGGAGAACTTTTAACTGAGAAATACTAAGAGCAGCATCATGAAATGTATCTCAATTATCCTTTCTCATTATGCCTCTCATTCGGCTGAAAGATCAATTATGTCAACTCAAGCCAGCATGATCAGCCCAATCAAATCTGCATCACAATGACAGGGGAGCATGACCCCTGGCATAGAGGGCACTAATAAGCATTTCACTTTTTATGGAGCTACTGCTTCTTGCTCCCCCATAACCATGACAACATGAAAACAGTTCAAGAGACTGAGGTAAAAAGCTGGAGCTGAGACTCGACCACACAGCTCATATGAACTGGCTTCTTGACTTGCCTTGTAAGCGTTACCTTTTATCATTTTTCAGAATAACACAATATTCATCGGGTAAAAATTACAAATGTGTTCACTACCCAACACTAATTAGAACCATTTGAAGACAGGGAACAGGTTAGAAAGGTTTCATTTTGGAGAGTTCTCTCAATAAGGAAGTGAGTCAGGATCTTATAAAGGCACTGACAAAATGCATATTCCTTCTCTTATTCTCCCAATGAGGCCAGGCCCTTGTTTTATTTAATACCTCTATCATACAAATTTTGAACTTTGATATCTAACAATTCTTAACCCTTTGAAATCCGTACAAGTGTTCTTTTATGCTGAACTTGGGTTAGGCCCTGTCAAATCATAAATGTAGGACTTGAAAAATTACCTTTTCTTTAAAAAGCTTGAAATAACTGTTAAGAAACTGTTAGTGGCTATACTCCCATTGAGCTAAAAAACAGAGAACAGAATTCTTGGAAGTTGGGGGGGGGAATGGTATTTTCCCTGATGTCCTCTACCTTTTACAGCAGTAGCCCAGTAGTGTAAAGTGTAAAATATCTGACACAGATGGCTTTTAGCAAACTGTAAACAGTCTTTGTACAGGTACCACTGAGAATATCCTCAAAAGGCAAGCTCTCATCTACCAGGGTCAACTGCTTTAACATCATCATACCCTGATCATTCTCCCAAGACAGAGCACAGGCATCTGGCCAAGGAGCAAGGCTGGGCATCTTTGCGGTCAGAGGAGCAGGAACTGGATCAGGCACATTAAAAGTCTGCAAAAGATGAGAAAGTTAAAAAAAAATCCCCAACAACCAAAGTCTTCTCACCCCAAATAAAGTCCTTCAGCTCCTTATACCAGAGGAAAATGCAATATGCACTTTTAGCTGTGGTTAGGTGGAAAAGTTTTCTATATAGAAGTGCCTGTATACTTGTAGGCCAGGAAGGCAAGATTTCTCTTCAGTACCTTTATCAACCCATCACAACTTTAAAGAACTACAGATAAATTTACAAAATTTAATACAAAAATAAAGAAGTATCTTTTTAGGTTCAACCACTTGTCACAGGCAAGGAACTCTTCAAACTGAAATTTAAAACTTTCCTCCATAAGTTTTATGAAAAAAGCACCTGGCACATATGTTAGTTGTCTTTGACTAGGAAACAGGTTCCTGAAAAGCTGATAAAGCCTTAAGGAAGTCATTGGATTGCTCTGAAAATCCATTCATGAACAATAAGCTTTTAATAGGAGGGGAAAAGAAACCTGGCAGCCTTACAGAATCTGATCATTCAAACCCAAATTGGGAATAACATCCACACCCAGGTACACTGATGGCAGATAACCATCTCAGCCGAAGTTAATTGGTTATCAGTTTGAACTATTTAAAACAAAATGAGGAATTACTCCCATCTAAGTAAGCTCTGGCCACCTCCAGAAGAGGAACATGAGTTTTCACTACACAAAGCGACCGTGGTTGTCTGTGTACAGGGCTGGGATTAACAAAATGGGAGCACGTAATCTCATATATCCGTATTTCCCTATTTCCACAGACACAGTAAGGATGGTGATCTTTATTCTGGTAAAGCAATTATTCTTCTCCCTGGTTACAATCTTCTAAAATGCTACAACTTGTGAAAGGAAACACAGAAGCCCCTATTTGTGACTTACCTGCCATTTCACTTAGTTCTCTCTGACATATAAAAATGGAGTTTCATTAATTACACACGCTCAGCCTGCTAAATGACACAACGCTGATCACATTTTTAACAGCTTTTTCCCAGACAGGCAGGCCCCCAAAACCAGAAAAGATTGCCTAACACCTCCCTTCTAGTCTAGACTGACTAATTTAACTGATCCATTTTTACTAGTTACTACAAACTACGATTATCCTGTCATTCCCTCTATCACCACGTAAGCATTTTGAAGTCCTGGAATTTAACTTCCCCATTAATTCATAGTTCACAGTCATTATCTAGTAATAAAGCATTAAGAAGTTAATGCAGTATTATCCATTTACTCAGTAAACGTGACTTTCTTTCCCTGGACACACAAGCTCTTACAGTACCACCAAAGACTGAAATAAAATAAGCTGACACCTCACATAATTCAAACTCTTAAGTAACTCTGCTTCAGGGAAGTGCTGGGAGAGGAAAAGGGACAGAAACAAACAAACGGGACAAACAGCTTTTCAAGGCAGTAAATAGCAGAAATTACCTGTTTTAGCACCATTTCCGAGCACAACCATACACACTTAACTGCCTATTTCTATATTGTTCTCCACAACAGCGTTACTACTCTCTCCCATATCCAACCAACCTAAAAATAATGGCAGGGTGTAATTATTCTGTTTGTGCATAGGCGGCAACATTTCATTGACCTGGTTCACCACACAGCTCCTCCAGAACAACTAATCAGCTGTCTCCAAGATGTGCTTCCAGGCCACCAGACAAGAACTGCCTAAACCAGTGACACCCACAAAGCAAAAGCAACATGAACCTACGACAAGAAGGAACGCCAATTTACAGTATAAATTAAAAAAAAAAAAGCCAGGCACTGCAAAATACTGTTAAACATAAAGCTAGCGTGTTAAGAGAGCTACATTCTACTCGGTGGAAGAGCCCAAGGGAACAAGTTGTGATGGTATAAAGAGATATCAAGTATGTTTACCTCCAATTCAAACCAGAACAATTATCTGCATAACCGCATAATGATACGTACTACTACTGCAGCCATAACCTCCACAGGCTGGAGGATGTGGTGAGCAGGTGGAACTTCCAGAGCATCCTATGGAACTGAACACACAGAGCCCAACACCATTTACTCCTTATTGAAGGTGTTCCATTCTCAGCGTTTACCTTCTTTACTGTCTTCTGGGGGTGTTTCTTGCTATTCCATTTACGAGTCTTCTCTGCATACATTGTCTTCTCTTTCTCTGTCAGGGACTTGAAAGAAAAATAGCTGTTATAAGAAGGTGTCGACCACTTCCTTCTACCAGTCCCGCAAACCAACAAACTCCACGCGTACGAAACCACTCCTGCACTTCCCGACGACATTATCGATGGCTGCCAACACTGACTCCAACGCTGCAAGTCGCTTTTTTCCCTAACAACGCAGCAAGCCTTGATTACAAACACCCCAGGAGGCGAAGCCGCTCCGAATGATGGTAAGCCACGAACAAGAGACCTCCTGGATGCCAGCACCGCACCCAGGGCACACGAACCAGAGCTGAGGCGAGGCCAGCGCAGCCACTCGAGGCCACCACGCGGATCAGCCATTCCCCATGGCGCCGAGCCGCCATTCCGCCCTCACCTCCCAGCCCTGGCAGCAGCAGGGGACGGCCTCCCCCACACGGGCCGCGGGCAGCTGATGGCGCCCGAACTGCGCGAAGGCGCTGCGGGGGCGGCCGCGCCGAGCCATGGCCTCGCCCAAGGAGCGCTACCCAGCGGCGGCGGCAGCGCGGCCCCTGATGAGGGGCGGCCCGNACAGGCAAAGGCTTATCTATTTACTTCAGCTAACTCAGCAACATCTGCTTTGACTATGATCTTAACTCTCCTAAAATCCTTAATTTCTTAAAATTAACATTTCAGCCCTGTGTGGGCTTCACGAGCTCCTCGCCAGGGGTAAAGGAGGCTTATCAGATGGCGGCCCACAAGCTCCAGGGGTCACAGAAGCGTGGAACGTCCAGGAGTTGGAATGGACCTTAAAGATGGTGTAGTTCCAGGGACGCCTTCCTGCAGAGCAGGATGCTCAGAGCTCTGGCCGGCCTGGCCTCAAAAGCGTTCCAGGGATGGGCAACTTCCCTGGGCAACCTGTTCCTGTGCCTCACCGTCCTCACTGTAGGGAATTGCTGTCTAATAGCCAACCTAGGTTTCCTGTCTTTCATCAAATAAAACAAGATACTGTGTGTCAGTAGAACCAGATAATTGGTTAACGGCCTTTAGTCAAGGACACCCTGTAGCGAACAAGCTCTGTGGATGAAGTAAATCAAGGTGGTGATATATATATATTGCCAGCTTGGCAAAAGGCTTCAGACCCATGCATCCTGTAGAATGCTAAAATCATCAGGGTTGGGAGAGACCTTTGAAAGGATCCAGTCAAACCATCAACCCAGGACTACCACTGTAACCCTTAAACCACAAAACCACATCAGCCAGCGTCAGATCCAGATGCCTCTTGAACATATCTGCATATAAGTGAACTACCTTCATTGTAATATTAAAGTCATGCCTCCAGGTCAAAAAGATCCCTGTCTATGTGAAGATTCTTCCCCTGAGCATGCATAGGAGTCAGGTGGGATTATGTAATTATATGGTAATTATTACCAATCATACTTGGGAGGTTACTAACACGACATTTTTGTGTGTAAATAACGTCATGGAAAGCCCGGTGGGCTGTGCTTGATTAGTGAAATACCAGCAAAAACCCAGGGTTGTGCAATCCAAAATAAGTAAATAATGAATGTCTCTCTCAAGTGTGTAATTACTGGCTTGTTGCACACCACGTAGGTGAATCTGAATTTTGTGAACAACAACCTCACAGCAGGTCCTGATGAGAGTGTGGCAGGGCTGCTTTTCTTCAATTTTTCAATTTTTTAATATTCTTTGGGTGCTGAGGGATAAGACATACCTGATGGGAGCAGGAGCTTGCACCAGGATCAGGAAGGAGAAGAGGAAAAAGCAAAGAACAACTTTAGGTGAGAACCCTGGGTTTAGTTTTGAGATCTGTGGCAGAAAAGTGGAGGAGGTGAGTGGGCATGTGTGCACTTGGACAGGCAAACTTGTTTATTAAAAATTATTTGGGAGCTCACGTTGCACAAAACCGAAGCTGCTGTTCAGACTCTCTTTTTGTGGTTTTGGGTTGCTTTTTGTGGTTTCTGTGTTTTTTCTTTTCATCTATCTCATTGACATAACTGACACTTCCTTCACTGAAAGTGCATAGAGAACCACAGTTCAGATGAAATTAAAACTGGAAATAATCTGATCTGCATCATTTTGATTAGTGGCACAGAGTTGCTTCCTGCTTTAAGCTTTCTACTGATCTCTCTCAAAAATCAAATGATCTTCACTGGCTATAGTAAAAAAAAAAAAAAAA